>CM050325.1:125097661-125697661 GCA_027475135.1 Bactrocera correcta | reverse complement strand
AAATGTTTCGATTCTGGTGATGTCTCAAAAATTAATGATTGTAATGGTTCAGGAGGGGTTGAAATTCCGGCAATTTTACTTTCCCGTTAGCGCAATACATTCCAGCCGTTTCACCCAAGAATTTAGCCGCTTCACAATGTGGGCATATAACATCCATCATTCCAATATATCCATGTACATTATAGTCGATTGAAGGGTCGTAATCAAATGCAGCATGGAACATATCTTCCAAAACACGACGTTATATTCGCGTAGGTCTTGCTGGATTTCTTGCATGATGAGCTTCTTCAAATCTATTTCGTGGACGTCGCACTGCACTTTGTGATACTCTTTGTGACAACACGCCCCGAGCATTTCGAGTACGTCGACCTATGTTTGATTTTGAACGTGCCGGCATTTTCTTTAAAATAATTTCTTATATGATCACTTCGTTTGAAACACACATAAAGTTTTCACTGAATAATTTTCAATAATTATTCTTTTAAATAGCCGGAATAAAAAAGCAAGCGACCGAAATTGGACGATTCAAATAATTTACAAATCAAAATATTGAAAAACAAAACAAAAAAGAATTACATACATACATATATGAAAAGTCACTTTTTGGAAATTTCCAATTTTTCGACTTTGACAACGAAAACGGTTTCATTTTTATATATAAGAGAAGATATTGCTTATTGATAATAGACTGATTATCAACAATTTATATCGAAATATTTGTACTTTATCCATTATTAATCCAATCATAGAAAAAAAGGTAAGGTAGAAGGTGTGGTGTACATAATTATTTAATTTTTTTAGCCGAACTGTTAAAAATGACAATGTATGGCTATAAACCATCCCTGAACTAAGACGAATATGTATGCAAGGTTTCATCAAATTCGGTTCAGCCGTTTATGAGTGATGAAATTACAAAGAAAGTGGCATTGATTTTTATATACATATATTGATAGGGTAGTTTCTTTGAGCGCAAAATTTAAAAATTTGGTTGCTTTCGTTCGTACTTATTTTAATACATTGACTCAATTGCAGATGATAGTTGAATGACTCCATCGTGCGCTATTACTATATAAGTAACTTTACTGCTTATTGGTTTGAAATCTGCTATTATTATTGCAGTATCTTTCTGTATTTCTATAATATAAATTCTGAAAATCGGAAACTTCTCTTTGCGCCATTTACTTGGCGATTCTTTTACATATGGCTTAAATAGCTTACGTTTTCCAGCCTTAGACCAAGTATTCTCTGGGTATCCAAAGACCATCCTTTTAAAGGCGAAACATGACGAAAATGTTATGCGCCGGGTTTAGACCCGCTACGTAAAAACCAATGAAAAGAAAAAAACATATCATATGAGAGATTCCGCATCAAAGCGAAGTTCTACAACATATCGCGCACGCGATATTCATCAAGCTACCAGCTGTCTCCGTTTTGATAGACGGAAAATACGTCTCCTGTGTTTTAGACGTGCGCGCCAGTTACGTAGCATAACATAACAGTCTGTCAACTATCCCTATACTAACCACATTACGATATATAATACAAATGTACGATAAGCTTAATAAGAATATTATACATAAGTCAGTCTTAAGATTCATTTCACATTCATTTTTGTACATAAGCCAAAGCTCTTACTATTACAAGGAAGTTGTTCTTAATAAATTTGAAATATTACAATCTAACGACATATTTCATATTTTTAAGTCAGTGTAATTTTGTAAGAAAGCAAATTAAAATAATTATTTGAGACTTACTTGCATGACAACAAATCCAATGGGCTGGTACCAAAACTTTTCCGGCTCTCTTGATGCTCTCCACAGAAACAAAGTTTTTATGTAATAACTTTTTAAATTGTGCATATTTGTGTGTATATCCCGAAATTTTTTAATAATCCTTAAAGCGTTCTTTAAATTTTTTTTATCTTTTTTTTTTTTTTTTAATCATTACTTTTTAGATTTTAAATGGATGTTCATTATGTCTTTAAATCGTTTGATGGGTCAACTTCATTTTGTAGATTATCGGCTTGGAAACTGATTATCACTTGCTGGAAATAAGTTGAATACTTATAAGGTTTCTTTGACAAAATATGTATGCTGCGGACCTTGTTTGCTGTATGATAAAGTCGTTGTGATGTCATTATAAATAATTTTTTTATTTATATCATCTAACGCCTTTGTAAAACAGCTTTCCAACCAACTTTGCAGTAATTGTACGGAGAGTAGACTCTCGGAGGTAACCATTTTTTTTAATTGTTTATAAGTATTTACATGTTGCTTTTGATTTATAATAACTTGAAGTACCTGTGATAAATCCAATTTTACATTTCCTGGTATTTTTTTATCCTTTACTACTAGTATGCGTTTTTCTTCCGGCAACTTAAGGCGGAATACCAGATCATACTCATTGGGATATTTTACTTTCAAATTATCAGCATAACTCCCTGTAAACGTAAGTCAAATAATTGAATACATATGGAGAAATAATCGTAGAACAAAGAAGTTCGACTTCGTTACAAAAATTTTTATATAAATCATATCCAAAGACAAAATATTTTCGAAAAAAATAAAGAAATTATTATGTACTCATCAAACATACACTTTGAGTTAAGCAAAAGTACTTTGGAACAAATTATTTAAATAAGCTAAAACCGAGAATTCTTACAAAAAAGAAAGTTTTTCTTTCAAATACAATATTCACGAACCTTCAAAGGTACTTCCCTAAGGGGGTAGGGGTCATCAGACGCACGAAAAAACGAGAATTTTCAGTATTTTTTTTGCATTAATCGTGTTATTTTAACATGAATATTAAAAAAAATAATAATAATTTCCAAAGTTATAATTGTTTGCGTTGACCTTTTTCTTCTTTACTGGCGTAGACACCGCTTACGCGATTATAGCCGAGTCAACAACAGCGCGCCAGACGTTTCTGTTTCTGTTTGGGTTGACCCTGTTCCAAAAGAAGGTACTTGCGAGGACAACCATAAGTCCTTGGCGATTCATCTAAAATCAATCGGACAAAAAAAAATTAGTTTTTTTAGAGCAACATTTTTTTTTTCAAAATTTACAACCTGGGGGCCTGAGGAAATTTTTTTTTTGGTCTTCAAATATCTAAATTTTTGAAAAAAAGTGCTTCGATCAGTCCCGAGTTTATTATGTATTCTAAAAGCTGTATAAGTTTCATTTAAACCTACTGAGCGGTTTTCGAGTTACAGTTGTCACCAGTTCAAAAAGCATAGTTTTGAGAAAAACACCATAGGGTTGTGCGCTGGGTTTGGGACCCGCCACGTAACGGATCACAAATTGAGGGCATGCATCCGGAATGTCCGGTCTCTTAATTGGGAAGGTGCTGCTGCCCAGCTGGTTGATGTCCTCGTGAAAATAAAGGCTGACATCACCACCGTCCAAGAAATGTGATGGACGGGACAAGGACAGAGACGAGTAGGTAATTGTGGCATTTACTACAGCGGCTATATAAAGGAGCGCAAGCTTGGTGTAGGATTCCCACGCCCCGACGGAAGAGAAGGACGATATGACCAAAGATGTCTTTTATGAGGGCTTGCCAACTTTAACGCTAGGGTGGGCAAACAAGGTATCTTTGGCACTACGGTCGGTAAATTCAGCCTCCACGAGAAAACATCCCCAAATGGGTTGAGGCTGATCGACTTCGCCGGGGGCCGCAATATGGTTATCTGTAGTACTAGATTCTAGCATAAGAAGATTCATTCCGACAGGGGTAATGCTCGAAAATTCTACGAAAAAATGCGGCGGCTTACAGAAGGTTTCAAGACCGGAGCACACTCTTGTAGAACCCCAAAAAGTGATCTAGTCACCGATGCCCAGAGCATACTTAAATTATGGAGGGAACACTTCTCCCGTCTGCTGAATGGCAGTGAACGAATCCGATTCGAATAGCAATTGCTCGCCTGAGGAACAACAAAGCGGCAGGGGCTTATGGATTGCCGGCCGAGCTATTCAAACACGGCAGCGAAGAACTGATAAGGAGTATGCATCATCTTCTTTGTAAAGTATGGTCTGACGAAAGCATGCCCAACGATTGGAATTTAAGTGTGCTGTTCCATAAAAAAATAGACCCCACAATCTGCGCCAACTACCTTGGGATTAGCCTCCTCAACATCGCATATAAGATTCTATCGAGCGTATTGTGTGAAGGCTTAAAGCCCACCGTCAACAAACTGATTGGACCTTATCAGTGTGGCTTTAGACCTGGCAAATCAACAACCGACCAGATATTCACCATGCACCAAATATTAGAAAAGAACCGTGACAGGAGAATCGACACACACCACCTCTTCGTCGATTTCAAATCTGCTTTCGACAACACGAAAAGGTGCTGCCTTTATGCCCCGATGTCTTGATTTGGTATCCCCGCAAAACTAATACGGCTGTGTAAGCTGACGTTGAGCAACACCACCTCTCCGAGCCAATTAAGAAGAAGAAGATTGGTAAGATATTATACTTAACGAAAATGCAAAAAAAAAATATTTTTTGAAAATTCTGAAATAAAATTTTTGTATAATTATTATTTAAAATTTTTTTAAATTTCACTATTCTGGCATCAGGCTGTGTACCTTAGCATATTTCTGTACAACTGACATTTGTTGGTAACAATTAAACCTAATACGAGTAAGCGTAGATATAGAGCAATTATGTGCAACGTTAGAATTAGAATTAGAATATTTTCACATACAGTATAGGGTTTGTACGCAGAGTAATAGGACAGATTTCCTTTCGCCGCAACTACTGGTCAGTTGTCTCCAAGCATCTGGAGAGTCAGAACAAAAATTTTCGCGCGACGTGTTTCTTTGAGCGGCGCAAGCAAAAATACAGCGTTCGTTAAAGCAGAGGCACGCGGTTAAATTCTGTGTGAAACTCGGTAAATCTGCGACAGAGATGTTTGATATGATCAAGCAGGTTTACCCAGATGTTTCTTTAGCAAGAAGTGATGTGTTTCGGTAGCACCAGGCCGTTTTGGAGGGCCGGGAAGAGGTCGCTGATGAAGACCGTGCTGGAAAACCTGCAATTTTTGAACCGTCGACTCGTTTAATTGTACTCGTTTAATTGCCTAGATATTGAATATATCAAACAATTTTTCCAAGCAGTATACACCTCGGCTCTCAAGGCAATTCAGGAGAATGCCTTCCGTAACATCTTCAATGCTTGGCAATGCTGCATCGACGCTTAAGGAGCCCATTTTGAAAGGTTTTAAAGAATTATAACGATTGGTTCAATAATTTTTTTGATCGACTCTGTCCTATTAGTTTCCGGACAAACCCTGTATGTTCTTAAAGAATTTTATAATTTTTCATTTTATAATTCAGTTGGTTCGACAACTAATAGTTCTGCTGTGTACAAGTAAAATTAGGGAATCAGATTCCACTTTAGTTAAGTTATTAACATTTTGAGCATTTAGCTATAAAACAAGTAAACTGTACCATGCTGATTTTGAGCTATCGTATACAGAAAATGCTTGTTCGGTTCATTATTTCACATTCATGATGTTATGGCATGATCGACACCGTGAATCACGATCCGTAATTAACTCCTCCCCGTTGCTTTTAGTATTCCCCTAAATGCTTATCAGAGCAAATTTTTTCAACATAACATACATGTGTATATTTGCCCACGCCCCGACGGAAGAGAAGCGACGATATGAAAAAATATGTAAAAATTGTATTTATGATGTTCTTCAAGTCATAAACATCTTAAAAGATTTGATTTTAAAGATTTGTTAAATAATAAGTATTTTAAAGTAACAAGTAATGAGAGCTAAGTTGGGGTACAACTGAACATTTCATACTCTTGCAACTTGCTAGGATTAAAGCCGTGTAATACTTTCAGGTATATACTATATGATAGGTTCTTTTCGGTAAAAAGTTGAACAGTTTTGGTTCCATTTATACAATTTTTGGTCATAGGAAAACATACTTCAAATGCATTATTCGTGCAAAGTTATATTCCATTATATTAATAGATTTTTGACAGTACACAGGAAAGTAAAAGAATCAAGTGGAGTTTAAAATTGTTTTATGTGGGAAGCAGGTGGGATTGGAGTCCGATTTTATCCGACATTTTGCATATACCGAATTTGGTTGAAATCGGTCGGGCGGGTATCCAGATATGTGTAAATTAGTGTTTATTTTTTATAAGTCTCCGGTTAAGGGCGTTTTGTGCGTAGCATTAGTCCGATTATACTAAGTTTCATTAAGGTATTTCTATTTTTACTAAAGTTACAGCTTTCAAGTACGGACCTAGGGGCATACAGACAGTATCCAGGATTTCAACAACAACATTATTAAAAAAAAAATTAAATGTGCAAAAAATTATTTCAATGCAAATGACAATTTTTTTATTATTATAAATCAAATGGGATTTAATTTTTGAATAAAGGATTGTGAGACCCTTATACTATATACTTTCACCATTTGGACACGATGAGGCATTGATTCCACCATTTTTTTTTTTTGGCACGCATATATGAATTTTGTCCCATTTGTCCAAAATTTTTTGTTTTAGTTGTTTAAGGCTGTCATATTGCTCAAAAGATGCATACATTTTGCCTGAAATAATTCTCCACAGATTCTCGATCGGAATCATATCTCCAGCAATACAATTTTCCGAAAGAATGTTTCTGTCTTCTTCGTTACATACATTGATCAGTGATTAGAAAATTCATTCTCATCATAAAAAAATGTGGCCAATATACAGTTTTCAATAATAAAGCACTGCAAAAATGTCGATTCATAGAAATTTTGTCAGCTTCGCGGCGATGCGCACAATTCAGCGTCAATATGTTGGTCGGCAAAGTTGTCATTTGTATTTTTTTTTAATGTTTTGGCAAACTCAGTTTTTTTTGGCTTAATTTCTATTGTGAAATACTAACAGCTTATTTACGTAATATAATAATTTTTGCGATTTTTTTTTTGGTTTTTTGAGTAAAAACTATTAATAAAAAATTACTAAACTAATTAATGGAATTTTCTTACCTACAATCGTTCAACTGCTTCGTTCTAATTGTTGAAAACAAAAGTGGGGAGTTAGAAATATAGTTTGCGTGGGGCAAGGGAAAGTAAGTACTACCGAACATGTATTTAAAATTCTGAAAAGGTACTTGCGTCATCTTCGAAAATTTCACAAATTTCATTGGTCCCCGAATTTATTTATTTTTTTTTTGCTTAAATTAAGCTTAACATGTGATTGGTATCACTGGAGATATTTAGTGTTATTTGCCTTATTACTCCAATGGTATTAAATGACTCTTATATGAAATACAATAACACTTCGAAACTTTTACTTTTTACTCTTTATTCAATGCTTTATAAAAATAAAAAATCTGTTTCCATCTAGACGCCAACTTCATAATACTTTCCTCGTAGAAGCCCTCCTCCTTATTTGCGAAGAACTCGGACATTCACTTTTCACAAGCTGAGTTTTTTTTGTGTTCAACTTCACATCAACAATGGCGTTCGCCATGGACAGGAACAGGTGGTAATCACTTGGCCTGGTGGAACACTACACTCTTCCTGTTGGCCAATTCTGGACGCTTCTGGTCGATCCCCTGCTTCAAGCGGTCCACTTGTTCGCGGTAGATGGTAGAATTAAGTGTCCCACCAAATACACAGCAAAACCTTCCTGGCCGTTCTCCAGGCACACATAAACCTGTGCCAAATATAATGTCAGCAGGTGAGGCGTTTAGGTCTACTTTATAGCACGTGCGAAGACCTAGGAGCACCGTTGGAAGAACTTCCGGGTAAGGAGAAAAAAAGTTGCATACTAGAGCTGTCTTGAGCATTCTGTGCCAGCTTTATACCAGTCCATTTGATTGCGGATGACAGGGTGTTGTTCTTATGCGATGGGCACTAATCCGCCGTTCCAAAGCCGTGAAGGGCGCAGAGTCAAATTGGGTTCCTTGATCTGTGGTGATGGTGAGAGGTGTGCCGAACTGAGTAATCTAGTTCGAGTAGAAAGCAGTGCAAGCGAAGGGCCATCAGGAAGTTCAATGAGGTCGAGGTGCACATGGTTGAACCTAGCGTCAGGTATGTCAATGTGTTTAGGTGTGAGGCGATTGGGACGCTGAATCTTGGAGCGTTGGCACGGTATGCACCTGCGGGACCAGTTCAGTGCGTTCTTCTTGATGTCCGGTAAAATTTACTTTAGCTTGAGTTTGCCGGCCGTAACTCGACCACTGGGATGAGAGAGTCGATGGACTGTGTCGAAGGACACTCGGCGAATAATTTTGGGATGAATGGGAATGTCGGCATGCTAATGGTACTGATCCTGGATAGGGTTCAGGCACCATATTCTCTTTACCTTTGAGGTAAACGATCTTCGTGGTGAACTGAGAGATGAAATCTAGCTGGTTTAGCTGTCGTGGTAAAGCCCTGCTGGCTCTCTGGGCAAAAGCGTAGGTTAAGGGCTTGTGATCCGTTTTAATGATAAAGTGGCGTCCCTCTAGTCGGAAAAATTTAATAGCTGCAAATATTGCCAACAGCTCTCTGTCGTACGTGCTGTACTTCATCTCTGTGGGGTTGAGCTTTCTGGAAAAAATCCAATTGGTTTCCAGATGCCTATGGCTGATTCGGATGCATCACTTGTGAGAGAGAGAAAGGCGGCAGATGAAAGGAATATTGTTCTAGTTGCTGCTGCAACACTCTTTTCACAGTCTCCTGGGGCTTTTCCAGCCTCTGGTGTTCAAGGCACTTTGCGTTGGCTGGCTGATGCTTTTAGGCTTGGAAAATTACAGGATCGTATCAACGAGTTCAGCTGTAGGTTTGTTTCCGTCCTTGTTAAATGTATAACAAAGGTATGTCACCTCTTCTTTTGCGAAATTACATTTACTAGAATTCATAGTAGGATTGTTGGCGTATAGTACGTTGGAAATCCGCTTAGGTGCTGGAGATGTTCCTCATGGGTTTCAGAAGCCACTATGAGGTCATCAATGAAACAACCAAAGATGTGCGAACCTCTTAAGATGTTGTCCATGTAGCGCTGAAAGGTTTGCATTATATTGCGTAGTCCCGGCGGCATTCCCAGAAACACAAAAGAACCGAAAGGTGTTGTGACTGCTGTCTTCCCGATATCTTCTGGAGGCGGAGGAATCTGATGATATGCACGAGGGAGATCGATTGTTGAAAATCGTTCAACTACAGGAGGGCCGGTGGTGACAATGTGGTGAAACACGTCAGCCATGCTATGAGAGGCGGATGTGACGCTGGGCTTGGTTATATCAATAAAACGATTTAAAAGCTCGACATATATGTTATCGGTATGATTGTTGAAAAGGGCTTGCTGATTCACTGTCGAAATACCATAATCCGCGGTTTCAGCAAGTTCTCCCATCGTAGTAAGTGATGTTAACGGGTCGATGAGTCGTTGTTTTTTTAGGTCTATCAGTAGGCTGTAATGTACGATGAAGTCAGCTCAATGTTCGCAGACTGAACGTCGCCGATGATGAAGGGCCATGTGAAAGCTCGACGAAGACCATGGTTGAGATTGAGGTTGATGCGTAAAGTTTATATTTCGACAGTAATAGTTTTTGCTCGTGGTATTACAAAGACCATTGAGCCACTCTGGTGTGACGATCTGTTAAGTGATACTCCTTGTTGGATGTAGCATGACGACTGCTGTCGCCAACCGCCTTGACTGGTGACGACAGCCTCTCTAGTTACCTGGTTGGTAGTAGGCTTGTAGGTGCAGCGTTGAAGGCATCGGTGGGCTCTCTTACCGAATTTGCTGTGATAGAAACAAAGACCTGATATTGCTGGAGTTCGATATCGTGATCGTGGACGTCTCTCGCTACTACTGCCGAGTTCGCTAGACAACTCGGAGAGTGCGGCTGTCAGAGTCTCTATGGTCTGCTCTAGGTTGCTGAGCCTGTGCTCCACAGAGGGCCTGGCGGCATAACTGTGATGTGGATAGGAAAGGAAACCACTGCTTGCGTAGGCCTGGATATGAGTTGGTAAAGCCTGGGTGCTGATTGACATAACCTGTGAACTGGTGTGGTTTTCCATGGTACTGTCTGCAGCTTCGGTCAGCTGGTCAAGCGTGCTGTTGTTCTGGACGGTTTGAGGATTTTGCATACAATGTCAGGCAGCAGTGCCAACCACTTACTGCGAAGAAGCTCTTCTGATGCTCTGTTGCCAGCCGGAGTGTTCATCTCCCTAAGAAGCTGGATAGGATTCCGATTCCAGAGTTCAAGCTCTGTCAACAACTTGTACAACTGGCGATCAACTGAATCGGTGTGTTTTATTACATTGGTTTGTAAATAGATGTACTTATGTATATTGAGCTGGTGGTACCCTGATGATGTCCGACATCTCCTTGAGTATTTCTGTCTTTAAAGCGCCGACGACTGCCTGGTACATAGTATTGTCGTTCCTGATGTTTCGCGACCCTAGCTGTGCCTCCACCTGAATTAACCAGAGTTCGGGGTCGTTGGTCCAGAATTCAGGGAGTCTGAATTGTGTAACTGCCATAATTTGTGCATCGTTATTAGGCTGGACGTTGCGATTCGGAAAGTGATTGTTAAAGTTGCCTTGTATGGCATTGAAATTAATGTACCAGTTGCTGTGTCACTGAAAAGCTCGTTCTGAGCTCTCCGTACAACAAAGAATTCTGTAGCAGCAGGTCGCTTCACCGCTGTTGTCTCTGCTACTCTTTGGTATTGTTGATTTTGTTCAGGCGAACAGGTGAACGATGGAGTCATTTTTCTTGTACTTATAGTAACATGTGAATAATATTGAGATTAGTTTGACGCAATCCTGAGGAATCACTTTGGGGTTACCAAATTTAGCGTTAATTGCTTTATTACTCCAATGGCATCAAATGACTCTTATATGAAATACAATAACACCTCGAAACTCTAACTTTGAAAATGAACGTTTTTATTTATATATGTATTAGTTTGCCGGAGGATGGAGTCATGTGTAGAAGTTCACGCAAGTGAGGAAAGTTCTCTGATCGCCATTCACTTGGGAGTGGCCAGAAACGATTCTTTTACATATGACTCAAGCAGCTCACGACTTCCGGTCTTTGACCAAGTATCCTCTGGGTAGCCTAAGAACATCCGTTTGAAGGCGAGCTAACGTGAGAAGGCGAAATACTCCCTACTTAGGGTTGTGCGCTGGGTTTGGGACCCGCCACGTAAAAAAACACCCCCAATGAAAAACAAACGACAGCCTCGGATAAGTGACCCCCCTTCTGATGACGACCATGGCAAACGAAATAAGGACTATGATTTGAGGGCATGCACCTGGAATGTCCGGTCCCTTAATTGGGAAGGTGCCGCTGCCCAGCTGGTAGATGTCCTCGTAAAGATAAAGGCTGACATCACCGCCGTCCAAGAAATGCGATGGACGGGACAAGGACAGAGACGAGTAGGTCCTTGTGACATTTACTACAGTGGCCATATAAAGGAGCGCAAGTTTGGGGTTGGATTTGTGGTGGGAGAGAGACTCCGTCGCCGAGTACTATCATTCACTCCGGAGAATGAACGTCTAGCCACAATCCGCATTAAAGCGAGGTTCTTCAACATATCGCTGATTTGCGCCCACGCCCCGACGGAAGAGAAGGACGATGTGACCAAAGATGCCTTTTATGAGTGCTTGGAGCGCACTTATGAGAGATGCCCCCGCCACGATGTCAAAATCGTGCTTGGCGACTTCAATGCCAGGGTGGGCAAAGAAGGTATCTTTGGCACTACGGTCGGTAAATTCAGCCTCCACGAGGAAACATCCCCAAATGGGTTGAGGCTGATCGACTTCGCCGGGGCCCGAAATATGGTTATCTGTAGTACTAGATTCCAGCATAAGAAGATACATCAAGCTACCTGGCTGTCTCCAGATCGAAAAACCACCAACCAGATCGATCATGTTGTGATAGACGGAAGACACGTCTCCAGTGTTTTAGATGTGCGTGCGCTCCGAGGTCCTAACATCGACTCGGACCACTATATTGTTGCAGCCAAAATCCGCACCCGCCTCTGTGCAGCAAAAAACGCACGCCAACAAACACAAGGATGGTTCGACGTCGAGAAGCTGCAATCACAACAGACAGCCGAACGTTTTTCTACTCGGCTTGCACTCCTGCTCTCTGAGAGCACTCGTCAACAACTCGGTATAAGGGAACTGTGGGACGGCATTTCAAACTCCTTACGTACAGCTGCAACCGAAACCATTGGTTTTCGGAAGGTGCAAAAGAACAGCTGGTACGACGAGGAGTGCCGTGTCGCAGCGGAGAGAAAACAGGCTGCCTACCTCGCAACGTTACGATCGACCACAACACGTGCGGGATGGGATAGATACCGAGAGTTGAAGAGGGAAGCGAGACGCATTTGTAGACAGAAAAAGAAAGAGGCCGAAATGCGTGAGTACGAAGAGCTTGATAAGCTGGCCGACAGGGGTAATGCTCGAAAATTCTACGAAAAGATGCGGCGGCTTACAGAAGGTTTCAAGACCGGAGCATACTCTTGTAGAACCCCCAAAGGTGATCTAGTTACCGATGCCCAGAGCATACTTAAATTATGGAGGGAACACTTCTCCAGCCTACTGAATGGCAGTGAACTCACAACACCAGGAGAAAATGAACCCGATACCCCAATCGATGACGATGGAGCAGACGTTCCATTGCCCGACCATGAAGAAGTTCGAATAGCAATTGCCCGCCTGAAAAACAACAAAGCGGCAGGGGCCGATGGATTGCCGGCCGAGCTATTCAAACACGGCGGCGAAGAGCTGATAAGGTGCATGCATCAGCTTCTTTGCAAAATATGGTCGGACGAAAGTATGCCCAACGATTGGAATTTAAGTGTGCTATGCCCAATCCACAAAAAAGGAGACCCCACAATCTGCGCCAACTACCGTGGGATTAGCCTCCTCAACATCGCATATAAGGTTCTGTCGAGCGTATTGTGTGAAAGATTAAAGCCCTCCGTCAACAAACTGATTGGACCTTATCAGTGTGGCTTTAGACCTGGTAAATCAACAACCGACCAGATATTCACGATACGCCAAATCTTGGAAAAGACCCGTGAAAGGAGAATCGACACACACCACCTCTTCGTCGATTTCAAAGCTGCTTTCGACAGCACGAAAAGGAGCTGCCTTTATGCCGCGATGTCTGAATTTGGTATCCCCGCAAAACTAATACGGCTGTGTAAGCTGACGTTGAGCGACACAAAAAGCTCCGTCAGAATCGGGAAGGACCTCTCCGAGCCGTTCGATACCAAACGAGGTTTCAGACAAGGCGATTCCCTATCGTGCGACTTTTTCAACCTGCTTCTGGAGAAAATAGTTCGAGCTGCAGAACTCAACAGAGAAGGTACCATCTTCTATAAGAGTGTACAACTGCTGGCGTATGCCGATGATATTGATATCCCGCGCCGTTAGTTCTGCTTTCTCCAGACTGGACAAGGAAGCAAAAGAAATGGGTCTGGCAGTGAACGAGGACAAGACGAAATATCTCCTGTCATCAAACAAACAGTCGTCGCACTCGCGACTTGGCACTCACGTCACTGTTGACAGTCATAACTTTGAAGTTGTAGATAATTTCGTCTATCTTGGAACCAGCGTAAACAACACCAACAGCATCAGCCTAGAAATCCAACGCAGGATAACTCTTGCCAACAGGTGCTACTTCGGACTAAGTAGGCAATTGAGAAGCAAAGTCCTCTCTCGACAAACAAAAACCAAACTCTATAAGTCACTCATAATTCCCGTCCTGCTATATGGTGCAGAGGCTTGGACGATGTCAACAACGGATGAGTCGACGTTGCGAGTTTTCGAGAGAAAGGTTCTGCGAAAGATTTATGGTCCTTTGCGCGTTGGCCACGGCGAATATCGCATTCGATGGAACGATGAGCTGTACGAGATATACGACGACATTGACATAGTTCAGCGCATTAAAAGACAGCGGCTACGCTGGCTAGGTCATGTTGTCCGGATGGATGAAAACTCTCCAGCTCTGAAAGTATTCGACGCAGTACCCGCCGCGGGAAGCAGAGGAAGAGGAAGACCTCCACTCCGTTGGAAGGACCAAGTGGAGAAGGACCTGGCCTCGCTTGGAATATCCAATTGGCGCCACGTAGCGAAGAGAAGAAACGACTGGCGCGCTGTTGTTGACTCGGCTATAATCGCGTAAGCGGTGTCTACGCCAGTAAAGAAGAAGAAGATTAGTTTGCCGTAGCTCAGAAATTGCCAGAATAATAACTGTTCAGTGGCATAAGAATCAAAACTTCAATTCAGCTAAACATCTGTAATTGTAATTGTTTTAGCTGTAATTTTGCTGGTGTGGAATATGTTGCTGGCTGAGTTGCCCCAGATATACGACTGCAACGACATCTATGTATTGACAAAATAGGTATGGTAATATTTTTGCTAAAATTTCAATAGCTATTTTGATATACTATAATATAACAAGCTGACCCTGCATACGTTGTCCTGCGTGAAGTTATGTGTTTTGAAATGAAAAAAAAGTTGAATTTACGTTGTGTTAAAAATCTTTTATTTTCGATTTTTCTAATTTTTTTTTCAATGTAACGCAGTTTGATAAACAACATTTTTTGGTTTCTATACCGGAGCGTAAATGTACAGAGAAGATGGTTTTCCAACTCGGGAATACGCCACGTATAACTAGCACGTACTCATTCAATCGTTATTATGATAATTTGGCAAATTTAGCATAAACATTCGTGATGAGTTCATATTTCGTTGAAGTAATGCTTAATTCGAATTCTTATCGAATACGATGTAAAATGACTTCGGCAATGTAATTTTGTTCGTATTCCAAAATTGACGTGGATTTGAAGGCTGATATGTCGAAATGACCATCGCGAAAAGTGTGCGCAATGACTGAAATCAAACTGAACGACGTGCATTTATTAATAGCAACAGAAGGTATTAGCAATCGTCGTTTTTCGGGTGGATTATGCAAATTCGTCCTAAGGAATTAGTTGAGAACACACCTGGATGTCAATCTACTGGTTGGCCTTGCTTTCTGCGTAACTATTTCTTCGACGATGCATTCCTTGTATAATATCAAGGCATTTCCGAATAGAGCAATGTTCTCGCAAACGAATCACTGACGCAAGTTGAGAAAAAACTCGTCAATGTCAATGTTGTTGGAAGTGTTTCCGCTGGCTGTACTGTATTCTCTGTGTTGAAAAACACTCTTTAGCCATTCTCCAAATGAACTGCGAAACGCACAATAGTCGGAAAATCGATTTCACCAAACTACAATATCAAACATTGGCATGAGTTTTGAATGTGAATTAGACAATAGTGGCGAATATGGTACGATCCAAATGTTGTCGACTTCGATATTCACTACTCTAAGTTGAATGGTAAATGTCCTGCCATTGTCGTCTGATGAGCTACGACGATAGAGTGGATATCCATCATTTCCAGTTTGCGTTTCCGAAAGAAAAGCACGTGGATAGTGTTTCGTGCCTTTATTGCAAGTGGGATTGTGGTGTCTGCAAGGTCAATGCACCATATTGGTTTTCATCACTTCGTAGAATAATGGATCATTCTCTGCATGAGGAATTTCCGCAGAAATGATTTCATCAATTTGATCTGGTGTAACCACCATTCAAAGAAGAATGTGTGCGTGCGGCAAACCTCTTTTTTGCAACTCAACAGAGTACATCCAGCATCCGACTGCACCATACTTGTATATGCATACGTTGCTTCAAGATAAAGTCCATTAAACATCGTAGCTGTTGTTTGAAAAGTCATGCTGTATTATCGTGATGATCGCTTGCTGATTGACAGCGATCCAGAATTCCACACATACATATGTCATCGCATCCTGGGAGTCTCATGTAGTTCATGTGTCTTGGGCTGCCATACGTTGATGGCAAAAAGAACACCGACCGATATTAGTGCGATGTCTTCGTTGCTTCGTAACAAATTTCAATCTGTAATTGATCACTTTGTGTGAAACACACATAAAGTTTTCACTGAATAACTTTCAATAATTTTTCTTTTAAATAGCCGGAATATAAAAGCAAGCGACTGAAATTGAACGATTCAAATAATTTACAAATCAAAATATTGAAAAACAAAACAAAAAAGAATTGTATGAAAAGTCACTTTTTGGAAATTTACAACTTTTCGACTTTTTTATGAAAAGTATATGGTTTTTTTTATATCTAACCCTTTCCAGATCCACAGCGAACAACTTCTGATTTCATGAAGATTGGTTCCGCCGTTCTCGAGCGTTAGTGTTACTAACAAACAAACAATCATTTTTACTAACATATGCACATATGTAATTATGTATGTATATACAAAATAAAACGTTTGTATGGGAAAAAGAAAAGGGCTGTTTTTAGGGGGTTTCCGGCAACTTTCGTAATTTTTTCTTACATAAGGACCTTCTCCTAATAATAACAAATACAACAACAAAAAATCAGCCAAATCGGTTCAGCCATTCACGCGTAATGCCATGACAACGTAAACGGTTTCATTTTTATATATAAGATATAATATTTCGTACATATTTCTAGAACTAGGATATTTTTGAAATTTTTTGTGTACCAAGTTATGACTCGAAAACGTAAGATAAATGTTCAAAATTTTTGCTATCATCGTGAACAGTGCAGACGTGAGCAAGCGGAAGTTAGAGCTAGAGATGCTCAACGAGAGAAAAATGTTATCCGTTATATGGTGACTCAGCGGTCCACTCAAACACCCGACATAGCAATTTCTCGACGCCGAGAGCACTTCCCAATTAATGGCTAATCAGCGTGCTTCTGAGAAGTAGATGAGACAAATGCCCGACGACTTGCAATCATTTTGCGTCAAGCAGAACTTTGGCAAATATTTACTAGACATTTTTGGAAGTAATTGAAAAATGTGGTTTCGAATATTACGCGACATTGGACAATGTTGGACTACGTTAAGCACAGGCTCATTAAAATTTGCCGTGGGGCGTTAAAATGGAATGAGGAAAGAGCGGGAATGTGTCTGGGAGCAAAGTAGCCAGTCCCATTTTAGAATAGCCTTTAAAACCGTTAAAAACATTATTCACTGCACCGATACTGAATGTTGCGAATGTACGATGACTCTCTTGCTAGGATTGCAGACACTTACCGATATTATGATGCCCTGCCACTTATTTACTGAAAACAAATTTAATTTATTGAAACGCTGCAGGATTATCTCAATTCTGAGTGGATTTGTGGATGGAGAACAAACGTTTGCGCTGCTTAGCTTTGAGTCAGAGAAGGATACGTGTCAAGAGCGACGTACACCTCCAAGACACCATTGCAAACGACTACAATGTCAACCCGAATAACTTGGGTCACAAGGTGATCCTCTCGTCGTTGTTCGTAAGCAGTCCCCACTATTTGCATGAATATACTCAAGACGCATTTTTATATGCCTGGTTCGAATTAAATAAGAAGTTGATGGCTGGTCGAAATCTAACGGACCGACACGACATTGTCGCTTGAGTCTTTCCTATAAAGGTAGAAAAACTGGTAGCTCTCCTCACTAAAGGTCAGGTGTTCGATGACCTAGTGTTTTATGCACTCTATTGAGTGCGAAAACAGGTACTGCGGCATGACCATTAATACCACACTAGCTGAGTAATCCCATATTCACCGCTGATTTGCAAATTTTTAACGCTCACATACTGTTTAAATGAGTTAAGCCTCCACCCACTCTACCTGGGAACAACTGGCACACCCTAGCAAAACACAGCTGAATACACCACATCCGATGACAAAATAACACAACATCAGCACAACTCACCACATCTGTACACCAACCAAATAAACAAAAAGAATGGACGTAATATAAACGCTGTTACCTAGCGCAACAGTAAAACAAAATAAAAAATGCGGTAGAGAAATTTAAAAAACAAAAGAAAATGCACTACAGTACACTAAAAATACATACATTCGTACATAAATATGTTAAGATTCACGGTAATTGAAGTGAACAATTTACATCGAAAACCACAATTACTTAACAGTTCCAACAAAAAAAAAAACAGAAAAGAAAAACACAAAAACCGGACGCGACAACCACAAATAAAACAAAATGCAATAATCAAACGGGCGCGAATTTATGAAACAAACCCAGAAACAACAACACTCTTAAGAACCCTATAGGCAGCTGGAAGAAGAGAAGAGGAATTGGCGACAAAAGGGGCATATATGTATACACACGTTAACCCCATATCAAAGTGAGCGTATTAATTTCTCTTCATTAATATGTTTGTTTGTAACTTTTTTAAGTGGTATTGAAACCTAGAATTCTTGAGCGACACTATAGGAAGGCGATAGTATGTTTAAGCAGCTCACCAAAAAGATGCGCTTAAAAGTATGCAACATCTACATAAAACTAGTTTTGGTGACATTTGAATAGCATATGTACATATATACTGAAATATATGTATATCCCTAAAGAAAGTATACTGTATATAGATATATGTGTATATAACCGCGCACCAGAAGAAATAATATCAAATAATGCAAAAGCATGTGACTTTTAGATAAGAAAAAAATTTAAACTTATAACAGAATTTTTGGAGTAAAAAAATTCAGATACTAGTTTTCAAAACGCCTCCGAAAAGCAACTGCAATAGAAAACTCATTTTTTTAACTTTGGCTGTCACGTCGATGTGAGCTTTTTAAAAATTGTCACCGAATTTAATGGCGGAAAATACGATTTAAGTTATATTCGTTTATATTTCACAATATTGGTAAATCTCATATAAGAAAAAATAGATTCTTTCAATATAAAATAAGAATTCGTAAAAAATTAAACTAAAAAATTAAAAATAAACATAGTTAAAAAAAAATCAATTCTTTGTATAAACTAACAATAATACTGAAGGAAAAATTCCTGCATTATTGTTAGAAAAGCGTGGGGTGCTTTGTGACATATCTTCCATATATCGAGCATATTTGCACCTACTTCACATCCGAGAGTAGAGCTGCCACAAATAAATAATCAAAAGGCAAGTTCACGCACCCGCCTCTAAGTGCTCGCATGTGACACAGAAACTTTTTATGGAGGTTGTGAAAAATGGCCATCCTTCCGGGACATGTTTACATCCACTTACAACAACCATCCACAATTATGAAAGACGCAAAAATTATATCACCTCAGATACAAAACTAAAGGTCAAGCAGACATAAATGTAAAAGAGTTCGCTCTTAATGATAATTTCCATTTGGCTTGGGAAGCTTTAAAAGCAAGATATGAAAACGAAAGAATATTGGTCGATAAACAAGTAACGACACAATGAACTTGCCAAAAATTAAGAAAGAAACCAGTGAAGAATTCATCAACCTAGAATCCACTGCTTCAAATTGTTTGTCGACTCTATCGACGTAAAACTACCCCACAAACAATTGGAATCCTATTTTGGTGAATTCAGCATTAATCACAAAGAAAATGCACAACAAATGAAATATTTTCTGACTACCCAATATGAAATAGCAGAAATGGTAGAAGAAAAAATTATCGAAACTAAGAACAAGCTTCAGTAGAATCCAAGTTAGTATCAAAAACAATTTAAACAAAAGCTTTCACAAAACACAATCATTCATATCTGAACAGAAAAACCACACGTAATGCGAACTATTCACAAGAGGGCAAAAACTTATATCTTGCGAGAGGTTTAAGAACTTAAGGTTAACAAAATAAATAATTTTGTCAGGTCAAAAAGACTTTGCACAAATTGCCTGTCACACGCGCATACATACATATAAGAATTGCAAAAGCAAATTTAATTGCTTATATTGTCACAAAAGGCATCATTCAATATTTCCTTACAACACCCAGTTACCGCTATACCAAACAAATGTCTTAATTCACAATTAAGGAAATTTCAAACGTTAAGGGAACTTCCAAAACAAACAAAACTGAAGATCAGTATTGCGAGGCTTCTCTAAAGCCACAACTACTCGATCAAATAATGGCCGGTACGTCCTACGACTACCACTAGAGTCAGTCCAAAAATTTTAAAAATTTTATTACTTTTCGAAAAAAACACAAACCTGAACAAATACTTGAGCAGTTGCCAAATTAATTAATAAGCACTTAATTATTACATATACTAAAATTGTTCAAAAGTCAAAAAATCGATATAAGAAATTTCAAAACCATTGTCAATAATACATGATGGCAAAGAATTTAAATAAAAAATATAAATAATAAACCTTTAAAAGAAACAACCGCAAATATAATAACTACGAAAATCCGCTAAATATAGTGGGATTTAGTTAGGGGGATTCTCTTGCTCTTGCGATGACTTAAAATGCATAAATGACTATTGTGCATGACTATTGTGAATTGGCGCACATTCTGTATTTATTCCTAATAAAAACGTTACAGTTTTTCTTTTTAATTTAAGTATCAATTATAAAATCTATTTAAAACAAGAGCAAGAAAATATCCATAATTATTATTAACGTTTAACAGCCGTTTTCAATACTTGTAGCATGTGTTCTGCGCCTTCGGCTACTCTACCAGCAGTACGTCGAAATACATGCAACAGCCTTTAAGTGAAATACTAGAAAAAATATTCGCCTAGAGGCCCACGATGTTTAAATAAGTGCGCCAGGAACAACTGGGGCACCCTGGCAAAACACAGCTCAATACACCACAGCCGATAAAAAAATAACACAACATCAACTCAACTTACAACACCTATACACCAACCAACTAAACAAAAAGAAAAAGGAACAACGGCATAGCAGACACAATTCGTTATACACATTAATTCGCACATCAACATTCGCTTCATACATTCGTTCACTGACATCTAACCCGCGCGTTGGAATTTTTCGATTACCACAAGGTTCCTGCTCGCTGGCAGTCGTTGGACATTCGACTCAACACCGATCCTATGCGCTACGGATACAGTTCGATTCCCAACGGTCCTCATCCTATGTTCGCCGTTACTTTGCGCAATCAATTTTACATCTGTGTTTTCATTAAAATTCAATAAATGTAACCCTTAAAGTGTTTAATACCTCATAATTAACTATTGTGTTTTCCTTTACATAATTAGTGGATGCTTATTGAACTTAAAATAAAGTGGTGGATGTTTTCCACTAAATTGGGCATCCAAATATTCACATACATATCTAAGTAAATACATAAACAAGAGCAGTGACGAGGTAATTTTTACCGTGAAACAGGAGAGTAACGCTACGATCCACTCAAAGTGTGAGGTGTTTCGGTAGTAACGAAGCGGCTGAGACAAAACTCGGTTCACTGTTACATGAAAGACATCCATAGTGACACCATCTTGCTGTGCACCTCCCAAACGGCAAAAGTGTTTGCTCGTACGTTATTCTAACTAAAAGTTACAAGATCTTACACGTGGAATGCGTCACGCAAAGAATGTAAACGTTCCCTACAGGGCGCATCCGTCGACGGTTGGTCTGGTGTAAAAACCTCTGATGCCCTGGGTAGAATTTATACCGTACACATAACGAACTTGAGTGTTATTGTATATGGTTGCTGCTGACCAGAATCCGAGGCCCAAATAGTTTGCAAGCGCTCAAAAGAAGAGGTTGCTTGAAGACGACTGCCACTGGGACGAAACGGGGGATAAGCGGCTACTCGTGATTATGATAAACACATGAGATATGTATGTACTATATATGTAACTAAAACTAAGGGATAATCTTTCTCTTATAATGGTATGTCTGAATGTCAAAAACGAGTTGATTTGGAAAAATACATCCCTTAGCCCCAATATACCTAATAAAAAGATGTTCGAACTTCGGGTTAACTTTGTGCCGCATATACGAGGTGTGTTCAAAAAGTATGGAGAATTTTGAATTTTCGCGGGCTACGCATATTCGAATTTCGAATTTTTTGTGGCGTTTTGTTGGTACTCATGTCCCTCACTTATGCCGACATTTTGAATGTTCATTTAATTGTTGACAGCTACACGTGCAAGCAGTTTCGGATCGTCTTCGATTTTTACCTATTCAAAAAAATGGATCAAAGAACCTGTATCAAATTTTGTGTGAAAAACAAAATTAAGTGTGCGGATGCATTCCGAATGTTGCCTGTGGAATACGGAGAAGCTACCTTGGACCGAAGCAACGTTTATCGGTGGTACAAAATGTTCTCAGAAGGCCGAGAAGATGTGAACGACGAAGAGCGTGCCGGACGCCCGAGCACTTCAACAACAGTCGAAAAAATTAATGAAGTGGAGAAAATGGTATTGGCCAATCGTCGAATCACCGTTAGAGAAGTCGCTGGGGAGCTAAACATATCGATTGGCTCGTGCCATTCGATTTTTATCAATGATTTGGGCATGAGACTGGTCAGCGCGAAATTCGTACCAAAATTGCTCAATTGTGACCAAAAACAGCATCGCGTGAACTTTGCTAATGAGGTGTTAAATTCTGTCCGCGACGACCCAAATTTGCTCCAGAGGGTCATAACTGGTGACGAATCGTGAGTTTATGTTTATGACGTGGAAACCAAAGCTCAATCATTTCAATGGAAGCTGCCGCACGAACCAAGACCGAAAAAAAGCGCGCCAAGTTCGGTCGAATGTGAAAGTTTTGCTGACAGTTTTCTTCGATTGCAGGGGCATGGTGCATCATGAGTTCTTGCCACAGGGAAGAACGATCAATAAGGAATATTACCTGCAATCCGCCAGAAACGCCCGGATTTGTGGAAGAACAAAAATTGGCTTTTGCACCACGATAACGCCCCTGCTCACACATCGTTGCTTGTGCGCGACTTTTTGGCCAAAAACAACACACTAATGATGCCGCAGCCACCGTATTCCCCAGATCTGGCCCCCTGTGACTTTTTCTTGTTTCCTAAACTGAAGAGGCCATGAAAGGACGACGTTACGCTTCTCTTGACGAGATAAAGACAGCATCGAAGGAGGAGCTGAAGAAGATAAAAAAAATGATTTTTTGAAGTGCTTCGAAGATTGGAAGAACCGTTGGCAAAAGTGCATAATATCTCATGGAGATTACTTTGAAGGGGACAAAATAGATAATCATGAATAAATAAATATTATTTGAAAAAACACAAAATTCGCGATACTTTTTGAACACACCTCGTATTGGCCAATATGTAAATTATCCCAATGAAAATAAGAGAACGTGTTATAACAGTGTTTCTTTGTGCTTAAAATAAATCAATTTGAACGAAAAATAAAAAATATCAGGATTTTTGAACATCTAGCTGACTTTATTCTATATGATTGGTTTTACGCCTTAAAATATTGATTATAGCATGTTGCAAGAGTATAAAATGTTTAGTTGCACTCGAACTTAGCCCTTACTTACTTGTTTCTTTTATTATCTTCTCTTTCAAAACCAATTAGGCTGTTCACGATAAGGTGGTTATCAGGTTACGTGGTTATGTCATTAAGTAAACAACAACAAAATGCGGTATGACAAAATAACCAACTTTGACCATCCTAGGCCCTTGTTTACAGATTATGTGGTTGTTTGCTTATTTCCAGCAGAGAAAGTATAATATAGAGAAGGTTCAACTACGGACAAGCGTGTAACCTGTCAAGAGCCATGAATTTTCTATTAGTGGATTTCACCACAGGAGAAACTTTAACAGAAATGAGTGGAACAGAGCAGAGAATTCAATGAAAATTATGCTCAGAATACGCATTGCTTTTACAGACGCCTGTTGGCCTTTTGGCTTATATTTTTATACGTTTACATGCTATCATATCAGTTGATATGAATATCATTTTGCGAATTATTGTTAATTCATGCAAAATTGATAACGTTATTATTAAGATATGCAATTCTTCAAGCAATATTTGTAAATAATGTGCAAATAAAGGCTACTTTTTAAATATTTCTTATCTTTGATAATGTAATATCGTTTCATATGTATGCATATATATGTATATATGCTATATTATCATAATATCCTAAAAACATACAATCTTACAATAATAATATATGTGAATCCCACCTCCTATCATTTAAAACTTTCATACGCATCTATCCTGCAGATATGTATGCAAGTACAAATCAATTTCAAATCAAGATATTATCATTTATCAGTAATATAAAAAGCGCGTGCTTCTCTATATTTACGTACACACATATGTTTGTATGTGCGTATGACATTCTCCCACAAATAATAATGTAAATCAAAAAATACAAACATTCTTCTGGAAAAACAAAAATAGTATCAAAAATCATCATACATACTTACTATGAGTACACATGTAAATATGTACGTATGGCATTCCCACACAAACAATGCTTACACAACATACATACATACTTAGATGATTTCACATGTGGATGTGTCACCCGCAAAAATTACAAATATTGTTCTACAAAAACAACAATCGTTTGAAAAAGCATCAGAAACCAATATGGCAGCCAAATTGCCGACATCAAATTTTATAGTAAATTACACAACAACAAAATTTTCATTCATGAACTCAAACGTACTTTCAAAAAGCATATTCGATTCATTCATACACCCAGAGCATGCCTTGCCAACAAGCGTCTTTTCGCGACGATTTCAAAAGCTAAAAATCATAAATTGAATATATTTCTGAAATGTATGAGAAGGAAAAAGTTGTCACATATACATATGTATATACACATGAGCTTTACATTTGTAAACCGTGAAATTAGCATCACTTTTCTCATTTAAGTTGTATCCAGCTCTAAGAAGAGAACAAAGCTTCAGTAATAAACAAAACGCTTAGAAAGGTCAAGTAACTTTGTGCGTATGCATATATGTATGTATGTGTATGGTAACACAAATATTTTCATTGAGATTTAAGGAATGTTGTTGATGATTGGTTGGTTTTATACAACATTTCAAAATGGAATATACTTTATAATAATGATTTCAACTAATTTAGGATGAATTTGACGATTACTTCGAATTTCCCTCAAGAAACAATTGTTGATTTGATGTTTCTTCGCAAAACCAGGTTTGCCATATTCACATTTTATTGAAAAAAAGTATTAAAAATTAGTACTAATTTCTTGAGAGCTGCGTACTAGCACAAGTAACTTTATCGCAGGAACGTTTCTGGACCGTTTCTTAAGCGTTTTTTTATATGAAGCTTTTACATTTCTTGAGAGCTGGATACTAAGCTTAAGCTTAGTAGTCAGCTCTCAGAATGAAAGTCAGTTAAAAAACGCAAGTAACGGAAGTAACTTTGCAGCGATAAATTTACTTGTGCTAGTATGCAGCTCTAAAGAAATCTAGTACTAATTTTTAATACATGTTTTCAATAAAATGCGAATATGGCAAACCTGGTTTTGCGAAGAAACATGAAATCAACAATTGTTTCTTGAAAGAAATTCAAAGTAAATCGTTGAAATCACCATAAATTAGTTAAAATCAATATTATAAAGTATATATCTTTTTGAAATGTTGTATAAAACCTACCAATTATCAACAAATTTCCTTAAATAGCAATGCAAATATTTATGTTACTACATACATACATAATACGAACAAAGTTTGTTTTCTTTGTTTATTCTCTCTTGCTCTTCTAATGTGGATCATTCACAATGCCTAACCAGCTGTCAAAATTACTTGAGAAATAATGTATTTTTTTTTTTTTTTGAGTAATTACTTGAGAGCTGGATACCAACCTTTAACAAAGAAAGTGCTCAATTCTGCTACTTTCGACCCTCTCATGTTAAATATTGGTGAAATCCACTAATAGAAAACTCAACCCCTCCAAAAAGAGGAACGTGATGACAATCGGCACACCATGAACCTTCTCTATAAATGTACCTTCTCTGTTTCCAGTGTCAGAAAGTCGTTGGAATTTAACTAAATGGCAGCACAAAAAATAAATTAAACTAAGCGAATGGCATTTCCATTTAGATTTTCTTATTGGAAACTCAGCTATTAACAGCTGTTGTTTGTTTACAATCAGCAAATTTCCAACTCAAAAAAATGGAGTTGGAGCAAAATGAAAGAATGAGAAAATTGGAAATAGAAATGAAATATAAAAATAATAATAATAACAATATAATATAATAACGAATAAATCTCGCCCTTTCAAGAGTATGTTGTGCAGCACACAGCAGATAAGTACCCACTTATTAACAAATTTTTGACTCTCTTGGCCTTTTATTTGTATCAGCATTTGCTTCAAACTACAAAACTTTTCTTTCAGAATCCCGAAACAATTTTCGACTCTAACACGATACGGGCTTTACTTTATTGAATTTAACTTGTTTTTCAGAGTCTCATATTCAGAGTTCAATAAAGTCTAATCCTGAACTTATTTTAAATTCGATTATTTTGCTTTTTAAACTTTGTTTAGGCATTTTATAAGTAAGAATTTCATTGAACTAGAACCAGAGATAAAGAGATGTTTAACTCCTCTCTCACTGGAAGTGAGAGAGCAATTGTTAAACGTCAAAACCTACTGAACTTTGACAGCTATTCGAGTTCAGTAGGTTTTGACGTTTAGCAGTTGGAAAAGAGGGACGACCAGATTGAAATCCCGCCAAATTATTATTCAATCGGAGACATTTTTCATTTTTTTGTCTCCGTTTGTAACGGCCATTATTTCGAAGAATACCGAAGGTGAAACAGCACGCAGATTGAAAGATGTGAGTATATTTTAATTTTTATTAAGTAAATTTGCATTTATTTAATACTTTTTTTATTTTATTTTACAGACAAAATGCCGAAAACAACCAGCAATTGGAAGAAATGTGTTGTTGGCTGCAACGAGGGAGGAAGGATATTTAGTTTTCCAAACAGTGGAACGGACCTCGAACGGTGAGTGAAAAACATTAAATAGTGCAAAAAGTGTTTTTAAATTTGTGAAAAATTTCGAATAAATAAGTGTTTCTATTGTGCAATTAAAATAGTAATTTTGAATAATGAAATTGAATTTCCGCGTGTTTTTAAGTGTGATGTGCTGAACAAGTAGAGCGCGACAGACTGCAAGCGACATCTGTCAAATATTAAAATGCACACGTTCTTATGGACACAGTTATGTAGTCGTGCAGCTGCCTCAATAACTTTGTCCTTAAGAACATGTGTATTTTAATGTTTGACAAATGTCGCTTGCAGTCTGTCGCGCTCTACTTGTTCAGAGCGTAACTGTCAATTTATTGTCATTGCCGTTAATTAACTAAATAAATTGTTTTAAAGTAACGATTTATCATTGAATATTTATGGTAGTCATAAAAAATAATTTTACTTCTAAATATTCATTAAATATGCACTTTTTGCACTATTATTATTATTAATATACATATTTTATAATTATATATAACATTTTGTATTTAATTTTGTTTCTTTTAATAGGCGTAAATGTTGGCTCAAGCGTTTAGGTGTTTTTGAAGATCAAAGTGAAAAAACACCTAAACACATTTTTGCGTGCGAGCGGCATTTTTCAAATGAAATGCGTAACGAAAAAAAATTGCGTCCGAGAGCCGTTCCGGACATAAATTTAATAAATGAGCCAATATTTAACGCCCCAAATTCTGCTAATATAATTGAAGTAGGCGTTGAAAATTTTTTCCCCCAAATGGAAGGATCTGCCTCAAATGCAAACGGTGCATCGAGGCAGCTGCTTCCGCTTTTAGAAAGGGAAGACCGCGAAAATATTTTAGAGCCTCTGCCACTTCTTGAGGAGGAACTACTTAAGAGTAGCGAAAAAGCCGCGCAAACAGGTAGGGGTCTGACAGCAGGGACAGATAGGAAAAAAAAATTGAGAGAAGAGAATAGGATTTTAAAAATAAAATTAGACGAAAAAGAACAGGAGAATAGGAGTTTAAAAGCTCGGTTGGTCCAAATGGCAACTGAATTAGAAAGATGTAGGGAAATGTTAAGAAACAGTTCATTTAGGGAAGAGTCAGATCCTCTTGAGATAGTTTGCAGCAAAGTTCCTCCTCAGTTAGGTGCTTGTATTAGGAGTAGTTTTTTAAATAGTAATCGCCAAAGTCACGGTCGGCGATACGACACTTTTCTTAAAACTTTAGCTTTGGGTGTATTTTTTTTATCACCAATCGCTTACCGCTACCTAAAGCACCAACTAAGTTTTCCCTCGGAAACTACATTACACAATTTTGTCGCAGATTGGCCTCGTTTCCCAGGTTGCACCCAAAGCAGCATAAAGTCTTTGGAAATTAGGAGTAAGGGATTTTCTTTCGAACAAAAGTTCATATCAGTTTCTTGTGATGAAAAGTCACTGAAATGTCATTTGCAGTATGATAGGAAATTTGATAGGGTGATAGGTCTTGAAGATTATGGCGATGAAAATCGCACATCTAGAATAGCCACAACTGCAATGACCATAATGGTGCAAGGTATAGGTGGAGAACCTTGGTCCCACCCGTTAGCTTATTTTTTTATTAGAGGCTCATGTAAAGGGGATGTCCTCAAGAAATATATTCTTGAAGCCATTACCCAACTTCAAAATATAGGGCTAGTTCCTTGCCATTTTGTTTGTGACCAGGGCACCAATTTTCAAAATTTAGCTAATTTGTTAGGTGTTTCAATGTCACGGCCCTTTTTTGACGTTACTGGTAAGGAAATATGTTTTTTTTACGATAGCCCTTATTTATTGAAATGTAGTCGAAACTGCTTACAAAATATGAAAAATAAAGTTGATTTTAAAAATAGTCGCGTATGTTGGTCAGATATAGTCCATTTTTATAAACAGGACTGTAAGTCGAGTTATCGGTGTGCGCATAAATTAACCGATGCTCATATTTACCCCAATACCTTTCAAAAAATGAAAGTTAAATTCGCGTCTCAAGTTTTAAGTAATACGGTCGCTTCAGGTATGCTTTCTCTTTACAGCTCGGGAGCCTTAAGCTCAAATAGTATGAGCTTCATTAATACCGCGGATTTCGTTTCTTTTTTTCATAAATTATTCGATATTTTTAATAGTAGTTTCACTAAGGCCATTGTACCCACTAAAAAAGTTTTTATAAGTTCCCCAGAGCAAAACCAGTTTTTAGATGAGGCAGAAAAAGTTTTGAAAACAATTCGGGTCGTAGATGAGTTAGGAAACAACACAACTTGTAATTTCAATTTTATAAAGGGGTGGTTAATTAATATTAATAGTTTAAGACGATTGTGGCGATTGCTGTCACACTCAGGATTTCCTTATCTGAAGACAAGACGACTATGGCAGGACAGCTTAGAACATTTTTTTTGGTCAGATTAGAAGTAGGGGAGGTACTAGAGTTACTCCTTTCATGTTCTCTAGTTTATTTAGGAAGTCATGGGGTTTACGTTACGTAAATATCGTAACAAAAGGTAACTGTGAGCTGCCTTTAGAACCCGAAGCCCCAGTTATTTCAGAACATAGCCATAATGTTCTTCTTAATGTGTGCAATGATTCCGTTTTAAGTGACCTTTCTTGGCAGGATTTACAGGGTTTACCACGGCCCGAACACTCCATTGTTAGGTTCATTACTTTAGAAAGTAGTTTAGAAATTAGCTTTTTAAAGGAAAATGCTTTAAGTTATTTTTGTGGCTACCTTTATTTGAAATTTTTTAAAATGCACACATGCCTCCTGCTATTACCTTATTTAGGAGATGAAATTTCTTCTGATGAATTCATCTTCATACATCAAAACCAGATCGATAAATGCAACTTAGTGAAGCCGCCTCAAGAATTTGTTGCATTTATTAATAATTTAGAAATAAAATTTGTTGAGGAATTTGACAGAAATTGTCATAAAATAGGATTAGGAGAAATTCTTTTTGCTAAACTAAAAGATATTAGGCCCTTCTTGTGTTGTGAAGACTGTGACCCAAAGGTAGTTATTGCTCTAGTTATTAGAATAAGAATTTATTTTGTGACGAAATTTTTGAATAGAGATTTATCTTTACCCAATTTTAAGAATAAAATTTTGTGTGTTTCACATTTGTAGTTTTTATCTTTCTTTTTTAGTGGTTGCAATAAGCTAAATATTTTATACTAAAATAAGATTTTTTGAGCAGATTCGCATTAAGAGGCTCTAAAGTTAGAACGTTTAGTAGAAAGGTTTTTGATAACAAATTAGAATTTGGTGTTTAAATATTGGCATTTGTATATATGTATATATGTTAATTTTTATAGTTTTAAGTATTATATTAAATACTGTGATATTGTTTTTGTTATTTTTTTTATACTGTTATATATGAATTGTTATTGTTTTGTTTATTTTCATTTTTTTATGTAAATAAATTTTTAATGGGTGATATAGGCCTACTGGGGAACCGAGCACCCAAAAATAACTTCGGTAACGCGCCCTTTTGCATACCTCATAGGTGGTGTGGAAAATGCGAATTGGGTGTTTTATTTAAAATGCCCAAAAAAAAGCTTTTTTTCTGATCTGGCTACAATGGAAAATGTTATAAAAAACGCTTATTTTGAGGCGCTCTCACACTGGAATAAGTTGAACATCCCTTTATTCCTGCTAGAACTGTTAACAATGAACAGTTGTTTGTGAAAAAATAAGCAAATAACCATAAATATAATAGGATGTTCACGGAGCATAGAGGTTATTTTTAATCTAATAATCACATAACCCGATAACCACCTTATCGTGAACAGCCTAAATATTATAATGGTTACCCATATCTAAACCCAAAAAATAGTTGTTTGTAAAATAAAACTGTATACTAATATTGCATATATATTTTTTTAATACTTAATACTATTCATTTTTAACCTACGCTTTTACAATACACTGAAATTGTTTGTGAAATTTAATGAAGGAGATATCGCAGTATTACTAACGTTCAATATATCCTTTATATGGAAAGTGGGTGGGGTTATTGTTCGATTTCACCAATTTTCACACTGTTGGAGCAGATGTCGAACGTGTTTTTCTCGAGCAAATTTGATTGATACAGCTCAGACATAGTTATACCGGTTTGATAGATATGTAATTAAAACTTATTAGGGACGATCCACATCCAACATTTTAAGGCCATAGAGTAGTGCAATCTGCTGCACCAAATTTCAGTTTTTTAATTTGGAGTTTAATTATGGCACTTTACACGTTTTCGTTCAATACTATTTTTTGGGCGAGGCAATGATTCGATTATCATCCTCATCATTTGGCTAGGAAATTTGTATACAAAATTTTAACACGACATATAAATTTTTACTAAAGTTATCGCTACACAGACACACGGGCGAACGACAGACAGTGACGAATTTCTTGATGTGTAGATCACTCCGTCGCCGAGTACTATCATTCACTCCTGTGGATAAACGTCTAACCACAATCCGCATCAAAGCCAGGTTCTTTAACATATCGCTGATTTGCGCCCATGTCCCGATGGAAGAGAAGGACGATGCGACCAAAGATGCCTTCCATGAGCGCTTTGAGCAACCTATGAGAGCTGCCCCCGCCCCGATGTGAAAATCGTGCTTGGTGACTTTAACGCCATGGTAGGCAGAAAAGGTATCTTCGCCGCAACAGTCGGTAAATTTAGCCTCCACGAGGAAACATCCCCAAATGGATTGAGGCTAATCGACTTTGCAGGAGCCCGAATTATGGTTATCTGTTGTACTGGATTCCAGCACAAGAAAATACATCTAGCTACCTGGCTGTCTCCGGAACGAAAAGCCACCAACCAGATCGATCATGTTGTAATAGGCGGAAGACACGTCTCCAGTACTCTAGACGTACGTACGCTCCGAGGTCCTAACATCGACTCGGACCAATACTTTGTGCCAACCAAGATTTGGACCCGCCTTTGTGCAGCAAAAAACGCATGCCAACAAAAAAAGGAGGTTCGACGTCGAGAGCTGCATTCACAACAGACAGCCGAACGATTTTCTACTCGACTTGCACTCCTGCTCTATATACGAGAAAACTCCTTACGTACAGCTGCAACCGAAGCCATTGGTTTTCGGAAAGTGCAAAAGAACAGCTGGTACGAGGAGTTCCGTGTTACAGCGGAAAGAAATCAGACTGCCTACCTCACAACGTTACGTTGAAGACAGAAAAAAGACCGAAATGCGTGAGTATGAAGAGCTTGACAAGCTGGCCGATAGGGGTAAAATCGAAAATTAAACGAAAAAACGCGGCGACTAACAGAAGGTTTCAAGACCGTAGCATACTCTTGTAAAACTCATGGAGGCGATCTAGTAACCAATACCCAGACACATTAAAATTATGGAGGGAACACTTCTCCATCCTGCTAAATGGCAATGAAAGCATAACGCCAGGAGAAGGCGAACCCTATTCCCCAACGATGACGACAGAGCAAACGTTCCATTGCTTTACCATGAAAAAGTTTGAATAGCAATTACCCAACTGAAAAACAACAAAGCGGCGGTGACCAATGGATTGCCGGCCGATCTATTCAAACACGGCGGCGAAGAACTAATCAGATTTTTTGTAAAATATGGTCGGGCGAAAGCATGTCCAACGATTGGAATTTAAGTGTGATCTACCCAATCTACAAAAACGGAAACTTCACAATCTGCGCCAACTAACGTGGAACAAGCCTCCTCAATATCGCATATAAGGTTCTATCGAGCGTATTGTGTGAAGATTACACATGACTCCAACCTCAGTGTGGCTTTGGACCTGGAAAATCTACAACTGGCCAGATATTCACCATGCGCCAAATCTTGGAAAAGACCTCTCCGTCACTACTATATGGTGCAGAGGCCTGGACGATGACAAGATCTGATGAGTTGACGTTACAAGTTTGCGGGAAAAAGGTTCTACGAAAGATTCAATATCCGAATATCGCATTCGATTGAAGGATGAGATGTATGGGATATACGATGACATTGACGTAGTTCATCGAATCAAAAAACGGCGGCTTCGCTGGATGGGTCATGTCGTCCAAAGGACGAAAACACTCTAGTTCTGAAAGTATTCGACGCAGTACCCACCGAGGGACGCAGAGGAAGAGAAAGACCTCCGCTCCGTTGGAAAGACCAGGTGGAGAAGGACTTGGCTACACTTGGAATCTCCCATTCTCGCCACATTGCGAAAAAAAGGAACGACTGGCGCGGTGTTGTTAACTCGGCTATAACCGCGTAAGCGATGTCAACGTTAGTAAAGAAAAGGAAGACGAATATAAAGATATCAGGTTATTGTTACGCACCAAATTTTATATACTCGTACAAGATTTCAAGATTTATTTACAGGATTTCACTTAAAAGTGGGTGGGGTCATCGAAACCTTAATTTTTTATAATACTTGTCCAGTGGACTGTCTCTTGGGAGTGACACCATCACATAGGAAGACATAATTCTCTGAAAAGAGCGATATTTGGCTTACCGCCGAAGGGGGTTCCCAGCGCGCGGTATGGACGCTATGTGAAAGCTTGTGACTGCAGATAAAAACTGAAATCGGACCATTGATGGGTAGCCAAGATTTTGGAGCGCTACGCTGGTAAGAAGGCTCAACCTTCGATCCATTAGCAGAATTCGCAAGAGGTGGAATCTTCCGTTCGGTACGGCTCCGCTGTTTAGCGGAAGCATTATTCTCGCACGGCGGGATAATTCTTCCACTGTTTTGGATCTTAGCGGTTACCTGTTTAAAAAACGACCAGTCATGTCGTCTTCTTCTCTGTCACATAGCGGCGGAGATATGTGGATGGAGGAAGGTTGGAGGGAAAGGTTCCATCCAAACTCCACCTCAGTCAGGTGTAATACAAGCAATGGATGAAGCCATCTTAAGACCTGATCAGGTCTCAAGACAGACAGCGAGTGGACCACAAGCTACGTGGCCTCATGTTGCCAACGGAGCGCTCCACCCGAGCGGCCAACAGAGAAGACTTCTATGGTCCATAGAAACTCAAATAGGCAACATGACTCTCATTCTGAAGAAGCTACCTCACCAAGGTCCTCAACCCTCTTTGGTCTGACCCCGTCGAAACAGCATGTTTTTCGGGCCTTCCGTTGGATGACGTCAACTGCAACTTAGCTAATACATACCATTCTACTGGGATTAGGCATTCGTTAAAATAACTACAACAGATCCCTGTTAGAATCGATTTTTAAAAATAACTAATTATTTAGATATTAATTTTAGGTAACCGCTTTCATGGTAGATTTTTGCCGACAACCCTAAATAAATCAAAATTTTTTCTAAATTCATACAACATAATATAATAATTTCATTTCATTTCATTATTTTAAATTTCATCAAAGAAACAATACTGTTAAATATCTTTGAGCATACTCTTCACTGATAATGCTGAAGCAGTACAAAACGTACATACAAGGTCTGTCGCAAAAGAAACAGGACTGTTAAAAGAAACCACAAAAATTAATATTTTTCAAAAGTTATATTTTTTTATTCAAATTAGTTTCATTGTGCTTCGATGCAGCGTTTAGCCCGGTCAATTAACATTTCAAATGAGTGTTTAAGGTCATTTTTCGGAATGCTCTTGAGAATATCGGTCGTCGCCTATTGGATAGCTGAAATGTCCTGAAACCAGTGTCCTTTCATTGGCAAATAAAGTTTTCCATATAGGTAAAAATCACAGGGTGCCAGATCAGGTGAGTAGGGTGAGTGATTAATGGTTAATTTGGAGTTTTTTTTATCAAAAAACAAGTGTCGACCGATGACACGGCGCATTATCGTGCAATAGGCGTCAGGACCCTGCCTCACGGTATTGTGGTCGATCACGACGAATGCGTGACAAAAGACGCTTGATAATACCAAGATAAAACACAGCATTAATCGTTTGGCCAGGTGGGACGAACTCTCAGTGTACAATACCCTCGGAATCGTAAAAACAAATAAGCATTGTCTTTATATGCATTTATATGCATTTTACGACCGATTACCAAATGCTGCTATCGCTTTTTGATCGATAATATGGATTGTAGTTATCCAATTGTCTTAACATTTTTACGAAATGTCAACAAGAGATCAAACTTTTTATTTCATATACCCACCAATAGGTGGCGCCACCAGAAACAGTTATATTTAAAAAGTTCTGTTTCTCTTGTGACAGACCTTGTACATACATAAACAAACACATAACCGCTCCATGAATGTACGTACCATGTCAAAATTAAAGCGGCGGCAACGCTAAGCATTGTAGAAACATAAAAGTAACAACAGAATCATATTAATTAGTTGAGTTTTCGGCACAGAGATTTAAATAAAAGGACTTAAAAATAGTAAAGAGGTTGCAGTAAAGACGCGTTACCGATATTTTTTAGAGGTTAGGTTCCCCCAGAAGCATATTTTTATATAATATATAGTACAATACTAAGAAAACTTTTTGTAATAATTTAAACTAAAATAAATATATTTTTGAAATATTTTTAATAAAATAGAAAAGATTTACCAATATTTAGATACAATAAATAAAATTTTAATGAAAACTAGGCAAATTTAATCTTTATGTATTTTAATAATCGAAATATACTAGAAAATTTAACCAAAACGTACTTCAAGTAATAAATTGGCAACGCACTCTTGCGTTTTTTAAGGCATTTGGCCGTTTTAGTAGTAGAATATTTAGGAAACCCTAATGAAGTGCCTGGCTGTTTGCCCTGAGTCTTCCTCATTTTATGGCATTCTTAACGGACTATCCCAGTGTGACGCAAATTTTCAGGCGATTTTCGTGAATTTTTTTAAAAGAAAGTACTAAATTGAATGTTTCAACGTTATATGGACGTAATAAAGTATATTTTTAGCTATATTAAATTTTTTTTACAAAAATATTGAAAAATAACGGAGTTATGTGCTGCCTGCGGAAGTGCCGAAAAAAAGTGCCTCAACTGCTGGCATGATTCCGGTTGAATGAGTAGCTGAAACAAAAAAATTCAAAATGTTTATTAAAACTAAATATATTTTCTAAACAATGAACTACTATCTTTGAAAAATATCAAAAATGAAGAAAATGGTGTAATTTTCGAGAAAAACTCGTTTAAAATTTCACTTATGTATACATATATGTTTGCATCTCTGTGCGGTCGCTGTTTAGAACGCTGCCATTCAAAAACTATTCAAGATACGACCTTGCCGATTTCGCAGGATATTTTTGAATATATAAACTATGGAAAAAGTAAAAAACAAATAAAAAAAATTTAAAGTGTCACACTGGTATAGCCCATTAATGTAATTTCTGTGATTCTATAAGCTTTCGCCTGCGTATGTATGGGTAAAAAAGATGGGATTTATTACTTGTAGGTTTCTGTGTTATGGAAACTGTATTGAGTTTATCAAATAGAACTCATAATAAATTATAATTTTTTATGATGAATGCTTTAAATACAAAAACTTCACATTTATAACAAAGACTAGCTAAATTAACCTTACGAACCGTTTTTTTTTTTTAAATTTCGTTTCGCATTAATTTTGTCACGTACTTTTTGCAAGTTTATTTCTGGCATTCCGCCTGTTTTGATATCTTTAATCTCCATCGCTATAAACATAATAAGGAAACTTATTTGAGAAGAAAATAAATGCATTTATCAGTAATTATTGTTTTCCATGTTTTGATAAAATTTATCTGTTGGACATTACTTTGCAAAATTGCAATTTACGCAAACAAAAAACATCGACCACTGGCTCTGGATAAGATTGAGTATGCGGGTTAAGAATGCTGTACGTACGTGAAGAAGTAACATTTACCATTATACGTTCTTAAATTTTTTTGGGAATTTTTCGTTCGTTCGAGATTTTTTTCAATATGGTTTTTAATGTTTTGGCTGCGATTTAGAATAGCATTCCCGGATTTCGGGGTTAAAATGGGTGTGTACAGATAGAGGAGGTCCTCCAGATCAAGAATATATACATATAGTTGCCGGTGACTTATGTATGGTTTTTGAGATATTTGCATTTAAATTTAAAAAATTAACTATTTAACATGCGTGTTTCTACGATTTATAATGCATTTTACACTTATATTTTGTACTTTTAAATCCACTAACACTACACTAATTCGTTTTTAATCATTTATTTTATATTAAATAGTGCAAAAATAATAATATTAATTCCATATCAAACTTTAGTTAAAATCCATTTGTTCAGAAAGTAAGAAAGTTGCTGTAAACAAGCAAAAAATTAGTGTTACCATATTTTGTAATGGAATAAAAATAAGAAAAAAGAAAGATTATGACGTCATAACTAAATTCATTATCATCTGATGAGTAATGTAAAATCTTTCAGAATTCTCATTATCTTGATAAAAGTGTCCATACACGACACACAAGTGCATTCGATCGGTATGTGTGCCCATGCGGTTTACTCGTGTATGGGCTCGTGCGCGTACCGATCCATGTTCGCGAAAATGTTTGATTTTTTACGATCGGTGTGCGCTCATGTGTGTCGTGTATGCCGTTGTGTGCGCACAAAATGTCATTTCTCATGTTTAGAGGCTTCAAAAAATCGATTTTTTTGGGAGGGGAAGAAATAATTGATTCAAGCGAAATTTCTGAGCTTTTTAGTTATATATTTGAACATCTTTCACAATTTTTTTGGATACGAAATCTTTGATAGCGATGCATTTGCATGTGCATTTTTCGGACGGCGGGCAGGATGCAGGTCGCAATTTCTATCGGAAACAAAAAATTCAAAGAGATTCATATTTTTTAATAATTTATCTTCTACTTAAACTTAGAAAATTCAAAAAAAAAACGTGTAAAATTTTAAAATTTTTTTCTTAAATTGAAAATAGTGGTTTTTGACCAAAAAAATTTTACTTTATGTTATTTAAAAATATCTTCAAACTTGACTTTTATTAATTTTTTTTTAAGTTTAAATATAAGATAATTTTATGCCAATGATAATTAACTTTGCCCTAATTCCATACGACGTTTAAATTTTTTTCTATCCTGCCAATTAAGAATAATCTTAAAAATGAAAAACCGAGAAATCGATCTTCAAAGTTTTCGCTTTTTGCCCAAGCGCTCATACATGTATCTGTTAGACGCTCGGACACTATTTCCCTTCTCGTTTCGACAATATTTCGAATGCCAATACATAACTTTAACCGAAAGGAACCGCATAGAACAATTAATGTGTTATATATTTCCTGTCATTGGGGTATTATTTGTTTTCTTTTTCTTTTGGTTCTTTTGTAAAATATGAACGTAAAGTAGCACTGATTATTAGTTAGAATGCAACCCTTTTGTTATTGTGCGAACAAAAACAAATGAACAAAAGTTAAATGTTGAATAACAGTTATTTTTGCACCATTTAATATAAACTAAAGGGTTATAAACGATTTAGTGAAGTGTTAGTGGGTATAAAAGTTAAAAATATAACCATAAAATTCATTATAATTGGGAAAAACACGCATTTTAAATAGTTGAATTTTTGAACTTTAAATGCAAATATCGCAAAACCATAAATCAGCGGCAACTATATATATATACTTTTTCTTAATCTAGAGGACCTCCCCTAACCATAAATACCCATTTTAACCCCGAAATGCGGGGATGTTATTCTAAAATTTACCCAATGTTTTTAGTAAGCTTTTCTGTGCTTATACTAAAGCGGAAGATTTTATTATTTATAAAATAATATAACACGACTAAACTTTCACTTTCGGGTTTCAATTAAAAAAAAATAAATAAATAAAATAAAACACTAGTTTCAATTATAGTGTAAGTCAAATTAAATTAAAAAAAATAAAGAATATTATCTTTTTTATCGCATATCGGCTTCTGGCACGATTCCGATTACTTTGGCGGAGGGGTAAAAAGCCCAAATTTCCGTATAAATGGGGTTTATGCGGATAGGGAACTTCTCCAGAGGAGGAGTATCCAAATATAATATATAAATAACTAATATTGTTTAAAATATTCACGTTTAAAAGTTCAAAAATTTGCACTAAGAGGACATGGTATTTCTCTATGTTTCACTAAATTTTTCACGTTTTTTAGTCTGTATATTTAAATATACACTCTAAGCATTGAAATAAGCTCCCATTTCACATTTATTTTGTAATTTTTCAGCTAAATTTAGTAAATCACTTACCAACTTTATGGCTGAAAAGTTTAGAGTGTTTATATTTACGAGAAAAACCAGGCTTGCCACACCTTAAAAACCAAAAGTGAGGGATTTTCAGCGTTTCACAGAGTTTTCTTTGTTTGTACTTTCGAGTGATTCTTTTTTCTTTATTAACTATTAAAAGGAATATTAAAAAAAATGTTCAAACTAAAATTGAATATGTGAACACTTTTCCATATACACATATATTTGAACATATGAATAATATGTGATTTATATTTAATAAGCACAGATGAGTAAAATCGTGTGATAATATTATAATATTTATATGATTGTATTACAACATTTTTATATACATATTACAATTTTATACTATCCTTCTCCTTCTGCGTTGGAAGGACTTTAAAAAAAATAGCCCTGACCGAGTGAATACACGGGGTGACTGAAGTACTTTCGCGTAGTACTACTTTCTGCGTTAAAAATAAAAAAAAATATATTGATTTTTTATTATAAAGTGGTTATATTTTTTGGTTATTGAAACACAATTTGAGTTTTCGTATGTACTGTATAATTTACACTTTATTACGTTAAATTATTATATAATATAATATTATATATTTATAATATTATATAATAATATAAATATCTATGTATATGCATGGATAGAGGAATTTTCGTGAAAAAGAGGAATTTCAGCGAATTGCCTCATCATCACATGGCAGCGCTCCATTTCGTCGCAATTTTTGGTAAACGAATGAGGTTCAAACGAGAAAAATGTAATTTTTAAAATAAAGATTTTTTTGGTAAAAAAAACCTGCTACAAGTGTAAAATGTGGACTTATTTAAAAGTTTACAGTGTAATTTGGGAGGGATTTAGTATACCGTCCCAGGATTTCGCAATAAAATGGGTATGGTCGGATAGAGGAGATTCTCCAGATCAAGAATATATATAGTTATAGCCGTGTTTTCTCGGATAGAGGAGGTCCTCAGGATTAAAAAATGGATTAAAAAATGCATACACCGTCCTCAGACTCATAGTTATCGAGATATTTCACTTTAAAGTTCCACAATTTTATATGCAAATCTCTCTTATTTTTTTTTGTTTTGTTTTTCTTTACATGTCATGACAAATACCAGTGTTGGCACATATTGTGTTTTGAACAAACTATTAAACTATTTTCTGTGTAACATATACAGAGAAAATGGTACAAATGGTCGGTCCAACACCGGGGTGATCTTAGTTCTTTTGCGTCGAACTACTTTCTTTACTGGCGGCCTTTATAACCCTGGTCGGTCCAACACCGGGGTGTTCATAGTTGCTTTGTTTCGAACTACTTTCTGTTGTATAATAATATTTTTCTATATTTTTTAAATAATATATGTTATATATATATATGAATGCTGATATAAATAAACATATGAAACAATACTTTATTTTGAATCATTTATATCTCTAAATATGAAACAGAAAAATTTTTGATTATATTTTCAGGACAAAAAGTATGGCAACACTGCTATTTGTCATAAATGTAAACCAAAGCTGTTAAGTAATAATTACTAATCATAATAATTAGTAATTAGATTTTTTTTTGAAAAACGAAGTAATGATTATATAACGATTATTTTCAGATTCGGACGATTACTAATTGATTACGATTACAGATAATAGTTAAAAATAGAAAAAATTTCGACTCCACTACTTTCGAAGATTACTTTCGATTGTTTCTGATTTTTTTTTTTTTTTTTGCGAAATTATGGCACTAGTGTTTCATGTAAGTTGTTTTTTTTTCACTTTTTGTTATTACTACTGATGCTCATCGATTTGATAATTGATAACCCGTTGCATTCTTCTTAATTCTGCATTTTGTATAAAGTAAATATTTCTTTTGCGTATATTTTTTTGTGAGTGTTATTTTCCACTTTACATGCTTGTTAGGCAAACATAATTTATTTTTTATTTGCTTTCTTTAATACCAACATTTCAAAAGTACGGTCAGTGAGATTTTTTTTGCCATCGATTGACAATTCCAAAAATAGTACTCACTTAAATATTGCATTACAGTTACTCAAATGGGAGTACTCACTTAAATATTGCATTTCAATAACTCCAATTTAGTAACATTAGCAGAAGCTTCCTTGGATATACGTGTCATTGGCTTACAGACGATTTCGAACGCAAATCGGTAGCTTTGACATGTAGGAGAATTTGTGAAGCACACACCGCGGAAAATATTGCGCAGATGGTTACTGAAATCAACACTGCATTTGTTATTGCAGTAAATTGCATCTTAGGCCGCTTTCGCGTTGAAGGCTTAGGGTCATTATCTTCCAAGTGAATCCCATAAGCATTGGTGGAAGAAAGTAATAACTCCATGACGTCATTATCAAACAATTTTTCAAATATCATTTGCGGGGATGTTTCGCTATCAAATTCATCCTGAACTCCCCAAATAGCGGCAAAGGGGAAAAGTGGTATTGGTTTTGTTGTTTCACGCCAAATATCTTCCTGATATGTTGTGTTACTTTCACTCTCATTGTCATCACTGGAACTAAACTTCTCTTCGTCTAATGAATATTCGTCTTCTGAATCACAAAGTATTTCGTCCACCAAATTTTGCAATATTTTATTAGCCATATTTTATGTACAACTTAGGCAAAAATTTTATTTATTTTAATTTTGCAAGGAAAAGTAAGCTTTCGCATTTGTCATACTCAGAGAATCAATTAATTTCAAGCACATGAATTTCTTATGCACTTTTGTCGGGATTTCCCACATTTCGTTTTATTAAAACTTCCCCTCAACAAACAACAAATGACTGGCACGTTAACTTTGAATAGGGATTCCCCATATTAAATTTGTTTGAATTGCGGTTGGCCTGGCAACTTTTTCACGACTTTACCAACACTAAAAATGTGCAGTGATAAAAAGTGAACCATTTTTGACGGTTGAAAAGCCCTATTCAAATAGCGCGGGAATTCCCGCAATTGTTTTATTGAAGGAAACATGAATGACGGGAATTCCCGCAATTTACGCGAATGTGTTAAAGATTTGACTTTGCAGATGATGAAATTGAAGTAAGTTCTTCTCCACAAAAACAGATTAAAGTTGACCAACGATCCGTAACAAAACAGCAGTTATTCAGCTATTTAAATGACAATGCAAGTGCTGACGAGATTTACAAAAAATATGATTTATTAAGGGGGGCATTTATTTTTTAACACGCTTTAACGTCTTCAGCTCCAGTTGAACGACTGTTTTCATTTGCCGGGATCGTCAACAGGCCAAGGCGGCAATCATTGTCTGATTTTTCTTTTGAAAAATTAGTTGTTATGAAGGCCAATTGTAAACATATGTAAATTGTAAAACTGTTTTTTTGTGAATTATTATTTTTCCACGTATTTTTCCCTTTTTTTTTTGATTTAGGAAGTACTAAAATGTTATTGGTTGTTTTGTTATTGAAGTGATTACACCTTTATTTTGTATACAAAAACTATCTAATTTTGTTTTATTTGTTCAGAATGTTTTCAATGCAAATTTTTCAAAACCAAATGTAGGTATAAAATGATGAGCTTTCAATTTTTTTTTTTTAAATAATCGAAAATAATCAAAAATAATCCTTGAAAGTAGCCAATTACTTTTTTGATTATTTTTGATTATTTTCTCGTAATCCTAACTAACCTTAATTATTTTTGGATTATTTGTAATCATAATTAATTAATAATCAGGAATTGTTAAAAAGAGAATTATGTAATCAATACCATTCCTTTTCAAATTTAATCTAATTGGTTACTAATCGTAATCCAAATTTAACAGCAATGATGTAAACACACAAATCTCTTGAAACTTTGAATGTGCAAAATAGTTTTTAAGCATATTTATTTTCCTAAAAAATATACAATTAGTGTAAATTTTTGATATATACGAATTTTTACAGTGTAATTAAATATATGTATGCATATTAATTAAAAAGTGTGTGAAAATTGGGTTAAACATAATAAAACAACGAGCATTGTTTTTGAAAATTTTTGAACTTTAAAGTGAAATACCTCGAAAACTATGAATCTGAGGACGGTATAGGTGTACATTTTTAAATCCTGAGGACCTCCTCTATCCATTCGTACCGTCAAATCGCGGCGCCGAAAGAATCGTAATATTGCCTTATTCTTGATCTGGAGAATCTCCCCTATCCGACCATACCCATTTTATTCCCGAAATTCTGGGACGGTATACTAAAGACGACTCCCTATAGCCCTATATATTTTTTTAATCAGGAGGACTTCTTCTTACCAACGGTGCCTTCAAATCGCGGCGCCAAAGAAATCGGAATTGTGCCCGGTTTTTACATTTCGAGCTCTTTTTGTAAAGCCCATTAACTTTCAGATCATTTTGTCTACAGCTGAATGTGTTTTGTATTTAATTTTAAATATTTTTGATAAATAACATGCCATTAACTTATTTCTAAATAAAAAATTTCTGCACCGCAAAAAGAAACGCTATAAAATATTGTCAAATTTACACAACACTTGGAACTTTGTGTGGTAAGCTTTGGATGCAAGTGCATGTTTGATGCTAAGTCAATTTAGCTTTTGAAACATAATATTTACCTCTCAAATAATTGCCATTATAGAGTGCAGCAAACGTTTGATTCTTCTTTAGAGCAGTAAATATTGTATCACGCAAGACCTCAAAATGCGACATATATTCTCGTTTGTATCGTTTTATATTTATTTCCGTATTTATTTTTGCAAATATTTCGTCCATTTTTACCGAATACTCCATATCGTTGAAATACTATAATATAAGAATATCTTATAAAGCTCTAAAGCTGCTCCAATTTCCTTTAATTAGCAAAGTTTCTTATTCACCGGTAACCCTCGAGCAAATTGTAAGAAAGTGGTGGAAGACCAATTTCAACCATTCTTTAAGAATGACAGAAATTACGATACAATCTAATAAATGCATGGAGCACACATATGCTGACAAGCAACAGACAGCATCTGTCAAAAAATTAAAATACCCACGTTATTGCCTGTAAAGACTTAATATTGCTTACGGAATACAAAGTATGGCATACAAATTTGTATGCTAACTATTGCATGCAGTGAACTGTTAGATCAGTAGTGTGACAGATCAGTTTTTTTTTTATTTTATAGCGGGATTCCAAAACCAGTCTCTAGTCTCTATTTGAGACATTTTGAGATCAAGTCTCATTTTGCGACTAGTTACTATTCACTAACCAGTTAGCGTTTGTCTCAAAACATTGCCTCAAAATTGAGACCTGATAGTTAGCAGGTCACAAACTAAAAAGAACTCTTGCTGACATTTTGAATATACCGAATAGAGATCATAATAGATATTAATCGATTGTCATGTTTTTTTATATTTTGTAAGCAACTCAAACACGAAAAAGTTAAAAATAAATAAATTTTACATAAATTTCTTAAATATTATGAAACAAAGTCAACATATATTTTTATTTTTATGGATAATTATGGTTTTTAACTATGTTATAGAAATTTTAATATTTGTTATCGACATATTTATTTTCATTCAAGTGTAAGAACATCTCTGAATAATGAAATGTAATAGATTTTGAGACTCTCACTTACAGAATAGCAAAATCGTCTCAAGTCTCAAAAGTTGTCTTTAACTTTAAATCTCAAATTTAAAGACTTGAGATTGTATCATGGTACAAAATCGCACGGTTAAATTGATTAGTGATAGTAATAACATGGTACGAAAATAATAAGTACATTTTCAAAATAATTTTCCAAACCATTAATATTTAGTTTAACATTGTTAATTTGCAGACAAATTATGCCAAATGGATTGGAGAATGAGCGAAATTTTAAATTTGATAAAATCAAAATCAAAATATCATTACTCTTATTAAATTATAATCTAATTGGTAAATAAAAACTGAGCTACAATTATTAAAGTGTTAAAATAGAAATCTGTTTTTAAAACAAATATATTTGTAGAATAAATACATTACTACTTTTTTTATTTTCCACACAAGAATGATAGAGAAAGAGATTACGCAATGCGCATGTTTGCTTTCAGTCAGCTGTTCTTGCTGACGTCACGGTTGACTTATTATTCACCCGCGCTTTTGAAAGTGAATTCGAATTGTATTTTCAAGTCTTGTATTAATTGTGAAATTTTATATTTTTTAAAATGCTTTGCAAAGTGTTCGGTTGCAATAATAATAATGGTAAAAATTGTGCTACGAAATGGGGATTTTTCCATTTCCCTAAAGTGAGGGAACGCTTGCACGCCTACGATTTAGCTTTGAACAAGCAAAATAATGTACTGGAAGCTGGTTTCATCAATGAGAGTCATCGGTAAAAATGGTTTGCTTCCATTCCAAAAAGGTAATACTCAAGCTATATATTTAGATAAGTTGATAAGATTTTAGTTTTTGATTTTACTTATGATTTACAGGTGTATTCCAAAGCAATAATGCTTTGAAATTGCTGCTGGAAGACTTAAGACAGCAGTACAAAATTTATTACGTTTTGACCTACCGATTAAACCTGAACGTTTTGGAAAATTTTTTTGGCGTAATCAGGTCAAAAGGCGGTCTTCACGATCACCCCGACAGGCAAGAGTCGAAATGAAGGCTGCGTTCCTACATACTTGGTCACAACGAAGGAGCGATCACCGATGAAGGAAATGTTGAAGTCGCAAACACTCCAGATTTAGAAGAGAATTACTTATCTCTAACCGGTAATTATCAAAATATCCAACGTACATAGTATTATAAACCTAAAACTACAGAAAACATTCTTATATAAAAATGTATTGTTGTTAACAAATGCAAATATGTACATACATAGAAACTAAGTTTTTGCATACTAACCACTGTTTCTTATCCTAATTATAATAACAATAAAAACTAACAATTTATTCCATTTATTTGTACGCATGTATGTATGTTTATTATATTTTTGCAGGTAATGTTTTTCAACCTGTGTGATCTAAATTTCACTGACCCAATTGAAAAAAATGATGACTTGGAGATTCTGAACAACATGTATGTTAAATTTTGATGATATTCATGTTTTTGTACGCCTTCAATACAAAATTGCTTCTTATTACAAAGAAAAACAAACAACTGAAAATCAGCTGATTGTACGTTGGTCAACCGTGACGTAAATGCGCAGAACGAACAAAATTTAAACTCTTCATTGCGGATGCAGCTTTGCTCACTATGACAGCCGAGGCGGCCGCCACGTGGTGCAGGTTCACCTGAGTAACTTCCACGTTGACGGCCACTATAATATCGGTTCCATGAGGGGCGAATCCTCATCTCCACCGTCATTCGCACTGCCATCCATCGGGTCTCCTAGCCCCTCGAGGAGTTCCTGCGTGGAGGGTAGCTCCCCTCCCTGATCGCAGGTCCTGTCATCGGGTACTTTCGAAGTCGCAACAGTCGCCACCTTCGCCTTACTATCGCTGGGTTGAGTAGCAATCTCATCCACCTGCATCTTTTCCTCTTCCGAGACCGCAACAGTCGCAACTTGTTCCGCCTTACACTCGCTGGGTTGAGCAGACCACCTGCATTTTTCCTGCTTCCTTGCTCCCGATGTCCGTTTAGCACCGTTAGCACCACCGTCCTAAGCCTATAATATAGGCGAAAGCTTGCTGCTCGAACATACTTGTACTCGACTCGTCTTCTATGAACAAGTTTAGTCTCCATCCCGTAGGCCAAAAAGCTGTAATCTAATAATATTTACAGACCGTCTATCATCAATAAATGCTTTAATATTAGCGATATTCTCAACACGTAGGATCAAAGAGACTCTCTTACAGAGCAAAAACACAAAAATTTTGTATACACCTGCCCATGAAAAACATTACAGGTAATGAAAACGGCGATCAATAAGTTAAAGACGTACCCACTCATCCTACCTTTCAAATCAACAACTACACCGAAAAAGATATAAAAAGGTGCCTCGCAAACTTCACTAAAAAGCAATGTGTCCCAAATTATGAGAATAAAATTAATGCTCACTACAAAACTATGCACCAAATACATCAACAACATGGCAGCAAATCAAAATTTAAGAAAAACATCAGCAACGAGTTATAATGAGACTAAATCTCGGTCATACCGAACTAACACACAGACACCTACTTTCAAAAGAATCACCACCACTTTGCATGAACTGCCATGATACCCTGATATAAACATTTGTTGGATTTGTTGTAATTGATAATACTAAAAATTAAATTCATTCCAACCTATGTATTCATACATATATCATCATATTAAACTTACATACTCATGTTTCTGCACATGTTTACGTACATGTACCTATGTACATACATATATACCATTCAGGAAGTCAAATCATTGGGAAATGGACGGTGTTGCTGGAACCATCAGAGCTTAGCAACTGGACTAATTTCTATAGCAGTCATTAATGGTGGGACCAGAAGACGCCTTCTGTTATTTTAACCCGTTTAATCGTGAAACAAGGGCACCCATATTCAAACTTTCGATGATGCGCGTTAGTTCAATGGATTCAAAATTTTAAAATGTAACATAACTCTTACTTCCATGAGTAAAGAAAGCCGTTCTGAAATTAATGGACCGTAATTGCACTCCATCCATTCCCATAGCAAAGGTTCTTATATCTCGTAAGGTAAAACTGGAGGATGCCTTGCCGCTTCCCTGGAGACAAAATCCTGATGTGTTGACGAAAGATTAAAATTAATGGACCGAACTTGAGTTCCGTCGATTCCGATAATAAAAGTTCTGATATCTCATAAGGTAAACCCGGAGGATGCACTGCGGCTTCTCAGGAGACAAAATTGTAATGTTTCGACGGAAGATTGGAAGGTGCTGAATGTCACCAAGTTCGGCAGGGAGGATGGCAGCCGAACCTACATCGTCCAAAGCCGGTCGGGGAAATACGTATATCTTCGCATCAAGAAGCGCAACCAACATGACAACAACGAAAAGAAGCTAGTGGAGCGAGAGGTGGAAAGGATCTACAAGCTAAAAAACAAACGAGATAAAAACGCTACTTCTTGCATTTCGTTACATGCCTCATGATGGTGAGGTGCCAACGGTAGAACTCCGGAGGTTGGTGGACGTGGCGCATAAATCCAAAAAATCCTTGGAAGTAGGCGAAGACGCCACCACACAGTATGTTGTATTGGAGATACCAACGAAATGAGTGACTGCTAATTTAGAGAGTGGATTGGTTGCAGTAAGGAATCATTGGTAGAACTGATCAACACGCATTTTTTAGAATGTACAGACGCTATGGATCTTCAATCTTTAGGAGAGAGCATAGAGTTTAAGTCCTCTGGTATCCGGTATTTTTGCAGCCAAAATGTAGAACGTATCAAAAATGCTGGTTCCTTACCTAACTAGAATATACGAAGAATGTTTAATGTCTAACTATGTACATATCTTGTGGAGAGACGAAATTCGTATTCATACCGAAGGCTGGCTAGGAGTTCCCTTTTATTCGAAAGGGATTAATTTCTTCTGAAGACATTTGAAAAAAATCTGGATGCCTATACAAGAAAAAGCTTTAAGCGAGCAACAAGTCGAAAGCGCAGCACGGCTATACGAAGGGTAGACCCACGTAGATTGCACTTAAATCGCTAACCCTAAATATAGCACTACAGCATAAGAAATATTCTCTGGGTGTCTTTCTTGACACAAGTAAAACATTCAACAAAGTCTCCAATAACGCAATCGCCAACAGTCTGGAAGCAGCCCAGATAGAGCCTGCCCACAAGCATGGATAGAAACTATACTGAGCTGAAAAAGAATTAATACAGAATAGAACGAACCAAAATTGCTTAAATTAGCGCAAACGGAAACTCCTAAGGCTGTGCATTTCAGGAGGAACTCTTTGCAGTTGGGAAAGCGGCCGAGATATCTAACATCGTAAGAAAGAACGTAAAAAGCATATACATATATACACGTCGATAGCCAGGAGGCAATAATCTTACGTCACATTACGTCCGCAAGTGTCCTTAGAAGCATGAACAGAGTAGATGTTGCGGCTGAAGTGGCGAGCTTCGGAGTGAAAGAGGCTAGACGAAGCATCAAAACCTAGATATCAGCTCGCTATTAAAGTTCACAAACTAAACTGAACCTCCATCTGGCATTAATAAGATTAATTATTTATGTACATATATGTATGGCTTGACAGCTGGACAACGTAACCTAACCTATATGTAGATATATTTGTATTACATTGTCAAACAAATATTGAGATGCTTTGAAATAGATTTGTTTTTTAAAAATATTCTTCCATGGCTCTTATAAAGCTGCCTCGATATATACATCTAAGTTGAAATAGATACGTAACATTGATCAGTTTGTGAAATTGACTTTTGTCACCGACTTCTTCTTTACTGGCATAGACACCGCTTACGCGATTATAGCCGAGTTAACAACAGTGCGCCAGTCGTTTTTTCTTTCGCTAAGTGGCGCCAATTGGATATTCCAAGCGAAGCCAGGTCCTTCTCCACTTGGTCCTTCCAACGGAGTGGAGGTCTTCCTCTCCTTCCCCCGGCGGGTACTGCGTCGAATACTTTCAGAGCTGGAGTGTTTTCGTCCATCCAGACAACAAGACCTAGCCAGCGTAGCCGCTGTCTCTAAATTCGCTGCACTATGTCAATGTCGTCGTATATCTCGTACAGCTCATCGTTCCATCGAATGCGATATTCGCCATGGCCAACGCGCGAAGGACCATAAATCTTTCGCAGAACCTTTCTCTCGAAAACTCGTAACGTCGCCTCATCGGTTGTTGTCATCGTCCAAGCCTCTGCACCATATAGCAGGACGGGAATTATGAGCGACTTATAGAGTTTGGCTTTTGTTCGTCGAGAGAGGACAGGTAAGGAAAAGGTTGTGGCGGACGCATTATCGAGACAACATATAAATACCTTAGACCATAAAGCAGATCCCCCATCAGATGACGAGACGGCTCATAGCGAGGAATCGTCAACGGACGTTATCACCACGTCTCCGAATTCCATCAATTCCTTTAAAAATCAGATAATCCTTGAAGAAGGGCACACAAGCTCAAAAACCACGAAAATTTTGTTCAAGTCACAAATCAGGCACCATATAACCTTTCAAAACATAGATGCAATCTTTGAACAGATAAAGGACTGCATTAACCCCAATACTACTAACGGATTACTTTGCGAGCTTTCTGCCCTTGGGAAAATCCAAAACAAGATCAAAAATGATTATCCAGCCGTGAAGTTCGTCCACACAAAGTTTTTGGTCACGGACATCTTTAATGAAGACGACCAAAGGAAATTCTTCATACAGAGCACAGCAGAGCGCATCGCTCTCTTAAGGAAAACGTGCTGCAAGTCTTGAGAGATTACTATTTTCCGCATATGCGCAAAATGCTGAAGGAAATAATCGTAAACTGTAAAATTTGCCAGGAAGCAAAGTTCCAACGCCATCCATCAAACCCCGAAATAGGACGCACACCGATTCCTAGCAAACCTGGTGAGATATTCCATATAGAAATTTTTTCGACGGACGGCAAACACTACTTGACCTGCATACACAAATTTTCAAAATTTGCCTTAGTCCAATCAGTTGCTTCTAGATCAATAGCAGATATAAAGGAACCTATAACTCGTATCATAAATTTTTTCAAAAATACCAAAAGTTTTGTTTGCGACAATGAGAAATCTCTAAACTCAAATACTGTAAAATCCCTACTGAAAGATCATTTCAATATCTCGATTTTTACAACACCGCCTCACCCTAGTACAACGAATGGACAGATAGAGCGATTTCACGGCACACTTTCAGAAATTAGCAGATGCATTAAATTGGGCCAGGGTTTAAACGACACGAACGACCTTATACTGCTCGCCGCATATAAATACAATAGAACAATTCACTCAGTGACAAGACAACGGCCCATTGACATTATTCATTCTGACACACAAATTTCTAGATGAAGTCAAAGACAGCTTGATCAAAGCACAAAATTCTGACCTTAACTACCACAACCGAAAAAGGGTAACAAAAATTTTTAAGCCTGGTGAGAAGGTCTTTATAAAGGCCAACAGGAGACTTGGTAACAAACTTAGCAAATTATACACAGAAAAAGTAGTTCAAAAAGATCTGGGAACAACCGTTCTTATCGACGGAAAACAAATTCACAAAGGTAATCTGAGATAATTTTGTTTTATCATTAGGCTCCTGATTTTGATGGCGGCTGCGTTATCGCGGTCAGAAATTCTAAATTTCACTGAGTCCGTCTACATTCCTATTTCGGACAGGGAGGTTGCAATTTACCGCCAGTACAAACACATCATTCACCACCTGAATTTGACCATTTACGAGAACATAGCCGAAGAAACGCATAATATTCTTGAGAATTTCCCGCAGTCTCACATTAGGAAAACCGTTCAACTGGACATAGACCGCATATTACGATTAATAGATTCATTAAGAATTCATCACCGACAATCCCGTAGCATAAACTTTCTTGGCACCGCTCTCAAATACGTAGCTGGAACTCCCGATTTCGATGACTTTAACCAACTTCAAACACGGGCAGAATCCCTGATTGAAGCAAACGAGCAACAGATTTACATTAATAGCCAGATCCAAGTTAAAATTAACCAGTTAACCGACACCGTAAACAAATTGATTAGCTCCACCAAACGGCATGAGATTGACACTGGACATCTTTTTGACTTGATATCAGCAAGAAACAGCTCTTTATTCCGTCACTTTGGGTAAGATACAATTAATTAACCCAATGTTGTTAAATAGTGATGAGGTTAAAAATTTACTAACTAACGAGCACTCTACAGGTATTACAATAAGCGATTTACTAACAGTCTCAAAATTAAAAATCTTGCAAAATTATAATAACATATATTTCGTGATTAAATACCCAATGGTAGAACAAAATTGTAAGAAAATTAGGATTAAACCAGTTGTAAAAAATTTTAAGTCAATTATGATAGAGACCAGTGTAGTATCTAAATGCAACAATACATATCAACAACTAGCGAATTGTAAAAATTCTTTATCAACAATATTTTGTCAAATGTCAAATATGAATAGCTCTTGCGTGTTGAATTTGTTAAGCCAGCGCCTAGCGTCCTGCCAGACTATTACAGTTGATCATATCGAAGCGGTGGAAGAAATTGACGACGGTTTAATTATTATAAATGATAAATTGGTTGAAGTTCGCGAGGGAAACTCCCCGCCAGTAATTTTGAATGGGACATTCATGATAAAGTTCACAGAGAATGCTACCATAAATGGCACTACGTACACCAACTGGAGGAAGATTGTGCGCGCGCATTCCGAGGCTGCACCCACACAATTTGTGAACCTGACAAATCATACCACACTCTTGTCACTTCCTTACCTGCACAACATTAACCAAAAAAATCTGCGACACATTGCATCGTTGAGGGGGCTTGTGGAAGCACAGTCGTCTCAGTGGCTTATAGCCTACACCTTAACAATAGTATTTTTTATTGTTTGCATATCAGCCTACATAATCTACAAAGTACGGAAGCGCAGTGCTAATATTGCAATATTGAGCAGCGTTCTTAAGGGATCCGTGGACGTCCCCTTTTCTAGCGGGGGAGTAGTTAACACACCATAGTAGCCAACAACAAAAGAACAAGAGCAACAACACGCTTCCGGACAACATTTCAATTCCACCGAAATCGCTGACGATGCGTCTGGAGCTGAGCGTGCGGAAATTATTTTTCAAACTACAGAAGCCAGGTACTCCACTGCCAACGATATTGCTGACGACGAGCTCAACGAGTTGCGCGTGACAACAACAAACACCTATCGCTGCTAATGCGCTGGCAAGTCACGCGGCAGAGCGTGTGCAGTTTATTCAGACAGGTATTTAGGCGTAGTCGCCGCTGCAATAGTTTTAAAAGGTTCAGTTGTATTTACTCGCTCTACCTTTACGGCTGCCCCTTCTCCGAAGCAAGGGAAATAAAGAACATTATAAACTTATAAACAACCGGTCTTGTCATTTATATAATAAAAACCTTATCAAAGGAATAATAATGAAGAAACATATTCTATATACATTCAACTCTTTTTTTACACGCATTTGAAGTTATACGGTTGAAAAAACGAAATTTTTTGTAAAAAATTTTTAGTCTACTACTGATTTAAAATCACTGTCTTGTAATTATGTTTGTTTTTACCACACTTAGCATCATTATTGAAATGAACATATAAAGGGTGATTTTTTTGAGGTTAGGATTTTCATGCATTAGTATTTGACAGATTACGTGGGATTTCAGACATGGTGTCAAAGAGAAAGATGCTCAGTATGCTTTGACATTTCATCATGAATAGACTTACTAACGAGCAACGCTTGCAAATCATTGAATTTTATTACCAAAATCAGTGTTCGGTTCGAAATGTGTTTCGCGCTTTACGTCCGATTTATGGTCTACATAATCGACCAAGTGAGCAAACAATTAATGCGATTGTGACCAAGTTTCGCACTCAGTTTACTTTATTGGACATTAAACCAACCACACGAATGCGTACAGTGCGTACAGAAGAGAATATTGCGTCTGTTTCTGAGAGTGTGGCTGAAGACCGTGAAATGTCGATTCGTCGCCGTTCGCAGCAATTGGGTTTGTGTTATTCGACCACATGGAAGATTTTACGCAAAGATCTTGGTGTAAAACCGTATAAAATACAGCTCGTGCAAGAACTGAAGCCGAACGATCTGCCACAACGTCGAATTTTCAGTGAATGGGCCCTAGAAAAGTTGGCAGAAAATCCGCTTTTTTATCGACAAATTTTGTTCAGCGATGAGGCTCATTTCTGGTTGAATGGCTACGTAAATAAGCAAAATTGCCGCATTTGGGGTGAAGAGCAACCAGAAGCCGTTCAAGAACTGCCCATGCATCCCGAAAAATGCACTGTTTGGTGTGGTTTGTACGCTGGTGGAATCATTGGACCGTATTTTTTCAAAGATGCTGTTGGACGCAACGTTACGGTGAATGGCGATCGCTATCGTTCGATGCTAACAAACTTTTTGTTGCCAAAAATGGAAGAACTGAACTTGGTTGACATGTGGTTTCAACAAGATGGCGCTACATGCCACACAGCTCGCGATTCTATTGCCATTTTGAGGGAAAACTTCGGACAACAATTCATCTCAAGAAATGGACCCGTAAGTTGGCCACCAAGATCATGCGATTTAACGCCTTTAGACTATTTTTTGTGGGGCTACGTCAAGTCTAAAGTCTACAGAAATAAGCCAGCAACTATTCCAGCTTTGGAAGACAACATTTCCGAAGAAATTCGGGCTATTCCGGCCGAAATGCTCGAAAAAGTTGCCCAAAATTGGACTTTCCGAATGGACCACCTAAGACGCAGCCGCGGTCAACATTTAAATGAAATTATCTTCAAAAAGTAAATGTCATGAACCAATCTAACGTTTCAAATAAAGAACCGATGAGATTTTGCAAATTTTATGCGTTTTTTTTTTTAAAAAAGTTATCAAGCTCTTAAAAAATCACCCTTTATAGTAGTAACTGGGAAATCCCCTTATTCGATAACTCTTACCTACACATTTTGTACGCATGATATTTACATTACTGAAATGGATATCTCCAGCGAATATACCGACTTTAGTCCAGTTCGTCACAAACAATGGCGCTTGTTACCAATGCTAATATTTTTTCTTTATTTCTATTCTATTTTTTCCGTTCTTAGTTCTGGATTAACAGATTTCTTTCGTTTTTTGCTTAATCTACCAATTTTTCACCTGTATGAAGTATGTATTTTAAGTTTTAATGCTCAATGCATATGTAAAATTTTTTAGTTTTCAACATTTTTTTACAGTTTTTCGAAGTAAATATAATTCTTTATTTCATCTTATAGGTTTTCAGATGACATGGAACGTATCCCCCATTTTTTACACGGATTTTTGAGAAACGCATCTACAGTGTAAAAAAAGGGTGTACATATATTCTTAATAAAATTGAAAGCATATTTTGATACTATTTTATACAAAACTGCGTAAATTAAATCTTTATGAATCTTAATAATCGAAAAACAATTGAAATGTTATAAAAACATTTTTAAAGTTTTAAATTAAAAAAAAAACACGGCAAAAGTGCCTAATTTGCAAATTATAGCGGGAAACCCATACCAGAGATAAAGAGATACCCACTGGAAATGTGAGAACCACTCACCTACCGAACTTTGACAGTTGACTGGATTGGGTAGATTTTGACGTTTTGCAATTGGAATGACTGTAAAGCCAGATTGAAATTATACCACAAATACATGTATATGGACGGAGGCATTTGTTGTCGCCAGAGATAAAGAGATCCCCAACTCTCCTGTGAGAGCCGCTCACCTACCCAACTTTGACAGTTGACTGGATTGGGTAGCTTTTGACGTTCTGCAATTGGAATGACTGGAACGGCCAGATTGAAATTATACCAAAAATATACATATATGAACGGAGGAATTTGTTTTGTTTGTTGTTTGGAAGATCGCTAATAAAAATTTAAAACAATGAAAATCTAAGAAAATGTGAAATTTAAAAATATTCCATGATGCATAATATAATTAATTTTCAATTAAAATATTTAAAAATATTTATTAATTGAGAACTAACAGGCTTAATTCATCTTATTAAGTATTGAAAAAACAAAGGTTAGTTGTTTTAATATATACGAATATGCCATAAAATCATAAAAAATGATTTAAGTAGTTCACCATGTATGTATTAAAAGTCCAATATATAATAATATGAAGTCGTAATAAATGTTGGGTGTTTTAATTTAAAATGACGCAGTCTTCCGTGGTCCGGTATCTTTACGTGGCAAAAGTGGTTGAACAGCACATCACCAGCGTAGCGGAGGAGCGTCAACGTGTATACCAGGACAGCGTCATTGAAGGCTACACGAGCGTCGACAGAAGTAGCCGAGCGTAGTCGTCATAGCACGCGAGCGTCAACGTATACGCCAGGACATTGCATCGAAGAATACAGGAGCGCCGGCAGAAATAGCCGGGCGCAGTCGTCGTAGCAGAAGAGCGTCAACGTATGCGCCAGGGCACCGTCATTGAAGCCTACGCGAGCGCCGGCAGATATATCGAGCGTGATCGTCGTGGTACAGGGCAGCTAGTCGTCTAGCACCCAGGAGCGCAGCAGAGCGGAAACGGTATGGCCCTAACGGACCACACTGAACCGTTACCCTGACAGCACTTTCCTCGGGCGACGACATTACAACGCGGGAGACAATTTTGTAACTTTAATTAAAATTATAATATAAAATAAAATAAAGTACGATTCGCAGAAGAGGCCCAATGTTTACAAATTTATTGTAACGAACCCTGGACACGGCGAGTATACCTCAGCAAGTTATACTTGTATGAAGCAGGAACAGTAAAACGCTTCGTTACACTCCTTAAGTGCTTTTCTAGGACTATGGGCAAATAATTTCCTGGCTCAACAATTCTCAATATGAAGGTCGCTTATCTCAAAACCCCTTTCGAACATATTGGTACAGAAATATTCTCCGACTGCAATATTTTTAACAAATCATCAAAGCAGTTTCCTGTGGCCTTATAACGCACAGCCCACATTTTCAATTTTTCAGTTAATTTGTCATAATTCGTTTTTTGTGAACTTTCCTATTTTTCAAAAAATTCCACTTGAGCATCAATATTGTCAAAACTGCAATTCACCGCATCCTCTTCAGAATCACTCTCAACATTTATGTTTCCAGCAATTCCGTAAAATTCACTTTCTTAATTTTTAATTAGTCTTCTCATATGCCTTTTCGAGAAGATTTTTTATTTCTTTATTCAAAGTTTTAGCACAAAAATAATCGAAATTTTGAATTAAAATAGCAGTTATATTTTGCTTAGTCACATATACAGAGTGGAAAAATAATAAACAAAGATTTGACGAAATAATGCAAATATTTACTTAAAATTAATTTTTAGGTATCTTTTCGAGTGAGCCAGAGCCTTGAAGTCTGTGTGCAGGATCTTATCGGAGTTTTTTATGCAGTTCTTTTTATAAGTTATAAAATCTTAAATCTATTTAACCCATTTCCGGCCGCACTTAGATCCACTGCTTTGATTTCATTCAAACTTTATATTCTTCTTAGTATGGAAAAAACTCAATCCTTTACATTTTTTTAGAATTTTATATAAAGCCGTTTAGCCACTGGAATGTGGCCGAAAACGATACTTGCTAAAGTGAAACAGTGTTTTATTAGAGTTTATCATTCAAAACGTTTATTCTGTGCAGTTTTTCAATTTCGCATTACATTTTTTTATAATAAAAGAAGGATACACGTCATAAGTAAGTTGTGAAAAACTTTTCTTGAAAGTTCAATATCTTATCTTTATATTTGATGGAATTGATTGAAGCACAAAACATGAAGAGCTACATTGCATTTTGTGCATTTATATGACGAATCTCACTGGAACTTTCCTCTCTACTTGCCTGGAAAGCATTTTTATATTCGTGATCTTGGAAGTTTCTGGAAAATTCTATTCTATAAATATTTGAAAAGAAAACTCTTGAATGTTCCATAAAGTGGAACAAGTATTTATTCGATTTTTTCATTTCCTGCATGTTTTCCATTATGACAGATCTTGCGTCTAGTTGTTCATGAAAGAACTCAGTAATGAACAATTTAACAAACTAATTTTCTGTTAAATTGAAAGCATATAGTCATATACTAGTACTCCCACTACCAACAACATACACTTCTCTCTTCATTCTTCCTTTACTGATCTTACCTATCCTCTCATATCTCTTTTTTTCATTTGATAATTTCCATACTTGCTAATTGATCTTTCCTTTAATCTTTAATTCCATTAAATTTCTCTTAAATCATAATAGCAACAATAATAAACATTTACACTCGGTAGTTTTAAGCTCGTATGAATTATGTTGACTTCCTAGATGTAAGGACACAAAATTAGTGAAGTGGAAATATTTGTCGTATCGTTGGCCGGTGGTCGATTTATCAACCAGTTAATTTTGCGCATTCCTTATCATTCTATACTACAACCGATCTGCTGAAAACTACAGTCTGCGTGAAGTATGTAACAACCACTACAATATATAGGAAAGCTTATAAAAATGTTCTCCATTTTTGCCGAATTTTTTTTTTAAATTTGGGAAAAATGGGTCTTTCGAAAATCCGATAAAATTTAAAAAAATTAATTAATTAGTAAAATAAAATTTTTGTCAAGATCAGAAAGATGCAGGATAACATACAAATATTGCCTTCATGACATATCTCGATAATTTTCGACTCGGTGATTTTTCAAAGTTTGCTGGTGGAAAAGTCGATCATTGGCAGTAAATGGGTTAAAAACTAGGCAGGCTCAAGCAATTGATTGAGCTGTTTTGGTGATACGTTGCTCTTTAATACTCAGGCATATATCTTCTTTTAAGGCGTGTTTGATCGCAGGAATGTACCAAAGCATTAGAAAAAGGGTTTGTGTGATCTCGGAGTTTAGATATATGTATATTTAATTCTGCTATCTTCAACTTCTTTCTTCATACATTTTATTTTACTAGAGATGTGTTTTCTCCATGTGAGCCTAGGTGAACACCAAGATATGTTACTTCGTTTGCTTGGGGTACTAAAATATTGTTTATTTTTACTGCCGGGCACATTTTTGGTCTAAGCGAAAATGAAACAAGCTTACATTTCTGTTCATTCACATTTATACGCCAATTTGCTAGCCAGAAACTTAAATGCTCCGCTAGTATCCTTGATGCTACAATGTGGCAATTGTTACGGCTCACTATAGCTGTTTCATCCACAACAGTTGAAGTAAATACGTTGTTAGCTGTTGGAAAGTCTGCTGTATACATATGTATATGATGTATAGAGTTGAGCCTAAAACGCTGCCCTGTGGTATCAGCCCTTATCTGTAGTTCATCAGATGTGAAATCTCCTACCTTCACCATAAATTGCCATTTAAGTATTTAAATAAGACTCAATGTTTTATACAATTCTAAAGGTAAAGCCACACCTTATCAAACGCCTGAGCTACATCTAGAGATATTGCTGAACAGTACTCCCTGTGCTCAAATGCTTTGCTTATCTCGTTAGTAATTCTATTTACTTGTTCTATTGTGCCATATTTTGCACGAAATCTGAATTGATGCATTGGTATTGTGTTATTTTCGTGGAGGAAAGGAGACATCTTTGATGGTAATACTTTTGCAAAACTGTGTAGAAGACTGATTGGTCTGTATGAAGACGGCTGTGTTAAGTCTTTCCCAGGTTTATCTATCAAGATAATCTGCGACTTCTTCCATAAAACTGGATACTATCCGAAACTAAGAATTGCATTGAAGAGCAAAACGAGCACCTCTACAGCAATAATTGTTAACTCAATTAGTATTTTTGGGGAAATATTAGCATGTCCCGGTGACTTTTTTCGATTAAGTTCTTTGACGATACCAATAATTTCAGAAGGTGAAGTCTTAAGAGACTCGAGCGACTCTTTAGCTGTGTTGGGTAAGATTGACAGCTTAAACTTGTTCTCTGGCAAATTGGGTTTAAATATATTTTCTAGGTGAAACAATTAGCCTTTTTTTATTTTACGCACAGCAGATTTTAATTGAAGCTGAGTGGAAGGGGAGCGATATATCTGCCACGCCTTTTTTCATTTACAAGCTTTTTATTTCTCTATTAGTGATTTTTCTGGCGCCAAGCGGCTTATAGTTTTAATTTGGTGTTACTAAGGCGTCTGCGCTAGTTATTATATCATTGACTTCTCTTATGCTTTCTTCAATATCTCTTTCTATATTTATTTTGTACTCAATATTAATGTGGCTACTCACGTATTTTTTATATTTTAGCCAATTCGTTTTATAAGATGTTGACCCACTTTTGGATCAACGAATATGGGTTGTTCACATAATTTTAATAGTACATGGGAGTGATCAGAAGATAGATCAGCTATATCAGCTTTTATTTGCGATTTATCTATATTGTTGATTACAGCAAAATCATTTAAATCTGGTCTTTTCGTACGATCACTAGGCCAATATGTCGGCTTATCAGGATATATTATTTCAAGGTTATTGTGCTATTTATAACAGTGTGATACAGCTGTCGTCCTTTCGGATTAAAGACGTGAGCCCCAGTACGTGTGTTTTGCGTTGTAATCTCCGCCTGCTAGAAATCTTTGACCTTGTATTCCAAAAAAGTCTTTAAATTCGTAATTTTGTAATTTTAATACGAGCAGGACAGTATAGAGCCGTAAGGTTTAAGTCACAACCCGGATTTTTTACTGATATTGTTGTAACTGTGGTGTAGCATGAGATTCATGAGTTTAAACGATTTCTAATCAACACTGTGCCGTGCCACCATGCGCTTTTCCATCCGGATGATTTGTTACTTAGAATCTAAGTCCCGGTATATTGAAATTATTTTTATTTGTTAGATGAGTTTCTGCTATAAGCATGACATCTATATTCTTTTCAGACAGAAATCTGATAATCTCTAATTTATGTTGGTTAATACCGTTAGCATTCCATATATAGATATTTAGTTAGCTCATTTTTACTTAATACATTTTGCAGCATTTAATTTTGGGATTTTATTAAATCGTGGATCATGTTTTGCATGGTAGACAGAAATCCAATACCTAAATTTGGAGGATTTTGCGGTGGCTGCATTTGTACAGTATTGCCTTAGCCACATTTGCATAGCCTCCTTGCATATTATTATTGTTAGAAGTAATAGGATTTAAACTTTTATCTGAGGTTACTATAATTTCATTACGGGGTGTTTGTAACATATGGTTTCGACGTGCTGAATGCTCTATGACAACTTCGATTTCAAATCTTTATATACAGGACAACCCCCGCAGTTAGCAGTTTGATTTCCTCCACAATTGCTGCATTTTTTATTTAGTTCGTCTTTCCTAAGGGTGCATTTAGAAGTGGGATGTAAGTCACCACATACCACACAAACACTGCGTAGAGTGCAATATGATTTGGTATGCCCATATTCTTGGCAGTTAGTACAATGTACCGGACCATTTCTTTTGTGTGGTTCTTCAACAGTTACTCCACGATGCAGCAAATATTTCAAATTATTTATGGGATGGGTTTAATTTTTTTAAGTTTATTACAGTTTGGCAGCATTTCAATTTTAAACATTGGCTGTGGTACTTTATTTTTATTAAAATACCAAAACCGCATTCTTCCAATGCTTCTTTGACGTCACTAGAGTCTACGCCGAACTCTATACCCTTAATTACAACAACTAGACTTAGAGCTCTTCAGCTGATACGATTAATACTTCTTGTTTTTATTTGTCAAAAATTTAAATATTTCCATAAAACTTTTTTCAGGTAGGAAAATTGTTAGTACCTACAATTTCACTTAATTTAACAACAATATCATTACTGCTACGCTCTTGCAAATATATTGGAGGTGGTTGGGAGGATGGGGTCATGTGTAGAAGTTCACGCAAGTGAGGAAAGTTCTCTGATCGCCATTCACTTGGGAGTGGCCAGAACGATTCTTTTACATATGACTCAAGCAGCTCACGACTTCCGGTCTTTGACCAAGTATCCTCTGGGTAGCCTAAGAACATCCGTTTGAAGGCGAGCTAAAGTGAGAAGGCGAAACACCCCTGCATAGGGTTGTGCGCTGGGTTTGGGACCCGCCACGTAAAAAAACACCCCCAATGAAAGGAAAAAAACAGCCTCGGATGAGAGCCCCCCCTTTTGATGACGACCATGGCAAACGAAATAAGGACTATGATTTGAGGGCATGCACCTGGAATGTCCGGTCCCTTAATTGGGAAGGTGCCGCTGCCCAGCTGGTAGATGTCCTCGTAAAGATAAAGGCTGACATCACCGCCGTCCAAGAAATGCGATGGACGGGACAAGGACAGAGACGAGTAGGTCCTTGTGACATTTACTACAGTGGAGATATAAAGGAGCGCAAGTTTGGTGTTGGATTCGTGGTGGGAGAGAGACTCCGTCGCCGAGTACTATCATTCACTCCTATGAATGAACGTCTAGCCACAATCCGCATCAAAGCGAGGTTCTTCAACATATCGCTGATTTGCGCCCACGCCCCGACGGAAGAGAAGGACGATGTGACCAAAGATGCCTTTTATGAGTGCTTGGAGCGCACTTATGAGAGATGCCCCCGCCACGATGTCAAAATCGTGCTTGGCGACTTCAATGCCAGGGTGGGCAAAGAAGGTATCTTTGGCACTACGGTCGGTAAATTCAGCCTCCACGAGGAAACATCCCCAAATGGGCTGAGGCTGATCGACTTCGCCGGGGCCCAAAATATGGTTATCTGTAGTACTAGATTCCAGCATAAGAAGATACATCAAGCTACCTGGCTGTCTCCAGATCGAAAAACCACCAACCAGATCGATCATGTTGTGATAGACGGAAGACACGTCTCCAGTGTTTTAGATGTGCGTGCGCTCCGAGGTCCTAACATCGACTCGGACCACTATATTGTTGCAGCCAAAATTCGCACCCGCCTCTGTGCAGCAAAAAACGCACGCCAACAAACACAAGGATGGTTCGACGTCGAGAAGCTGCAATCACAACAGACAGCCAAACGTTTTTCTACTCGGCTTGCACTCCTGCTCTCTGAGAGCACTCGTCAACAACTCGGTATAAGGGAACTGTGGGACGGCATTTTAAACTCCTTACGTACAGCTGCAACCGAAACCATTGGTTTTCGGAAAGTGCAGAAGAACAGCTGGTACGACGAGGAGTGTCGTGTCGCAGCGCAGAGAAAACAGGCTGCCTACCTCGCAACGTTACGATCGACCACAACACGTGCGGGATGGGATAGATACCGAGAGTTGAAGAGGGAAGCGAGACGCATTTGTAGACAGAAAAAGAAAGAGGCCGAAATGCGTGAGTACGAAGAGCTTGATAAGCTGGCCGACAGGGGTAATGCTCGAAAATTCTACGAAAAGATGCGGCGGCTTACAGAAGGTTTTAAGACCGGAGCATACTCTTGTAGAACCCCCAAAGGTGATCTAGTTACCGATGCCCAGAGCATACTTAAATTATGGAGGGAACACTTCTCCAGCCTGCTGAATGGCAGTGAACGCACAACACCAGGAGAAAGCGAACCCGATACCCCAATCGATGACGATGGAGCAGACGTTCCATTGCCCGACCATGAAGAAGTTCGAATAGCAATTGCCCGCCTGAAAAACAACAAAGCGGCAGGGGCCGATGGATTGCCGGCCGAGCTATTCAAACACGGCGGCGAAGAGCTGATAAGGTGCATGCATCAGCTTCTTTGCAAAATATGGTCGGACGAAAGTATGCCCAACGATTGGAATTTAAGTGTGCTATGCCCAATCCACAAAAAAGGAGACCCCACAATCTGCGCCAACTACCGTGGGATTAGCCTCCTCAACATCGCATATAAGGTTCTGTCGAGCGTATTGTGTGAAAGATTAAAGCCCACCGTCAACAAACTGATTGGACCTTATCAGTGTGGCTTTAGACCTGGTAAATCAACAACCGACCAGATATTCACGATGCGCCAAATCTTGGAAAAGACCCGTGAAAGGAGAATCGACACACACCACCTCTTCGTCGATTTCAAAGCTGCTTTCGACAGCACGAAAAGGAGCTGCCTTTATGCCGCGATGTCTGAATTTGGTATCCCCGCAAAACTAATACGGCTGTGTAAACTGACGTTGAGCAACACAAAAAGCTCCGTCAGAATCGGGAAGGACCTCTCCGAGCCGTTCGATACCAAACGAGGTTTCAGACAAGGCGATTCCCTATCGTGCGAGAAGGTACCATCTTCTATAAGAGTGTACAACTGCTGGCGTATGCCGATGATATTGATATCATCGGCCTCAACACCCGCGCCGTTAGTTCTGCTTTCTCCAGACTGGACAAGGAAGCAAAAGAAATGGGTCTGGCAGTGAACGAGGGCAAGACGAAATATCTCCTGTCATCAAACAAACAGTCGTCGCACTCGCGACTTGGCACTCACGTCACTGTTGACAGTCATAACTTTGAAGTTGTAGATAATTTCGTCTATCTTGGAACCAGCGTAAACACCACCAACAATGTCAGCCTAGAAATCCAACGCAGGATAACTCTTGCCAACAGGTGCTACTTCGGACTAAGTAGGCAATTGAGAAGCAAAGTCCTCTCTCGACAAACAAAAACCAAACTCTATAAGTCTCTCATAATTCCCGTCCTCCTATATGGTGCAGAGGCTTGGACGATGACAACAACCGATGAGTCGACGTTGCGAGTTTTCGAGAGAAAGGTTCTGCGAAAGATTTATGGTCCTTTGCGCGTTGGCCACGGCGAATATCGCATTCGATGGAACGATGAGCTGTACGAGATATACGACGACATTGACATAGTTCAGCGAATTAAAAGACAGCGGCTACGCTGGCTAGGTCATGTTGTCCGGATGGATGAAAACACTCCAGCTCTGAAAGTATTCGACGCAGTACCCGCCGCGGGAAGCAGAGGAAGAGGAAGACCTCCACTCCGTTGGAAGGACCAAGTAGAGAAGGACCTGGCCTCGCTTGGAATATCCAATTGGCGCCACGTAGCGAAGAGAAGAAACGACTGGCGCGCTGTTGTTGACTCGGCTATAATCGCGTAAGCGGTGTCTACGCCAGTAAAGAAGAAGAAGAAGGTTCGGCATTAAGGCAAATTTGTTGCCATTTAAGACTTCCGATTTATTTTTATTCGGTATGCCGACTAGAATGGTTTTGAGATAGACCACTTACTTTGAAGGACTTACCGTGCGATTCTGCAATGTGAGACAGTATCAAGTCTCTAAATTTGAGATTTTGAGTTAGAGACAATTTTTGAGACTTGAGACGATTTTGCTATTCTGTAAGTGACAGTCTCAAAATCTATTACATCTCATTATTCAGAGATGTTTTTACACTTGAATGATAATAAATATGTCGATAACAAATATTAACTTTTCTATAACATAGTCAAAAAACATAATTATCAATAAAAATAAAAATATATGTTGACTTTGTTTCATAATATTTACGAAATTTATGTAAAATTTATTTATTTTTAACCTTTTCGTGTTTGAATTACTTACAAAATGTAAAAAACGACAATCGATTAATATCTATGATGATCTCTATTCAGTACATTGAAAATGGCAGCAAGAGTTCTTTTTAGTTTAGTGACCTGCTAACTACCAGGTCTCAATATTTTGAGACTAACGCTAGAGACTGTTTAGTGAATAGTAACTAGTATCAATTTGATACTTTGTCTCAAAATGTCTCAAATAGAGACTAGAGACTGGTTACAGAATCCCGCTATTAATTTCCTTTTTATATTAACGTAGCGGTCAATGCCAGTTGGTACAGACTGGCCTTTTTTATTGGTACATTCTCACCTTGAGTTATGTTATTCTTCGCTGCTTGCGTGCTTGCTGGTACCTGCTTAGTTGTTGGTGTGGTCACGTTTGTTGACTGTCGTTCTCTGCTGCTTTTGTATTTTGTACGCTCTGCTTATGGTGCTGCTCAGTTGTTCGCTTCGATGACTTATCCTTCTCACCGTTGCCTTGTTTGTTGTTAGGAGCTGAATTCGCATGCTCTACAAAGCTGAAGTAGGCATTCAGAGTTTCTCCGGAGCGCATCAAGATACGTCCGTTTGAATTGAAAGCTCACTATCTTGGTGATTCTGAGTTAATTGAAAAATGCAATCTTCAATGGTAGGGAACTTCATTTCATAAAGTATGTTTGCAATTGGAGCTATTCGAAACGCGAGACTACATAATTACAAAGATAAAATGATATGAAACTCTTTTCTTACTCTCTCGCTTTGCAGCAACAAAACACAATCAGGGTCCCGTCAATCAGCAGTTACTGAAAAAGGCGGTGTGCCAGAAGAATCGAGCTAATACAAACTGCCAAATTAAGTACGTTGTTGAAATTCTGTAAAATTTTAAAATTATATATACGTACGTACCAAGAAGTAATATCGATAACACGATATTTGCATACTTCAATAATAGTGTAAAAATTGCAAAATACCCAAAAGCATATGTTATAAAAAATGTAAGTTTTTATAGATCCTCTCGAATCAAAAGTTTCGTCTCATTTTATCTTCCTCTGCGTATGGGAGGCACCTTGTCGTGGTACACGGGCTTAATTGCAATGCATTTACGGCATCTCCCAACCTTCATGAGCGGTGCAGCATGGCATCTATTCTGGGGGTTGGCAGAAGTTGCATGTGTGCGGCGACCGAAAGCTACCATTGGATGATTTGCAGCCATAGAGTTAATTCGACTGTCAAAGGACTCTGGCGCGTTGGACCTTTGTATTCCCCATTCAAGAAATATACCAGTAGGCCCACTTAAATGGGCCGATGGTCGTACGAACCACATGAACAACCCAAACACAAAAACAACTACCACAACGTCTACAACTGGCTGCAACATACAAAAAGCGGCCCAGGTGCTAAACCCAAGTTCAGCTTCCTGGACGCCTTTTCGCCGGAGGTACACGCTCTCTTTGAGGAGCATGCGCAAGTTATGTGTACACTATCATCCCAACCAAACACCACACAACAAAATATTGTAAATTGGACAAAATAAAAGATTAAAGAAAAACAAATAAACATTACAAAAAATAAGATAACAAGTAGAGATAAAGAACATAATACAAATGCATACAAACATGTTTTGGTCCTTATGTTTGACTGTAATGATAACCCAGACATTATCGGGTAATCCACACAATCATATTTGTTTGCATTCAATAGAAAAAAGATTACATTTAACAAATATTGTATTTCATAAGAAAATAAAAAAAAAACAAAGAAATAGATTAAGATAATTGTAATCACTTTAGTAGTTATATAAGCAGAACATAATTTGAAAAAGAAACAGGATAACATATAATGTCACAGAAGTAACATCGTCAGCATTTTTATTTTTTCCTCCGCTCGAACAAATAAAACTGGCGCAGTCGGTAAAAACAAACTGCAAAGTTGAGCGATACTAAAAACTGTTTTTTTAAGTTTCGTAAGCTTTAGCAACGGTAGCAAATTCTAAGATTAGCTCCCATTTTAAAGATCTCTTATATACATATATATAAATATATAAGTCGGTCGGCACAGATAGCCAAGTTTAAGAAACTTAAGTTTCTACACAAGTTATCTGGAACGTCGGAGAGCGACTCCGATGATTACAATTTGTGAAGGCGAAGAATAACTTCATTCCTCCCATCAACATTACCAGGAAAAGTGGGATTAAAGATTTATGCCCCATTCACAGAAGACGCAAAGAGAGCGAAGTGCACCATACAAAGCAACAACAACAAGTTCAGTTGTATTAAAAGAGAATACATCAGCAATGAATCCAGGCGAGCAACAACCACTTCAGATGACAGGATCGCAAATTTTGAAGGAAGCTTCAAGAATCATGAACTTTGACGGCGGAGATTTATCATCGTTCATCAGGGAAGTTGACATGATCCTTCCTTTATTCAACCCCAATCCATCAATGTTGGAATTTGTAACGCAGCGACACGTCATAACAAAAATTAAAGGAGAAGCAGCAAGTGTCATCCGGCCTTTGGGACCTACACAACATGGCAGCAAATGAGAGAAGAACTCATAAAGAATTTTGGAGTAAAGGAGTCATATCACACCCTTTACAATCAGGCGATTGTACTAAGAAACTATAACGTAAGTCAATATTTTCAAAATTTAAAAGATATTTTAGATAAACTAAATTTAAAACATGAATTTGATAGGATAAAACCTATAGAATTTTCTCCAATTAACAACAAAAGTTTAATTCTAAAAACATTTGTAAATGGGATACACCCCAACTTAAGCGATGTAGTGATTAGTAGAAATATAAGCACCATTAGAGAGGCTTTTAGCGTTCTTAAAGAGACAGGTTTGCTAATACAATTTGATAAAAGACAAAACAATTATCAAAGAAATAATTATAGAATTTTTTCAAATAGAAATTCTTTGGCTCACAATTTTGGCAATGTCAATAATAAACAGTATATGCAAAATTCCAATAATTTTCAATTTGGACAAAATCAGCAGAGAGAATTTCGTAACAATTCTATTCAATCACGTTCAAGAACAAGCAAATTTTCGGTTGCCAGCCCAAAACAATTTCTTATTGACACAAGGTACACAACACCATTATTGAAATATAATGCGTTAAAAGATTATGAATGCATTGAGCTTGATAAACCAATACACTTTAGCACCATTAAGGAAAATTTTTCCCTAAATAAAGAGTTAGTCACCCCAACCCCAAACAAATTCAATGAAAAAAGTTATACACATTGGAAACTAACCAACATAAAAAATAATAACTTTGATGCTATAATAGGACAGAATATTTTAAAACCTATTAAAGCAATAATTAATTTAGAAAAGGAGTATGTAGAAATAAACGGCAACAAAATTAAATTTATAAACTCATGCCCTTACAATTACGAAGATATTAATATACTTACAGAATGTAAAGAGAGTTTGCTAGATATTTTATCAAATAGTGACATTAATGAAGAAGAAAAGCAAAAATTAGAATACATTCTAAAAGCAAATAGCCATTTATTTTTCCAAGAAGGTAAAAACCTTTCTGAAATTGAAATTCACCATGAAATTGTTACAAAAACAAGTAGACCAACTTATAATAAAATTTATAGATATCCCCAAATTCATGAAGAAGAAATTAGTAGACACGAGATGTTGCGCCAAGGTATAATTAAAGAAAGTAATTCCCCGTACAACTCGCCTCTTGGGATTGTGCCGAAAAAGCAAGACAATTCAATGAAGAAAAAATGAAGAATAGTTATTGACTACAAGAAGCTAAAGGATGTCACTATTGATGACAAATTTCCAATACCCCATATAGAAACAATACTCAGCAAACTTGGAAGAGCTCAGTATTTTAAAACATTAGATCTTGCAAAAGGCTTTCCTCAAGTATTAATAAAAGAAGAAGATAGACCAAAAACAGCTTTCTCTACGCCCCAAGGACACTTTGAATTTATAAGAATGCCTTTCGGACTAAAGAATGCACCAGCAACTTTCCAACATTTAATGAATTCAGTTCTTAGGGAATATATCAACAAGATATGTGTAGTTTATTTAGACGACATCTTAATTTTTAGTTCAAGTATTGAAGAACATATCCAAAATGTCAACAAAATATTTTCAGCATTAAGAAAACATAATTTAAAGATTCAAGTAGATAAATGCAAATTTTTCGCGAAAACAACTGAATTTCTAGGTCACACTTTAACAACAGAAGGGATACAACCAAATTTAAGCAAAATCGAAAACATACAAAAACTTAAGTTGCCTACTACATCAAAGCAAATTAAATCATTCCTAGGTATAACAGGTTATTATAGAAAATTTGTAAGAGATTACGCTAAAGTAGCACATGGTTTAAAAAAATATTTAAAAAAGGATATTAAAATAAACACTCGCGATCCTCAGTACATATCATCCTTTGAAAAACTTAAAAATCTATTAGTAAGTCCACCAATATTGAAATATCCAGACTTTAACAAAAAATTTGGCATTTCAACTGATGCAAGTGACTTTGCAATTGGCGCAGTATTAACCCAGGACAGTCATCCTATAAGCTATGCTAGTCGAACACTTAACAAACACGAAAGAAGTTATTCCACTACAGAAAAAGAACTACTAGCTATTGTCTGGGCAGCGACATATTATAGACCATACATTAACGGCAGAGCATTTGATCTCTTAACCGATCACCAACCACTTAAGTGGTTCCAAATAAAAAACAAGGGAAAAGATATCAACCCAAGATTGCAAAGATGGTTAATTAAGATAGGTGAATACAATATTAATATAAATTACGTGAAAGGAAAGGAAAATAACGTAGCCGATTTTCTAAGTAGAATAGATAGTAACACAGGCGAGATTCATTCATTGGAAGAAGACAACATAAGCACAAATGCTACAATCCACTCTCAAGAGGAGGAACTAAATGATCATTTTCCAATTTTACATACTATTGTAAATCGCTTCAATACACAAATCATTTTAACAAAAAAGAAAATTATGGAATCTGAAGAACTAGGCAACACGAAGAAAATTTTTCTTAGCGCAGAAGATATAAAAAATAATAATTTCATAGATATTTGTCGTAGGCACATAAATAGTGGAAAAGTAGGTATTTTTTCTTATTTAACCGATAATCAGTACAATATAGTTCAGCAAAAGCTTATTCAAATATTTAATAGACAGGTAAAGTTTTTTAGATGTGAATTCCATGCTAATGATATGAAGAATAAAGAACAAGTTTATAAACAAATTGCTCAATATCATAAAAATGAAACAGGCCATGCAGATATTAATGAAAATTATGAAAAATGGAAAAAAACTAATATACTGGAAAAATTTGAAAGTTTTGATTAAAAAATATATAAATAATTGCGATGTTTGCAATAGAACAAAATATGATAGAAAACCTTTAAAACCAAAATTTCAATTAACGAAAACACCATCAGATATAAATGAAATAGTTCACGCAGATACATATACACATAAATAAAAAATGTTACTTCCTTACTTTTATAGACAAATTTGCGAAATTTGCTATGGCATTTCAGCTAGAAGATATAAACAGTATAACTATTATAGAAAAGCTTAGATTATTCTTTTCTATCAAAGGAAGACCCAGAAAGTTAATATTAGATAATGAATTCAACTCAATTAACATAAAAGATTTTTTTAGGAAAGAAGAAATAGAAGTTCATTTTACAAAACCAAACAGTCATACTGGGAATTCAGATATCGAAAGATTTCATAATACTCTCTCCGAAAGAAAGTCCTAGAAATTGAAAAACCAAGCCTTTCGACAGCGGAAAAAGTTTTTCAAAGAATAGAATGGTATAACAAATCTTATCATTCTACAATTAAAACCACACCTCTTGAGGTTATAAATGGAAAAACTGCTAAAAATTTGATTAAAGACACTATTCAGAAGACTAAAGAAAAATGCATAGGAAAACTAAATAGAAATAGAGAAAAGTTTAATAACACTCAAAAAGAAGGTTACGTAAAAAATTATAAAGCGGTTCGGCACAAATACGAACCAAGGTATAGAAAATTGCCATTAGATAATATTCACCCGACAAATATTAAACGTCCAAACAAATTTTTTAGGTGAAGTACATCTTCAAAATAACATTGATGATAGCAATTGTAATAATTAGTAATGCATCAAAACTGGAAGTACATCAAACACATACCGACAATGGATACGCAGAAATTATCACCAACACTAAACAGTTTGTTACATCATCTGACCTCGTAATTCACATAATTGACCCTCGTGAAATTCTTTACATACTAAATAATATAACAAAATTTCGCAAACTTATTCACGTCTACATTACTACACCCTATCTAATGAAATTGAAATCTTGAGAGGTAAAATCAAAACGTTAATCCCAAAAAAAGAAGTTAGTAGAAAAAAGAGAGGTTTAATTAACGGTATAGGTTCTGTACATAAATTTCTATTTGGAACGATGGATGATGGAGATAGAATAGATATTGAAAATCACCTTAAGAAAGTAGATGAAAATTTACATAATTCAATTACAGCTCTCAACCACCAAATAAAAATTAATAATTTCTTTTCGAACACGTTCACAAAATTAAAACAAATTATTAAAGACGAAAGAAAGAATTCTTTAATGAATCAAGAGAGAACAGACAAAATATTGATTCTTCATGAACAAACAATAAAGATAAACATTCTCAAAGACGCAGTAAACCAGATTCAGGAAAACATTATTTCAGCAAAAAGTGGTATTTTTCACCCAAGCATTTTAACAAATGAAGAAATTTATAATTACAACATAGACCTCAACAAACTTCAATATATAAAAGTATGCGCCGTGGAATGTAAAGAAAATTTGTTAATGTTCGTGGTCAAAATCCCAAAAGAATTTCAATCAGTACAATTAAAAACTATTATTCCTATACCAAATATAGCAGGCAAAGAAATAACAGCGGAAATTGAAAATGTTTTTGAATACAAAAATGTCACTTATAAATTCGAAGAAGCTAAAACATTCAATGAACTACAAATTTCTAAACATTGCATCTACTTATTAAATTGTGAACTTATCAAAAATAGCATTACAGAAATTTTTCAAATTGATGAAGAAACTATTTTAATAAAAAATGCAAATGGCATAGAACTAAACCAGAACTGCGACAACAGAAAAATTAAGTTGAAAAGCACTACATTGATTCATTATAATAACTGCACAATTAAGATCCTATACCAAACATTCTCAAATACTAAAATATCATACAATCAAAGATTTTATTATGCAAACTATGATACTCACAATTTCACTAACAAAATTACAATTAACAACCTTGTATTTAAAAACGAAGAAAATTTAAAAGAAATTAATGAATTAAAATATCACAAAAATATCTCTCATATTGGAATATCAATTTTAAGTTTTATTGTGATTATAATAATAATATTAATATCTTGTAAAATTAAAAAAAAAAACGAAAAACAATACTATTCAAACTCAGGAGAGTTTTCCATTAATGGAGGGAGGAGTTATGTGTACACTATCATCCCAACCAGACACCAGTCAACAAAATATTGTAAATTGGACAAAATAAAAGATTAAAGAAAAACAAGTAAACATTACAAAAAATAAGATAACAAGTAGAGATAAAGAACATAATGCAAATGCATACAAACATGTTTTGGTCCTTATGTTTGACTGTAATGATAACCCAGACATTATCGGGTAAACCACACAATCATGTTTGTTTGTTTGCATTCAATAGAAAATAAGATTACATTTAACAAATATTGTATTTCATAAGAAAAAAAAATAAATAAATAAATAGATTAAGAAAATTGTAATCACTTTAGTAGTTATATAAGCAGAACATAATTTGAAAAAGAAACAGAATAAAATATAATGTCACAGAAGTAACATCGTCGGCATTTTTATTTTTTCCTCCGCTCGAACAAATAAAACTCGCGCGGCGGCGATGATGTGCTCTCTTGCAGCGGCATTCAGCGCAAAGCAGGTGTTGCGAACCCCGTCACCACAACCTTGAGCAGGATCGAGGAGGATGAATTCAAAAGAAGGAAACGGGGAGGAAAAATGCCACCCAATTTAGAATCAGGACGCCCAGAAGGTCGTGACGACCCACATAGAGCGGGCATGAGTGGCGCCACTCTCAAGTTGTACAGGATGGTATGTCACGAGAGGCAGCAGAGGAGCGGTCTCTGAGCCGAAGCAGGGGCAGCAACACTTCTCCTGCCACTGCACGACGCGTAGCTGCTAGCTCTGCGTCTGCTACCAGTCTAAGGAATCGGAGGCATCGCAACCTCGCCGGAGATACGGAGCAGCGAAAGGGTGACACCTCACGATGCTACCGGGCCGCAAAGAAGAAAAGCGGTCAGATAACTCCTCAGGAGCCGACAAAGTCGAAGAGAGTTAAGGAAAACCAGACAAGCGAGGAGGCTCAACTCGGATATCCTGGATTTATAGAGAAAAGGTAAGAGACCTCATTTCGAGGAACAACAAGGCAAGTTTGAGAACACTCTCTGCGACATTGTATAAAAGGGCTTAAGTATTGCAAAAGGAAGGTGCAAGTATCGACCCGACAAAAACTACCGTGATACCTTTTACTAACAATTGGATGTAGGGAGTTGAAGATGTCGAAACAGGTCAAATTTATTGTCCTCACATTAGACTCATCCTTACGGTGGAGAAGGCATGGGGACTTATCGCTGTCCGAAGCCACCACGGCACTCATGATATGCAGACGACAGATCCTGGGTATGCAGGCCAGATATCATTATATCATCATGATTGTAAGACCTATTGTTACCTATGGAGCGGTTGCTTGGGCTGCTAAGGCAACGCAGTCTTCGGTACACCTTAAACTATCAAAGCTGCAAAGGCTCGCCTGTGTCTGTGCTTCAGGGGCAATGCGCATATGCCCCCCTGCAGCGCTTGAAGTCATACTGGAGCTCACACCGCTGCATCTGGTGATTAAACAAGTAGCGTAACATACCATGCGGCTAATGTCAGCAGAGGATTAATTTCACAAAGAACTGTTGGCTTGAAAACACCGAAAGGCATTGGAGCAGGCATTGCGTCTATGCATGCCAATTTTCAAGCAGACTATCTCCATCAGCGCATCGCCATTCTTAGCAATAGTCAAGCGGCACTACCAACGATCTCAGCATATGAGGTAAAATCGGTTTTAGTAGAGGAGTGCATAAGAAGGCTGAACCGCCTATCAATGCGCAACCGGGTACACATAATCTTGGTATCAGGAAGCACTTGTCCAACATGGGCATAGTCCCTTGCACAAACTGACGGTTCTGCGACTTGGAACAAGAAACACCAGTACACCTAATTCTGAATTGTCCATCTACATGGGCAGGGATCACAACACTTCAGTAGCGCCCAGCAGGCTCCTGGAATTATTCAGGATGCTGCACATTGGTGGCCATATGTGATATAGGAGAGGGCACCAAAAACCCAAGTCGCAGTAATAATACCTCATTATTAACTATCTATCTTTTAATTTTATCTTTGCTAATTATGCCTACCATCATGTGGTAGTATTTTTTGATTTTCTGTAGACAGCGTATGGATATTTTTCCATATATCATAAGGCCATAGTAGATCTTCTCCAGTAACAGGGCTTTCATAACATTTAATAAAGACTTTGTATGTGCTCCACTTTTCATGCTGCGACTTATTCGTTTTGAATGGTCGTCACATAGGTCTTTGATATAGTATTTCCAAGTGAGTTTTTGTTCGCAGATTATTGCTAGGATTTTAAGATAGCGCACACTTTCTATAGTATGAATGTTAAACATTATACAAATACCACTTACTTTTTCACTGACTCCGGAAAGAAGATTCTCTGAACGCATTGCTTTACTTAAAAAAGGGATCACAATTTTATTTGATAAAATGACAAATGTTATAATAAAAAATCTCCCTGGTCGAATACCAGTGGAGGCGTGAGAACCTATGGTTGTAAAAATGAATGAAGTTGATGGACTCCCTGGTCGGATACCAGTGGAGGCTGTCTTACTAGGTTTACACAATTATAGAAAGGAGGCACTCGTAAATTATGATATTATATGTTGATTGAACTGCTGCGCCGAAGATCGCCAGATGTAAGGAAGATGGTTGAGCTGCGTGCCGAAGATCGCCAGATGTAAAAAATATGTGTTTTGCTGCGTGCCGAATATTCAAATTATAAAAAGGTGTTTTAGCTGCGTGCCGAATATGAAAAAGGTATAAAACGTCCGCCGATGTTTACGTATCGAAAATCCTGATCGAAGTGACGGCTTCTTCCAGGACGAGGCTTTTTGCTCGTTGGGCTGTGGAGAGTTATGGTGGTTTGATGTACGGCTATGTGTGTGTGTGTGTGTGTGGGTGTAGACTGCGGCTTCCAATCGCTGAGTGTTGTCTCCAAGTGTGGTGAGTGTGCCAGTGTTGCTTTGTGAGTGGTGTGTTGTGTAGTGTAGTGGTGAGGGCGGGAAGCTTAACTCATTTAGCCAAACATTGCAGCAGGAAGGTTGCAGTTACGCTTCTTGCATACAAAGTAGACAAGGTTTGCAAATCAATTTATTAATAGTGGGATACGTTATTAAATTTTTCCATTAAAGCATTTATTTTTTCAAATAGAAATAAAGTCACTGAATTAGAATTAATGTAGAAACCCACTTTACCATTGGAAGCTTTCGAAAAAAGGCCCAAAAATAATAATATCGCTCGACGTTCGGAGCGCTCGGAGTACACACTTCAATGTTATGAGTGTTTTTCTCAAAACTGCAGAGAGTTAACCCTCGAAGACTTCTGCCTAAAAGATACTGCATTGTTCTAAAAGTTTGAAGGACCGCCTGGAATCCATTTCCGAGTAATAGGTTTCGGTGCTCACTCCAACAGTATTTTTTCATCCATCTGTGTTAATGTTGCAAGTTTTGCGTCCTTCTGCGCCATAAACTATTTAGTGCGACATAAAACCTTCTGTCCCAAATTTCATTCACCATTCGCGTCGCTATTCTTGCATCAGAACTGCAATGCCATTTATTGTAGGTTGAGTAACCTTTGTAGTGCAAGCGTTGGAGTGTTTCTTATACCATTTTCAGACCGACACTTAATCATACGATTTCGGCTGTTGAATGGATTATCCCACTAATCTTAAAAAATTATCAAGATTTCGCCATACAAAAATGACAGTTCCAAATCACTTCATTGACATGATTTGGAAGTGATTATTTCTATTATATGGAAAATATTAAAAAAAAGACGGCTTTTATTTTAATATACTATATGACAATTTTTTCTTTTGATAAATATTAAGCGATGTGAATTATTGAATTGACGGCTGTTTTTTGATCTTTCCAACGGCAGTGGGAACACTGTTGGGTTATGAAATGCTTAAATGTAATCTAATCTTTTAAATTTTCGGTCTGAACATGGTATTAGAATTCTTGTTATGCAGAAACTGCAATGTTACTGTTTAAACGGTTTTCTATATGAATTTTCGCTGGCAGCGTCGACCATTCCAAAATACTGTGACGATCACGAATGTAAGAACAAAATCGATTCCTCATTCTGGTACAACACAATACATATAAAGCATTAGGATTGGAATGTATTAAGTTAAAACAATATTAAGAACATTCCTAATAATATAAGAACGTGTTTACAACAAAACTTTAAAAAATTTGAACCTTCAATTAGAAGCTAATACCATGTTCAGACCGACACTTAATCACACGATTTCGACTGTTGAATGGATTATCCCACTAATCTTAAAAATTTATCAAGATTTCGCCATACAAAAATGACAGTTCCAAATCGCTTCGTTGAAATGATTTGAAACTGATCCACGCTGAATCTCTCCGTCTCATCTCATTATCACAACTGATTTAGATACCACTAGCCACTACAAAGGGTAAAAAATGTAAACAAACTAATTTTTTTTAAAGCAATCAATCTAATTTCACCTGAAAATCGACTAAACAAATGAAAAAATGCATCCATTATTTCTATTATGTGGAAAATATTTGAAAAAACACGGCTTTTATTTCAAAATACTATATGACAATCTTTTCTTTTGATAAATATTAAGCGATGTGACTTCATGAATGACAATAACAGCTGTTTTTTGATCTTTCTAATGGCCGTGAGAACACTTTTGGGTTATGAAATGATTAAATGTAATCTAATCTTTTAAATTTTCGGTCTGAGCATGATATAAATGATAAAATCCTAAAGATTATGAATTAACGGAATCATGGTATCCCTGATTTGTTCTTGACTTGGCATCACTCACTAAAACTATTTAACATATCTGCTGAGGGTTTGGCGCGCATATAATAAGCTTATGTATGAAAACGTCTATTGACAATAACATAGCCTTTGATAATGGATTCTAATTTAGGTCGAGGGTTTTATGAGGTGTATAATTCCTCAAAAGAAATACTAAAAAATAATCAAACGCACTTGTATTGTAATGTAAGTGTATAATTATAATATTTCTTAATTTATGTGAACTTATATTAAATTTTCAGATGTTGGATTTGCTCGCCAACACGAGTAAAAGCACACCTTCCTCGGTAATTGGAAAGATTTTATCTGTAGATGAATTAGTACGTTTTTGGGTGGAAGATATACTTCCACTAGCTTTTGATGACGATTCGGTTGTACAGGGCAGTGCCGTATCAGCTTTGGAACAAGGTTTATTGACTTTAGATATTAGCAACATTCCAAATCATAGTTGTTGGAATAATTTGAAAAATGTAATTGTGAAGGAATTTGCATCTAGGGTGCACCAGCTTAGAGAAGACCGAAATCAATATTGGCATCGAATTTGGTGTATACTTGTTCGTTTGTTGGATCGCGAAATCTTGAAAAGTGCTAGCACTATAAATTTGTTTCTATCTATTGTCGAGCTTGGATTTCGTAGTCCAGACAATTCAGTAAGAGCGGAAGCGTTTACGTGTTGGCATCTACTTATTCAAATATTTGCTAATCATAATCAATTATCATCGCCCAAACGTTTAAAACTTGTGTGCATTCCTCTAAAATCATCCCAGTCGAAAACTCCATATGTCGCTGCTGTAAAATTGCGCATTTGGTGGTATTTGATAACTTGTTTGGGTGCACAAAGTGAGGATAACTACGAGAATGTTGTGGAACCATTTTTAATATTTTGCTTCGGGTCACATTCTAAAAGTACCCTAGGAATAGCCCAACAATACATTTCTGTACGAGAATTAGCTTTGACATGCCTTGTAGCCATAGTGAGCAAACACCGGGAGGAATTTATACAAAGGTTATTGCGGGAATACGAGTTAGAATTAATATGTCAAGATACGGAGTTGTTTACTTCAAATATTGTGGAAAAACATTGGAAATCAATATTTTATGCTATTTTGGAGGCCTCAAATATGCTTATCGAAAGTGAAAAACGTAGTGATATTGAACAACGACTGCTAATTATATTGACCAAAAGTGCAACTCGCATAATGATTAATAATGATATATCTGTATCATACGAGTATTACTGTTCCGGCTTAATACAAATGATTGCAAAAAGCAGTCGTCCCATAACAATAGCAGCTAATGTAATTGCATCTGAAGGACTTCGTTTATCACGCTCTATTCTGGATTGTGAAAATTACATTAAAATTATACAATTTTTAGTGAAATTTTTGACAAAAGGAAGAGATTCTCTTCTTCCTAATGTTATTCAGCAGTGCGCAGCTAAAATATCTAATTTAGAAGCCTTTATTCCAAAACAACTTTGTTGGCGTGCTGTGGAGATTGTAGCTGAATATTTCATCAATACACCAAATGATGAAGGGTTTGAGTATTTTGAAGTAAAATTTTTTATATGGCGTAATATATCTTCGGAAATGGTAAATTTGTTAAGAAATAATTCTTTTGGTCGCACAGCACAGGAATTCGTTAATTCATTAATATCCTGGAGTTTATGGCCATTACGCATGGTTATTGAATTTACTGGACATCGCAACAATTCGATTTTTGATGAACAATTCTATATGCTCTGGCATGATCTGTTACAACTTTCAGAAAACACTACTGCTAGATCACAACATTTGAATGAAATAGCAAACGTTCTAAACGCAATTTTAAATTCTGGTTATGAATGTGAAGTTTTCATCAATCTTATTAATGCGTATGCAAATGAAATGATCAAACATGACTGCAACAATTATTCGACACACTTTGAACAATTATTTGCTCTGTTACATAAATTGTTTAAAAAACCAGTAACAAAAAGGGAAAAAGAAAAACTGCTTAAAATTTTCCGATGTGTTCTCCACAGTTTTAAATTACCTGAAAGCAGTTCTCTAATAGAGTCAATAAAATGTACACTTAAAGAAGCTATAAACAAGTCTTCAAAAGACGGTGTAGATTCAAAGTTTTATGAAGAGTGGAAGCATTCTGTTATAAATATTACTCGTGCTTCTCTGGGTAAAAATTCCGCAACTCAGGTTTTAGAATTATTTAAAGATGACGTATATGTCATCATACCATCGGTATGGAGCCTTAAGCCGGAAAAACTAACAGATAGACAAAAGGAGCGTATAACAGAAAAAACAAACATACCAGCACTATATAACGATATGAGTCAGTCGCAGGATTCCTTAATAAAACCTTGGACACCTAAAAAAATAGTTATAGCTAAAGAGGACCAAAACGAAATTGTTATAGAAGACCCCTATATACGGCAGAAGCAATCCACCGAAAACAATTTTTTTAGAGTACCTAATTCTAGTTCGGATCCAAAGCATCAAAATATTGATTCAATATTTTTGGCGGAATCAAGCAAAGGGAACAAAGATCTTTTTGAGAATCTTGCTAACAGCACGGCGGATAAAAGTATTGATCGGAACATTGCAGAAGTTATTGAAAAAGTTAATTCATCGTCCCCTCAACAAATTGAGGTGAACGAACTCGACAAGAAGAAAGTAAGTGTTAATTTATAAAGCATGAATATATTATTTTTGTTGCAAACTTATAACTTGAAACAGTAGTAATGAAATAATATTTATTTATTTATTTTAATATGACCTGTAAATAAATTTACGGACATACTAGGAAAACAAAGGGAAACTGGCTGCTTATGCCTTCGTCCCATTTTGTATAGATACATATTCATTCTTTATGTGTACATTTCAACTCTAAATTCTAATAGTATGGGAGGTAGATGTTTGCTTATATTTTCGTAGTCCAGTGTTGCTATAGCGGCATGCAAATCAACATTTTGCGAAGTGTAGTTGTAGCAGTTTAAGTGTTGCATGGTTAGGGTGTCATTACAGTTCATGCAAAGTGGTCGCGATTCTTTTCAAAGTAGATATCCATGCGTTAGTTTAGTATGGCTAAGTTTAAGTCTCATCATAACACATTGCTGGTATTTTGTCTTAAAATTCTATTTGCTGCCATGTTGTTGATATAACTGATGCGTAATTTTATAATGAGCATTGATCGGCGTTTTCGTTACCTGTAATATTTACAATTTTTATGTTTTTGCCTCGTAGGTCTCTTTTTTACCCCATGTGTGAGAATATCTCTAAAGTCGCCGATTTTAAAGCGTTAATTGATGAGGAACTGTCGGTTCTATGTCTACGCCTGGCCGTGTAACTAGATAAAGCCCATTTTTGATTAGTTTTTTTGATTCTGTTGTAATAGCAAAGGTGTTCTCAACTGTCACATTACAGTACCAAATTAGTCAGTTCTTTTGCTTCCATTTTTGCACTTCCTCGGCATGTATGTACATAGTAGAGATCTGCAATTATTCCCTTTTTTAAGTTATTGGTTGAATAACACAAAAACGAGTTTTTGTGAATATAAATCAAAATTCAAAATACACAAATATCCACAAAAACACATTTAAGCAAAGCACACATAGCGAGAGTATGAATAATGAGTAAGTTTCTTTTCCTACGACCCGATATTGTGCTCATTCTCTCATGAGTCAATAATTCAATCACGTCAAAGTGAAATGATTCAAAGCACCAAGAAACACCAATAGTATTTTTGAATGATTTAAGTGACTTGAGTATTTTCAGTTTAGCTTTATTGTGCTTGCTGCTTTTTTTTTTTTTATTTTTTTTTTTATTTATATTATATGTTGGTAATTTATTTCACTACTTATTTATAATGTTTTCATACAGTTTTATACGCAGCAATGAAGATTTTTCGTATGACTTTAAAAGTTACTACTAAGAAACCAATAGCTCGATTTTATTTTTTTAATAGTTTTTATTTGAAAATAACAAAATGAGATCATCCATGTTTTAAAACTAACATACATAAGTTAACAAAATTCATAAATCGTTATATTAGAATTAATGCACTTGAAAAAAGGACTAAAATACTCCTTTAAAGCTACATATAAAATGAAATAAGTTTTGTTAAAAAAATTTACAATTTTTTGTTGTAAATTGAGTTTAAGAAAATAATGCTGTCTACTGTCTTTGGCGCTATTCTGTTGCGCTTCTCTGTAATAATGTTACCGGCAAGCGAAAACACTCGCTCTGATGCTGCACTGCTAGCAGGAATGGCAAGAACTTTAAGTGCTAACTTAGACAACCTCGGATATCGTTGGCTATTATTTTTCCACCACTGCATAACATTAAAATTTTCGAAAAATTCCACATTTTCTCTCGAATAGCGACGTAGTTCATCTGACACATTTTCAACTTCAGTTAAAAAAGTATTCGTACATGTCAACAGATTTGGAAAAAAGAAACTCTCTTCGTTATTTGAAGAAGATTTTCCTACTGGTAAATTCATGAAAGATGATGCTGTATCTTCCAGTATAGAAGAATCCGATAACCCATTCACATCTGCTATTTCAGCAGTGCAAAACATTTCAATTTCGCTTGCTTGGAGACCCAACGCTGGAGGATAAAAATAATAAGCCACTTTGTGCCATACATTCAAATTTGCAATCCAAGTTCCTTCTATACCTTCCAAAATCTTTAATTTTAACGCAGAAATTGCCTGAATATCATTTTCATTGAACTTGCAAATTTCTTTTATTCGGTTTATTGCGGGAATTACATAGAACAACGAAGGATTCGAACATCCCTGTAGTTTTTTAAAAACTATTTCGAAATCCCTGCAAATTTTAATTAAATTTTGAATTACTAACATATTTAAATTAGAAAGTCTGTTCATTTCTGCAGTAGTTGACAGAATTTCATTGATTTTCAACCAATTATCTGCAATCGATTTGAACATATAAAAATGTGAATACCATCGGGTTGCGCAGTGGGTTTTCAACGATGTTTGCAGCATGTAAAATATTTTAAGAAATCGGGTATGCAATTTCTTAAAATATTTTACAAGCTTCTTACAAGATAATATTATGTCTTTAAGCTCATCTGTAGATTCTAATACGTTTGAGAAAAGATGACTTGAACAGTTAAGCCTTTGGTTATTTTGTAATGCCTTTTTCACGTTGCTTCCTCTGTCTGTGGCAAAAATAATGCTGTCTAAACTATTGACGCCGAACTCTACACATATATCCTGCAGCTTTCTCTTAATATTAAGACCTGTAGTTTGCGCATAATCCATGGACTTCATTCTAAGGACAATATCGTATAATTTGAAGTCCTTCGCAAAATGCAGTGTGGTACATAAAAAATCGCGTTTAACATATTCGTCTTTCCATAAATCAATTGTAGCAGAAGCGTGGCCGGATTGTACATATTCTGTCATTTCAACAGAAATTTCTTCTTTTTTTTCTTTCGCCTTTTTTCCTATGTTGCGCGAAATGGTTGTTGGGTCCGGAAGTAAATCGTCAACATCAACATTTTTTCCTAACTTTGTGCCTATAGCCACAAAAAATTGTACTAATTTTTTAAATCCGGACCCCTCCACGGAAGAAAACGGACAGTCTTCAACCACCCAATCAGCGCAAGCTTCTAAAGCTAATTTTTTATCTTCTTCACTTACTTTCTGTCTGGGCAGTTCAGTTATATGTGAGGTAAAACATTTATGTCTATTGAGATTAGAACTCTGCATGCCATAGCATTTATACACTTTTTTACAATTACGACAACATACCATGTCAAGTTGTGTACTTCCGTCATCTTTAACTATTTCAGCAAACATATCCCATATAGCACTTCTGCCCTTCCGTTTTTTTCTGAGCTTATAAATACCCATATCTATTTTTCCCACTAAGTCTTCGGTAGACTCCATTGTGTTAGGTCAACTTGAAATAAATTATAATATATAAATATCAGTATATTTACCTTTACAAAAAACCATTAACACTATAACACTTACAAAAACAGATAATAACGAAACAGTTTCTCAGCACGATACAAAATTTACACTTTTATTCTTTAAATTATTCAAATAATTTTTATTCTGTCATTCAAAAAAGTGAGTAAAGTCAAATTATTTGTCTACTATTGAGAGAGTCATAATTTGTTGTCACTCATATGTGTAGAAATATTTTGAGGTGTTTTTTCTTTTGGTGGGAATGATTCTTTGTCATTTTTATATTATTATGAGTATTCATTTGCACCAATTTTTATGGCTCATGACTAAAGTGCACTAATTTTATTGGTACCAATTGCAGATCTCTGGTACATAGTTGCCTTAATGGGCTATACTTAAAGATATTTCCCTACGATCTTTGAAAAATATCAAAAATTAACAAAATGGTGTAATTCACTTATGTATATATCTTTGTACCTCCGAGTTTTTTCGAGTAAGCTAGGGCCTTGAAGTCTGTGTACAGGATGTTAACGGAGTTTTGCATATAGTTATACATTTTATTCCCAATTAATTTAAAAATGCAGTCTTCAATAGTAGGGAGCTTCAGTTCTTGGAGTATGTTTGCAATTGGAGTTGTTCGAATTGCAAGACTAATTATGCGCGCTGTCATGTGGTAATATTTTTCGAATTTCTGCAGAGAACGTTTGGATGTTTTGTCATATGTATATAATAAGGCCATAGTAGATTTTCCCAAATATCAAGGCTTTCATAATATTTTACAGAGAATTTGTATGAGCATGTGAGTAGATTTATTCGTTTTGAAAGGTTATCCGCTTCTTGCATATACTATATATGTGCTTACCCTTTTCAAAATTAACAGATGCACCCGATGTTAATGACCAATTTGTAAATAAAGTAGACAACTTTTTCAAATCATTGATGTAAGTGTTTACATCATTAATCTTCGAAACAATAAAGAGGTCATCTGCATATAAATATTGGGATATGTTATTAACTTTTTCCATTAAAGCATTTATTTTTTCAAATGCTATTAGAAATAACGTCAACGATAGGGAAGAACCATATAGTACTCCATTTTTTTAATTTTTTTAAGTTTGATTTACATATATCCGTTTACGTTGACCATAAATGTTCTATTTGATTAAAAAGTTTTTGTATAGTTGTAGATTCTTGGACCAACTTTCCCCTGATCAAGTTGATTGAGTATAGAGTGGACACCTATACAATCAAAGGCTCTTGTAAAATCAACAATTATAAGAGAGCAGTGATTTAAATTAGATAAATTACTAGCTAGAAAGTGGTCTACGTAAATTTTTGCGTCTCCCGTGACTGACCTAGCAGTTTGTTTTCTACTTATTAGCTTGTTTTGAAATAAAAAATATTGTATTCGTTTTGATATTATTTTTTCCAACAGTTTGCTTAAACATGGTGAAAGCGAGATAGGACGGTAATTTTGTAGTCATCTTATTCAAATTTTTTGGAACACAAATGACGTTTAATTTTTTTCAAGTGTGGGGAAACACACCAGTTGTGACAATACAATTGTATAAATTAATTAAACGACTTTTTAGTACCAAGGGTGCATTTTTAACCATTCTATAGGTGATTCCGTCCGGGCTAGGATAATTCTAAGTATTTTATACTCTATACATCTGCAGACTATAGCCTCTACGTTCCTTTCTTCAGTGCCTCTGGCGCCGAAAAGGCATTGCACAGAATTTCCTAAAACTATTCGTTCGCAATTTTAGATTGTGTGGAGCTACTTGTATTCCTCCCAGTTGTCCGTGCATTGGGCTTTGTTGAGAACCTTGTGAACTGATTGCCTCAGCAGTCGCATGGTGTAGGTTCACCTGGCCAACTTCTATGAGAATATTGGAGATCACAGGATTGGTTCTATGAGTGACAGGTCTTCGTCTCCACTGTCCTCACCATCCTGCCCCTTCAGCCCGTCCAGGAGCTCCTATGCGAAGGGAAGCAGTCCTTCTCGCAAGCTACGAGACTCATTTTGTTCTCCTACTGCGATAGTGACAACAATCGTAATTTACGGGAGTACCAGACGACGACGGCCTTATCTCACGGTGGTTTTAAAAAGCACATAAATCAATACAAAGCGTTGATCAGTGCTCCAAATAATAAATGCTTTTCCAACCTCTTTTTCTGGTTCCAATTGGTCTAGGTGGAAGGGTCACCTTTTCTACCTTGGTCGGGTTCGAAGCCGATCCAAACCTGTGCCATCCTGTGGGTCCGCCACCCGGCACGATTACGATTCTTTTGGCGCCGCTATTTGAGGGTATAATCTGAAAGAGGATGATCTCTGGGTAAAAAAATGTATATATACCCATCTCAGACTTATAGTTTACGAGATATTTGTATTTAATGTTCCACAATCTTCTATACAATTCACTCTCATTTTATTTTTATTTACATGACATGACAAATACCAGTGTTGCCACATATTGTGTTTTAAAAAAATATATATAATTAAAAAAATAATATATAAATAATTCATTTGTGTCGAACTACTTTCTGCACTGGCGGCCTTCGGCCGCGCTTAAAAAAAAATAACCCTGGTCGGTCCAATAACGGGGTGTTCATAGTTCTTTTGTGTCGAACTACTTTCTGCACTGGTAGCCTTCGGCCGCACATTTCTATAATAAGTTTTTTCTATTTATTATGGTATATAATCCATATAAATATATGAAACAAAAGTTTATTTTGAATCATTTATATCACTAAATATGAAACATAAAAATTTTTGATTATATTTTCAGGACACAAAGTATGGCAACACTGTGTCATAAATGTAAACACACAAATCTCTTGAAAGTTTGAATCTGCAAAATAGTTTTCAAAGTATACTTATTTTCTTAAAAAATACACAATTAGTGTAAATTTTTGATATATTTGAATGTGTACGCTGTAATTAAATATATATTAATTGAAAAATGTGTGAAAAATGGGTTAAACATAGTGAAATAACGAGCATTGTTTTTACAAATTTTTTAACTTTAAATAAAAATATCTCGAAAACTATGAGTCTGAGGAGGGTATATGTGCATACATTTTTTAATCCTGAGGACCTCCTCTATCCATCCGTACCATCAAATCGCGGCGCCAAAAGAATCGTAATATTGCCCGCCACCCGACCGCAGTCCGACTCCACACTGGATTAAATTTTTCCACCCTAACCTACCACGAATCTCCACAAAGGGCCAAAACCAATGAGCAGATTAGAGTTAACTCCATGGGCTAACTGCTTCCGGTGGTACCAGATTTAAGGGGTTAGGGATAGTCAGAGGCACGAAAAAATTTGAGTTTTCAATATTTTTTTTCGCTATTAAATCATGTTATTTTACAAAAGTAGTAATATGGCATTATTATAGGGTGTGTCGACGTGAAGTCACGAAAATTTCAAAAAACAAAATTTAAGTTGTTTGTGTTGACCATGTTCCAAAAAAAGGTATTTGCGGTAACAAGTATAAGTCCAAAAACAAACGGACAAAAAAAATTTGTTTTATAAATAGATAATCCCGGGCCTGATCGAAGGATTTTATTTTTTTTTTTTCAAAATTAACAAAATGACGCCCTCAGGAAATTTTTTTCTAAATTTTTGGCCCGAGTTTATTATGTATTCTAAAAGTTTCACCCTAGCGCTGTGAAGTGTCCGAGCTCTCTTTGTTATTTGTAGAGTAACTCAAAAACTAATTATTGAATCAACGTTTTTAGAGAATATTTTTAAAATATTATACTTAACGAAAATGCAAAAAAAAAAAATAATTTTTTGAAAGTTCTATCTACACCTAACCCCTTAAGTCTCCGATCAGACCTTGTAGCTTTTGCTACTACCAGTTGAGCACCCAACAGCCAATAAATGATGACATTTGTCACTTTAACATCAAATGTCTTTCCATTATAAGGAATGTTATTCGAAGTCTATAATATCATTTTAAGCTGAGTATTATAGCCGAAAATACAGGCACAGTACATATGGATTTTAGTCGCCTCTTAAGACAGGTTAGGTTACCGCGGGCAAATTCTACCCCCTATTAGCTGGGGGACTGTGATAGTGACAGTAACAACCTGCTCGACTGTGTTGATGCCGGAACGAGTGAGTTCTAAACCAAGTGCGAACTCGTACGGTCTTCCTGCGCTCCTGAAAAGAAATACCGTCAGTATCTTTTCACCCCTTCGCGCAAAAGACACAGCTTTTCTGTATTTCCAGCTTCGGTGCGATATCCGCTAGCGAGTTGGTTGTCTTTTCATCCTTGCAGTCAACATCAGACCCATCTTGCATCGCGATAAGCTCCTCTGACAAAAAAAAAACTTTATTAGGAACCCGGAAGAGCAGAGCAATCCAGCACCACTCCCATCAGTTGGGAGGAGCCGAGTATGCCTTGCAACTTAACCCCTGCACCAAGAACAGGTGCCTGCCATTCGCAGAGGGTGAGTCGGGATAATTCGTAAACCAATTTCACACATTGTCGGCATTAAGGGGATATCTTCCTTTTTGGCATGAAAACCTGCTTTTTCGCAATTTTTTTTTTGCGGAACCTATAATAAATAAAAGGATTACGTTTTTTTTTTCTCATTTGTGCACATTTTTTTGGTGATCCAAGGAGGAGGAATGGGCTACCGAACAATAGCGGTAGGTTGATGGCGCTACCTCCTCATAGCGTCCGAAAATATAATTTGAAACGCAAACGAAAATATTTTCTTAATCTTTTCATTCCATTTATTTAACGCCAATCGGCACTATACATCAAATAACAATTATAATTCTAAATAAAACAGGCTTAAACATATAAAATTAGGAATTAAACAAGTAACCCAGTTCGAATGCTAGTATTTTAATAAAGCTTTTTTAACGATCTTTCTGAGGTTCTGTAGAGATCCGCTGAAGAAGTTGACGTCACCGTGCAAAGAGTTTACCATTCTACAGATTCTTTCCTTTGGGTCATTGATTACATAGTTTTTGTTCGATCTGCAAGTTTTTAGGATCCTCATCTGTCTAAGGTTAAGCTCATTTGGTATGATTTCAAAGTCTGAAAAGATTTCTGGGGAATCAATTAATCCATTGAAGATTTTGAAGAAGAAGATGAGGTCTGCTATCTGCCGTCGAGATTTTAGGTCATTTATTTTCGATTCTTCGGACGTCTTCTGTTGAATTGATATTGTTTCTGTGTCTGTTATGAAATATCAGCGCTTTGCAGAATTTGTGCTGGATTCTCTCTACTCTGTTGACCATTGAGTCCGTGAAGGGGGACCAGATCACTGTTCCATATTCTAGAATGGGTAGCACTAATGCTGAGAACAGGCAGGTTAATGAGCAATTGTTCTCAAACTCCCTACACATACGATTAATCAGCCCTAGTATTTTGTATGCCTGCGAAGTAATTTTTTCGATATGTTTCTTAAAATTTAGTCTTCTGTCAATAGTGGTACCCAGGTCTCTGATGTCTGCAACTTTCGTGAGTCTTTGGTCATTTAACGTGTAGGTTAAAGGTACCTGCGTATGCGCATGGGTGAATTACATCACTGCGCATTTTTCACATTAATAACAAGTTTATTTATCTTACACCAGTTATACAGCTCATCTATATCGTTTTGTAAGACGTTAATATTAAGAACGGTGAAAATTCTACGAAATTTTTTTAAATCGTCAGCGTATAATAAGCACTCAGACTGAAGTTTCTTCCCAATGTCATTCACAAATATGTTGAAGAGTATGGGTCCAAGGTGGGGAGCACCAGATGTGACATCATACTCATCTGAAATGTGTCCGTCGATCCCTACTTGCAATCTTCTTCCTGTTAGGTAGGATCTGATCCAGCGTAGCGCATTGCGATTCACTCCATAATTTCTTATCTTCTTCATAAGAGTCTCATGGTCCGCTTTGTCGAATGCCTTGGTAAAGTCCGTATATATTGAATAAACTGGAATACCACTGTCCATGGCCGGGAAGATGTAGTTGACAAAGGTATATAAGTTTGTTGTAGTGGATCTGCCACCAACAAATCCGTGCTGCTTCCCTTTTTTGAATCCAGGACCAACAGCTACTTAAAAACTTCATTGAAGATAGCATTGAATTTATTTAGCTCCACATTTTCTTCAATATCAGCAGATGGATGATGACCAACTCCGCTGGGGCTAATTGTATAGATGTCTTTGAAATAAGATTCGAAAATATTACTAATCTCCGCACCCGAATCAGCGGTTAGATCATTCCATGTCATGGTAGCTGGGATTCCCATGTCGGTACCCCTTTTGTTCTTGACAAACCTTCAGAATTCATTTTTGTCTGAAAAGACTAGATTTTCCACTTTTTTAATGTATGACTTGTAGCATATTGCACTTAATTTCTTGCATTCGAGTCTCAGTTGGCTAAAACATCTATAATTCGACTTAGTTTTATTTCTCCTATATCTGGTATGCACAGATTTCTTCAATTTAATTTTATTTATAAGTTCTTTAGAGAACTAGTAGGTAAATTTACTTGGTTTCCTCGAATATACAGGGACAAACTGAGAAATACCTTTTTGTACTTTATTATAAAACCAACTAAACTTATCATCCGCTTCTATTTTGTATAGCTCAATCCAGTTAAATCTTAAAAAGAAAGCGTTAAGACTCACATAGTCGGCTTTCTTAAACGAATAAGAAGGAGGATAATTTGGTATTAGGCTAGGCTGAAAATCCAAGGAGATCTCCAGAAGCGGGTGATATTTATCCGCAGTCGTGAAAGCAAGGGTTTCGTTGATTGAGAGATCCAAATTACTGAAACATAAATCCAACAGCTTATTATTTTTATTCAAGACTAGCTGACCCCGCAGCCGTTGCCCTGCGTGAATTTATGTATTTTGAAATGAAAAGAAAGTTGAATTTTTATTGTGTTGAAAATCATTTATTTTTTTTAATGTAGCGCAGCTTGATAAACAATTCTTTTTTGTTTTCTGTTCTGGTGCGTACATATACAAAAAAGATGGCTTTTCTAGGTTTATGCCAAACTTTTATCTATCTATCTTTTCGTCCTGTTGATTGTCATCACAAATGCAATTTTCTCTGGAAACGGAATATGTTTGAAATGAAATTACTGTCCCCTTATATTTGGTAACTGCGTCACAATTATTGGGGTTCTTTACACAGTTTCGGTGAATAAATGAAGATTGTGAAACATACTAATGAGAGATCTAACTTTGAGATGCAAGTTATGCTGCGGCGTACCAAGCCTATCCAAAGAATTTAGAAATTCCACTGGATAATTCATTGTCAAGACGATCGATCGATTTGTATGAGCGCAAACCCTTTTGAATTTGACTTTGAATCTTTCAGTTTAAGTCATTAACATCGGTATTTTTGGCAACTAAAATTGCGCGGCCTCTAAAGCAATCGCAGTAATGACAATTTGCCATTGTTGGGATAAACGTGATGAGTTTTTCTTTCATTGAAGTGAATTGACAATAGGACTGAAAAATTTATATAAAACCAATGGAAGTATCAATCGAAATTTGCCCATTTCCAATCATTAGCGAATACAATGTAAAATGTCATCGACAATATCATTTTTTTCGTATCCCTTAATTGACGCGAATTTGAAGGATGATATGTCGAAATAATCTGCGCGAAGAGTATGCGAACTTCAGTAGCGTGTGGAGTAGCTATCGCATCGTCCATCATTTGATTCCAGTTATTATCATGTTCCAGTAATTGTACTTGCTGGCTTGCAAACCCTCAACCATTCACAGTACACAATGACTTAAATGAAGTTGAATCGCGAGGCGCACCATAGTCGGAAAACTTTCATGAAATGCAAAAGTGAATATCCTAAAAAGCGCTTTATTGCAGTTCACGTATCGACCCATTAAATACTTACTGATCTCATCTCATTCAAGGCCAATAATCGCAATGTTGCTTTCTTTGGTGATGTATTTGCAAACGTATTTCAGTGAATTCACCAAACTGTAATACTCAAGTTTTGAATGTGAATTAGACAACAGTGGCGAATATAGTACGATCCATGTGTTGTCAACTTCGATATTCACTCCGCTAAATTGAATGCTAAATGTTCTGCCATTGTCGTCTGGTGAGCGACGCAGTTTGCGTTTCCTAAAGAAATGCGCGTGGATAGTGTTTCGTGCATTTATTGTCAGACATACAAATCGAAGAAGGATTGTGGTGTTCGCAATGTTCATGAACCATATTGGTTTTTACCACTTCGTATAATTCTGGATCTATCTCTGGATCAGGAATTTCCGCAAAAATGATTGCATCAATTTAATCTAATGTAACCACCATCCACCATCCAAAAACGAAGAGGCGGCAAACCTCTTTTTTGCCCCTCAACAGAGTACATCCAGCATCTAACAGCACGTTGATTCAACATAAAGTCCATCAAACATCGTAACTGTTGATTGAAAAGTCGTGTTGTGACATCGTGACGATCGCTGAGTAGCTATCGCGGTCCATAATTCAGCACGTACTATATGTCATCGCATCCTGGGAGTACTTCCTGCATTGCCTTGCCTTAGGCTGCCATAAATTGATGCCAAACAGAACGCCGACCGATATTAGCGCGACCTCTTCGTGGTTTCGTAACAAATTTCAATCTGTAATTGATCTTTTTATGTGAAACACGCATAAAGTTTTCACTGAATAATTTTCAAAAATTTTTCTTTTGAATTGCTGGATTAAAAAATCAAGCGACCGAAATTGAACGATTCAAATAATTTACAAATCAAAATATTGAAAAACAAAACAAACAAAAATTTAAAAAAAATTATATGAAAATAAGTTATTTTTTGGAATTTTCCAATTTTCCGACTTTTCCTAATTAAAAGTATAAGGTATTTTTATTTCTAAACCTTCCCCGATCCACAACGAACACATTAAAAAAAAAAACAATTATTAAATTTGGTTCAGTTGTATGAAAGTTATGAGCGTACATACATTATGGCAATTCATTTTTATTTACATACATACATATATAGATGTGATTGAATTGTTGACACTCAATCTGAGCAGTGGTATCGTACAGCAGCTTCTCGCAATCAAAGCGCGGTGTACTGCTGGGCAAATTGTAGTCTCCCATCATAATCCTTGAATCCGGAAATTTTTCTCCCAAATGTATTAATGTTTCAGTATGGGCATAGTATATCTCAATTAGATTGTGGTGGTATATATTCGCACCCAATGATGATACAAGCATCATCACCTTTGATCCTTATGAAGATCTTCTCTAGGTTATTGTTTCCAATGGATATAAGCTCGGCTTTAATTGTTCGTTTAAAAGCAATCAGGACACTACCTCCTCTCTCGCATCCTGTCGAAGTATCCCTGTCCTTCCTTAGTGTGATATAAGAGCTATCGAAGAATTCATTATTTTGAATAGAGCAGTAAAGCCAGGACTCTGTGATACATATTACGTCGTGCAAACTACTTGCCGATGAGGTTAGGAACTCGCTCAGTTTTGTCCTTAGACCGCGCGTGTTCTGGTATAATATGTGTAGCTGCTTTAGATTTCCTTTCCTCGACGACTTGGCGAAAGTTTGTATTAACAATTAGGGCATGCCATTCACGTATTTAATGGGTTTGTTTTTTCACGCCACTGTCATTTAGCAATCTAAGTTTTTCCCTCAGTGATTGCAATTGTGACTGCTGAGCCGGAGTGAGATCTGACTTGAAGGAGACTCGTGTGCCAGGATCAGGTTTGGATTTTAGTATACTTCTGGCATGAGTGATAGACTGTGTCTCAATCAGCTAGATCGATCGGGTGTTGGACGCCCTAGCCTGCGTAGCTTGAACGATTCCTCTTCGGGAATAACTGATGACAACCGTGCTCTATCTTCTTCTAGACGTACTTTACCGTCTACCGTTTCGGATTCGGTAATATTAAATGCGATCACATTGGCTTCCCGCTTCTTACGCTCCGTAATAACCTCCTCTGGAGGAATGGGAGAGAATGAACTTAGTTTGTCATCTATCTCCGCAACTCTTTTATCTAAATGTGAGCACTTTTTCGACATAGACTCATTTGCTTGACAGTTTGATGAGAAAATTTTCATACTTATCGAGGGACTCGTCATCTGTGACGTCACTGTCTTCTTCAACTAACTATCCTTACACTAACATCGCAAAGACACTTGTCGCATTTCCAAACTGTTTTATTTTTTAAGACTTTATTAGCTGTAGCCCTAAATTCTTCTCTGCTGAGTCCGGTACACCGAGCGTGATGCCAGTAGCTGCATTGAGCACATTGAATGCTGCTGGAACCTTCACGAATAACTTGAAGACAAGCCCCGCAAGCAAATTTGCTTGTTGACTTTTTAGGAGGCATAATCACCGTATAAAACAAAACAACTAATAAATGATCGGCACAAAATTTGGCACATGTTGTTTAGCCCAGGGTTGCCACTCTATATCTATACACTTTTCAGCATCCGTGGTACTCGAATCAAAAAAAACTTGACAAAAGTTTTAAAGAAAAAATGTTTGGCCATTTATGGTAACTCAATATTTTTCAATACTTTTGCTTATGATTCCTTATAAAATGTAAACGATTTCATAGTGATTGCTCAATCTTGCACTATGCAAGAATTCCTGAAACTCGAAAAACTTTATGAAAGATGTTTGGAAATATTTTCAAACATTTTTTATACAAATATTCACGAAGTATCCTGGACAAAGAATCGATGTTTTCTTCTATCAAACAACATGAAGCTGTTCAAATACAGTATATACCATAATTTTGGGAGCTGAACAGGTGACTCCAACAGATTTCTTTAAGGAGTTAAGTTTGTACGAAGAAGCGAATAGTAAAATAATTTACCATGTTTATAGTATCTCAGACTCGTCCAATATTAGTATTTGCTCGGGCACAGATATCGTAATAATAATGCTTGGTAATATGATTTGCTTAAAAAATCCTCTCATATTTGAAAGATTACTGTTGGGAAACCATGAAAGGTTTCTTCACACCACAAAAATTCAAGAGCAACTCGGTGAATCATTGATTAGTTTTCACCAGGAATAAAGGGCTGTTTAACATATTCCAGTGTGAGAGCGCCTCAAAATAATCGTTTTTTATAACCAGATCAGAAAAAAAGCTAATTTTTGGGCATTTTAAATAAAACACCCAATTCGCATTTTCCACACCACCTATGAGGTATGCAAAAGGGCGCGTTACCGAAGTTATTTTTGGGTGCTCGGTTCCCCAGTAGGCCTATATCACCCATTAAAAATTTATTTACATAAAAAAATGAAAATAAACAAAACCATAACAATTCATATATAATAGTATAAAAAAAAATAACAAAAACAATATCACAGTATATTAATATAATACTTAAAACTATAAAAATAAACATACATACATATATACAAATGCAAATATTTAAACCCCAAATTCTAATTTGTTATTAAAAACTTTCTATTGAACGTTCTAACTTTAGAGCCTCTTAATGCGAATCTGCTTAAAAAATCTTATTTTAGTATAAAATATTTAGCTCATTGCCACCACTAAAAAAGAAAGATAAAAACTACAAATGTGAAACACACAAAATTTTATTCTTAAAAATGGGTAAAGATAAATCTCTATTTAAAAATTTCGTCACGAAATAAATTCTAATTCTAATAAACAGAGCAATAACTACCTTTGGGTCATAGTCTTCACAACACAAGAAGGGCCTAATATCTTTTAATTTAGCAAAAAGAATTTCTCCTAATCCTATTTTATGACAATTTCTGTCAAATTCCTCAACAAATTTTATTTCTAAATTATTAATAAATGCAACAAATTCTTGAGGCGGCTTCACTAAGTTGCATTTATCGATCTGGTTTTGATGTATGAAGATGAATTCATCAGAAGAAATTTCATCTCCTAAATAAGGTAATAGCAGGAGGCATGTGTGCATTTTAAAAATTTTCAAATAAAGGTAGCCACAAAAATAACTAAAAGCATTTTCCTTTAAAAAGCTAATTTCTAAACTACTATCTATAGTAATGGACCTAACAATGGAGTGTTCGGGCCGTGGTAAACCCTGGAAATCCTGCCAAGAAAGGTCACTTAAAACGGAATCATTGCACACATTAAGAAGAACATTATGGCTATGTTCTGAAATAACTGGGGCTTCGGGTTCTAAAGGCAGCTCACAGTTACCTTTTGTTACGATATTTACGTAACGTAAACCCCATGACTTCCTAAATAAACTAGAGAACATGAAAGGAGTAACTCTAGTACCTCCCCTACTTCTAATCTGACCAAAAAAAATGTTCTAAGCTGTCCTGCCATAGTCGTCTTGTCTTCAGGTAAGGAAATCCTGAGTGTGACAGCAATCGCCACAATCGTCTTAAACTATTAATATTAATTAACTACCCCTTTATAAAATTGAAATTACTTGTTGTGTTGTTTCGTAACTCATCTACGACCCGAATTGTTTTCAAAACTTTTTCTGCCTCATCTAAAAACTGGTTTTGCTTTGGGGAACTTATAAAAACTTTTTTAGTGGGTATAATGGCCTCAGTGAAAGTACTATTAAAAATATCGACTAATTTATTAAAAAAAAGAAACGAAATCCGCGGTATTAATGAAGCTCATACTATTTGAGCTTAAGGCTCCCGAGCTGTAAAGAGAAAGCATACCTGAAGCGACCGTATTACTTAAAACTTGAGACGCGAATTTAACTTTCATTTTTTGAAAGGTATTGGGGTAAATATGAGCATCGGTTAATTTATGCGCACACCGATAACTCGACTTACAGTCCTGTTTATAAAAATGGACTATATCTGACCAACATACGCGATTATTTTTAAAATCAACTTTATTTTTCATATTTTGTAAGCAGTTTCGACTACATTTCAATAAATGGGGGATATCGTAAAAAAACATATTTCCTTACCATTAACGTTAAAAAAGGGCCATGACATTGAAACACCTAACAAATTAGCTAAATTTTGAAAATTGGTACCCTGGTCACAAACAAAATGGCAAGGAACTAGCCCTATATTTTGAAGTTGGGTAATGGCTTCAAGAATATATTTCTTGAGAACATCTTTACATGAGCCTCTAATAAAAAAATAAGCTAACGGGTGGGACCAAGGTTCTCCACCTATACCTCGCACCATTATGGTCATTGCAGGTGTAGCTATTCTAGATGTGCGATTTTCATCGCCATAATCTTCAAGACCTATAACCCTATCAAATTTCCTATCATACTGCAAATGACATTTCAGTGACATTTCATCACAAGAAACTGATATGAACTTTTGTTCGAAAGAAAATCCTTTACTCCTAATTTCTAAAGACTTTATGCTGCTTTGGGTGCAACCTGGGAAACGAAGCCAATCTGCGACAAAATTATGTAATGTAATTTAGGTGTAAGGTGTACTGAGCTTTTAAACTCCTATTCTCCTGTTCTTTTTCGTCTAATTTTATTTTTAAAATCCTATTCTCTTCTCTCAATTTTTTTTCCTATCTGTCCCGGCTGTCAGACCCCTACCTGTTTGCGCGGCTTTTTCGCTACTCTTTAGTAGTTCCTCCTCAAGAAGTGGCAGAGGCTCTAAAATATTTTCGCGGTCTTCCCTTTCTAAAAGCGGAAGCAGCTGCCTCGATGCACCGTTTGCATTTGGGGGAAAAATCTTCAACGCCTATTTCAATTATATTTTAAGAATTTGGGGCGTTAAATATTGGCTTATTTATTAAATTTATGACCGGAACGGCTCTCGGACGCAATTTTTTTGTGTTACGCATTTCATTTGAAAAATGCCGCTCGTACGCTAAAATATGTTTAGGTGTTTTTTCACTCAAATCTTCAAAAGCACCTAAAAGTTTGAGCCAACATTTACGCCTATTAAAAGAAACAAAATTAAATACAAAATGTTATATATAATTATAAAATATGTATAATAATAATAATAGTGCAAAAAGTGCATATTTAATGAATATTTAAAAGTACAGTTATTTTTTATGACTATCATACATATTCAATGATAAATCGTTACTTTAAAACAATTTATTTAGTTAATTAACGGCAATGGCAATAAATTGACAGTTACGCTCTGAACAAGTAGAGCGCGACAGACTGCAAGCGACATTTGTCAAATATTAAAATACACATGTTCTTAAGGACAGAGTTATTGAGGCAGCTGCACAACTACATAAATGCAAATTTACTTAATAAAAATTAAAATATACTCACATCTTTCAATCTACGTGCTGTTTCACCTTCGGTATTCTTCGAAATAATGGGCGTTACAAATGGAGACAAAAAAAATGAAAAATGTCTTCATTCGAATAATAATTTGGCGGGATTTTAATCTGGTCGTCCCTCTTTTCCAACTGCTAAACGTCAAAACCTACTACTGAACTCGATTAACTGTCAGAGTTCAGTAGGTTTTGACGTTTAACAATTGCTCTCTCACTTCCAGTTAAACATCTCCTTTTCTCTGGTTTTCACAGTATGTGATTTAAAAAAAATGAAAAAAGTATCTTTTTTACTTTGTTAAACAAAAAATGCTTTTGGAAGTTTGGAATCGTTGACTTAACTCCAAATATTTTAGCAGGGATCCGGATACGTCAGATGTAATTTAAAATTGTTATATGGAAAATAGGCGTGGTTGTAGTTTCGTTTCGTCCATTTCCGCACTGTTACATAAGAATATCACAAGGATGTCATACACTGAATTTGGTTGAAATTGGTATATTAGGTTCCGGGATATAGGTTTTCACCGAAATATGGGCAGTGTTTTGCCCGCTGCCCTATTTTAATAAAGCTCTTTTTATATCATTTTGCGTTAAAAATTTAATTTATTGAGGTATAGCGCTTCAAGTAGTTTTCAACATAACTATTATTGGAGAGTGAGCGGGCTTATAATCCGATTACAACCATATTTCGTAGGGAATGGTAAGCATATTTGTTCTGATAAAGTTTGGTTGATTTCGCTAAAGTAGTTTGGGAGTTATGTACATTAAACCTATTAATGGCCGTAGTTTCATATACTTCCGCCGTAAATAATATTTTACCGTATGCCGGACTGTTGCAAACAGATAAAACGTCTCTCGTTATAAATATATGCTAATGAAAGTATTAAAAATAATATACATACATAAAAATCAGATTTGTTAAACAATATGATTTTTATTTTAAAACGTATACCACGAGGTTATTACTGAAAAAAGGATCTTTCATTAATTTTTGGCGTTAAATTAAATGAACTCTTTTAAGGATAATCTGGTCTTTGTTTTTTACTTTTTTTCATAGAAAATTTTATTCTACAATAGAATTTTTTCACATATCATGAGGTATGTCGTCTGTCGGAAAAATGGCTGGTGATGAGATGCGTTTTTTTTTTTTTTTCACTGAAAAAATGTTCATAAATAAAAAAGTAATTAACATTTTTTTTTTTAATTTTTCTTCATGTTTTTTAGATAAATTTTGTAATAAAATTGTCAATAAATTATAAAAAATTATGATCTAGTAGGGACGATAGCCAGGCATTTTGTGAACATAAAAAAAAAATTAAGCAAATCGGTTGAGTAGTTTTAAAAAAGTGTGTTTTGAGAAAAAGACGTTTAAAGTTTGAAGTGTGCACTCTGAACGTCGAGCGGTATTATTATTTTTGGGCCTTTTTCGAAACCTTCCAATGGTAAACTGGGTTTTTTCATTAATTCTAAGTGTATAATGGAAAAGGAAATGTATTAAAAATTACCCTCCTGACTCCTTAATATGACCAAACGGCAGCTTTGTTAAAATACTTTCGAAACACTTATAATTACCGTGCCTATATTGCCTTAGTAGCGTCATATCAATGTAGATACGGGATAGTCTTTAAGCAAAATATCATCTTTGGCAAAATATATACTGTCTGCCGTCCACAGGCCCTTAGACCAATAGTTCTTCTAAATGATAAGATTTAGAGAATTCATCGAAAAAATGTGATTTTTTTTAGTAAAAAAGTTGCTTCACTGTGTTTTTAAATCTTTGTATTTATAAAGCATTATCTTGAATTCTAATAATATATACAAATAGCAAATAGTTTTGAGCAATTTTTCAAAAAATATTTTTTTTTTAAATTTGGACATAATGCTACGTTGATGTTTCGCCCAACCCTAACTTGCTGTTGCTGTCAGTTCGTCACTCACTAAGTTTGTTTATGCGAAATAAACGAAATTATCATTTTTTAATATTGTTCTAAAATATCACTCTATTTTAAATGTTAGGTTATGTTACGTCTCACTATTTCTGAAAAAATACTTATCTGTTTATTGTCGATCTGACTGATACTAAACAATAGTTTTTAAAAAACTTTATTTATAGTAAATTTGTCACAATGTCGTGTAGTAATTCAGCGTGCATTTGTAGTGTTTTCCACATTAGCGATTACTAAATAACAGGTAGATGAAATATAAATTTTTGATTGAAAAGTAGTATGTCTTTGCGATACAAGTCAATATTTTAAATAAAAAATACAATGTGTCTAGCACATAAAAAACCTTAACCACTCCCTCCAATCCCAATAAAGTATATGTACATATAGTGTATATAATATGATCATGATGAGTTGCGTTTGGTTTAGCCATGTCCGCCTTACTATCTGTTCCTCTATATATATACGAAAACTATGGTAGTTCCTTAGTTTTTGTGGTATGGATCTGAAATTTTGTACACGTCCTTTTCCCCCGAATAAGCCGCTCATTTGTCGGAATCGCCTATATTAGACCTCCAAGTAACTGTAATAAAAACTGGCCGATCAATAAAACATAACTATAACGAATTTTAGTATTTGCTTGTTTTCCAGTTGGAGCCATTTAAACTTTTTTTCTTTATTTTATATAACAATCAACAACGCGGAATGCAAAATTCGATTTAAGAAAAAATTGTGTTCGAAATAAAGCGTTATCTTACAAAGTTGCCACTTGTCCGATTATTCGTGTGACATTAGAAGTTGTACATTTTTTATTATTTATTTATTTAGTTACTTAAGTCTATAAGGATTTAAATTAGAATAATTAAATTACAGTTATACAAATAGATAACTTAAACTAAAAAATAATTATGGGTATTAATGAAGGAAACCCTAGAATGAGGAAAATCAGGAAGAATTTTCTCGAAAATCGAGTTAAACTCACGCAAAGCACGCTTGAGAGGAGCATAATCCGCAAATTTAGTATGCTTCTTTTTATAATAAAATAAGTAAATAGACCTGAGACAACGCTGAGGAGTATTAAAATTAAAAATTAAAATTAAAAAAAAGGAAAGGCAGAGAACGAACCGTCGATTTTCCAATAATTTAAGATGCAAAGCAATAAACTAGATGTATTCGATGGTATTGGGCCAACAATCTTTTAAGCCGGAAAAATTGGAAGCATTTCGACGGACAAAGCCAAGCACAGTGACATAGTTGATATGATTAATGAAACAAAATCTATTATCAAAGATTACCCCAAGATCTTTGATTTCAGCTACGTATTTTAAGACACAATTAGAAATATTGTAACTTGAAGGTAAGATGCTACGTCCCTCCCCTCCCATACGAGATCTGAGAATATTTATCTAGATTCAGAAAAAGCTTCGATTTCAGGCAGCAATCATAAAAACAATCTCATTGGAGTTTGAGTTCAGAGTTTTTGATTATTGCGAAAATTAAATCAATGAATCAGAAGACACTCCGTCGACACTAACAACACATCGTCTATTGTGCAAATATGACTTAATCCACTGCAAAAACAGTGAAAACCTAAAGATGATAAAATTTTAATTGGAATTTTATGTGAAATCTTACCAAAGGCTTTAGAGAAATCTGTAAACACAATCTACCTGAAATCCAGCGAAGATAGTAGACATGCAATAGTCTCTAAAAACCGCTAAATTTTTAAATTTTACACAGTGGAGCGCCCATAGACAAAACCCATACTGATTCAAAATTTTTTTTATAAGTAGAGGCGGCAGCCCATCCAGATCCAATTTGAAAGAAGGCTTAATTTCACAAATAGCCTTGACAATATCGTCCTGTGAAAGACATTAACTTTCACTTTTTAGCTAAACGCAAAACATTTTCGAAAATAAAATGTTGAAATATTAAACTACATAAATTGATTAAAATATATGGGTAATTTTAACAACATACATTTTTTTTACATGGTTTTAATGATTTCTTCCTAAGGAAGAATATGTGAATTACTGTATTTTTCCACGTCTGCATGGTAATTCTAACAATTTGTTAGGGAAGAGTATAGGAGCACCCTGACACTGTATAATAAAGAGATCAGGTCTGCTAAACAGGCTAGCTTTTTAGGAGATTCTGTGAAAACGGGTACAGTGCTAGCCATCAAAAGGAATGACGGGACATTCACGACCAGCGCGGAGGACAGAGCTACAGACCTCCTGCGTGCTCACTTCCCGGAGACTATTCCGGTTTACCGGTGTCTGCCCGTAACTGAACACAGGCCATCCCGCACTGATTGGGCTATCGCTAAACAATTGTTTACTGCGGACTCGATCAGGGTACAACAGGGTGAGCAGATCCTGATGCCACACCTGATTAGGCTGCTGAGGGAGCGCCTCGCCTTGGCCTACATCCCTGAATCATGGAAGACAGCTGAGGTAATCTTCATAACGAAAGTAGGAAGGAAAGACTACTCTTTGGCTAAATCTTTCAGGCCAATTAGCCTAACCTTCTTCCTACTGAAAACTATGGAGAAGATAATAGATAATCATTTAAGGTTGAAGGCGCTGAAGACTGCACCCCCGCATGCGGCTCAGCATGCATACAGAGCTGGCAAATCAACAAACACGGCTCTGTACCAGTTGACCTCCGAGATAGAGAGTGCACTGGAGAAAGAGGAAGTTATGCTATGCGCCTTTTTGGACATGAGGGAGCTTTTCACAACATATCTCATAGAAGTGGAGTCATGGCACTGGAGGGTAGGAATGTGGCAGCATCGGTGCGTAGATGGATAGAGGCGGTATTGCGCACCACGGTTGCTGAGACCACAGCAGGGGACACAAAGATTCGTCTCGGCACAACAAGAGGCTGTACTATCGCCCCTGCAATGGAGCCTTGTTGTAGACGACCTGTTAGCACTGCTAACCGTCAATGGTATACGCTGCCAAGGATATGCGGACGATATTGTGATTATAGCGAAAGGCAAGTTCGAGGACACTCTCTGTGACCTAGTGCAACGAGGTCTAAACCTAGCAAAGGAGTGGTGCAGGGGAGTTGAGCTGAGTATCAACCCCTTGAAGACGACCATCGTCCCGTTCACTATGCGTAGGTCCCTACTTGGGTTTTGGAACCTCACACTTGGGGGTAGAGAGATCGAGATGACAAGCAAGGTAAAATATCTTGGTCTTACGCTGGATTCCACTTTGCGGTGGAAGCAGCATGTGAACCAAACCCTGGTCAAGGCGACAAAGGCACTAATGGTGTGCAATCGGCTGGCAGGAAAATCCTGGGGTTGCAAGCCAAGGATTGTCTGGTGGTTGTACACCATGATTGTGCAACCGATAGTCACATATGGAGCGGTGTCCTGTTCCTCTGTGGCGGCACAGGCCTCGGTGGTGATGAAACTATCGAAGCTTCAGCGGCTAGCATGTGTCTGCATGATGAGCGCTATGCGAACTTGCCCCACGGCGGCGCTGGAGGTCCTGCTGGAACTCACACCGCTCCACATAGTGATCGGTCAAGTAGCCAAGCATTCACTCCTGCAAATAACGGCAGAGGGATGCGGCAACGGGAAAACAATCTCGTCCCAGAGGATGGAAATGATAAGTGGCAACATTCTAGTTGCCCTCCTCCCGAAGGACGGGATTACAAAAACAATAAATTTCACGAGCAAGTTCAAGGTTACCCTTGGCAGCAAGAGCGAGTGGAATGACTCCACTCCTGAGCTGATGCTGAGGGTTAGTACACTGAAGTGGTACACTGACGGCTCGAACACGTCGGAAGGTATTGGTGCAGGGATCGCAGGTCCACGCACAAGACTATCCATACCGATGGGTAGATTCCCCAGTATCTTCCCGGCCGAAGTCTTGGCCATAAGTCGGTGTATAGAGATAAACCTCCATCGCAACTATCGAAATGAGCGAATAACCATACTCAGCGATAGCCAAACGGCACTAAAAGCGATTTCCGCTTACGACATTAAATCGCTTCTAGTGCAGGAGTGTAGAGAACAGCTAAACAGCCTAGCTGAAATGAACCAGGTATACCTAATTTGGGTACCTGGTCATAGAGGCATAGCCGCCAATGAACTGGCTGACGAACTCGCCCGCTCCACAGCCTCCACAAATATGGTAGGACCCGAACCGTTCACTGGGGTGGGCCCCCACACTATAAAGGAGCTGCTCCGTAAGGAAAAAATAGTGGGTAGAGAAGGTCATTGGCATTGGCATTGCTAATAGGGGGGTACAACTTTAACAGGTTTAGATCGATAATCAACCTCCCAAGGATTAAACTCAGGCTCTTTGTCGCATTCTACACCGGCCACTGCAAGTTGAAAAGGCACCTATTCAACCTAGGACTAGCCTCTTGCGCTAACTGCCGGTTCTGCGACAGGGAACCTGAAATCCCGGAGCACCTGCTAATCGACTGCATCGCAGTCTGCAGATGCAGGTCTAAGGCCCTTGGAACCACATTTCCGGATAGGGATCACATCGACTCACTAGCTTCCAGCAAAATACTAGAATTTATCGATTTGCTAGGGCTTGGTGAGTCCCTGTGAGTTAGGAGAAGCAACAATAGACCGAAGGTCGCAGTGCATACCTCAATTAAATTCTATTCTATTCTAACAATTTGTTAAGAGTATACGTTTGCACCGAATTTGGTCCTCCCTTGTTCAAATTATAATGCATGTTTTATCTTCTACTTTATATCACATTATTTTTTATTGTTGAAGTTTTCGAAAATTTCTTTTTACATTTAAAATTTCCGATAGTAAATTTTCCAACAAGAATACCGATATTCAAGTCCACTTATTGTAAGGGTATATATAAAAAATCTCTGACCCAGGTCTATACTCATTACTTTTAACCCAATACAGTCGCCGCTCACAAATTAGAGCCGTCAGTAATTAGAATTTCCGGAAATTAGGGAGCAATCATAGTGAATTATTTTCTACTAAGCACGTTAGTTATTTCATGGCTCTCCGTTATTGATGTTTCCGACTCAAAATAAAAAATTATATACATACATACATATGTAACAGAATATATGTCAAGTAAAAATTAGTGTTAAAATAAGTGATTGAGTCTTCCATTTTATACTCATAATTTATATTTTAGCTTTGAAATTTATCGTAAGTTATTAATTTTTACTGAGTTTTAATAAAAATAATTGTTTTAAGGCTAATTGGAGTTCATGTTTATGTTTTATTGTTTTTGATTAAATGTCTACAAGCATATTTATAAGTTCGTTGAATTGAACGTGATCATGTTTCATGTATTGTGCTGGATTTTTCGCTTCTATTTTTTATTATTTGTTAACAGTGAATAAAAGTACATAATTTAATAATTAAATGAAAAAATTGTCTCCAATTTTTATAAAAATTGTCTTTGAGCCAATTTATAAAGTTGTCTTTAAATATTCTTCCAAAATTCCATTATTATCTTCAATTGCAAGTTAAAAACACACATATTTTTAAGGTACGAGTTTATATATCAGGTTGTCACGAAAACAATATATTGATCAGTAATATAGGTGTATAATACGTTCCATTATTTCAGGTCGACGAAGTCGGCGTGGAAGTTTTGACAATAAAAAATGCGAATCCAAAAGTATCGAATATAATAAATCACGAATCAAGTAAGTATAAAGCAAATTATATATATGTAGTTCTTCTTTCTTTCTTTGATTGCTTTCGTAGTTTAACACTCCTTTGTATTAAGTTTGCCACGAAGTTTTTAACATCTTTTGCAGACGCCCTTTTCTCCCAAGTTGCTGCTTATTTGTCGGAAACTCCGATAACAGACCAATATAGCATATAGCTGTCATAAAAACTGACTTTGTATGGAATACTTTCTTATGTGACAAGACTTCTTCGGGAAATTTGGCATTTATTATTGTCCAAAGCAAAATTAAACTCTTTGGGGAAATTTTTCATATCGGATACATATTGAAGTTACCGTTTTTCCTTTTTTAATTTCTTTCGTTCAGAGGTGTTGTGGAATCCAAGACAGAACTGCTTAGCTGTCAGAATTGCATACCAATGTCACAGAATCTGATTGGATTTTCGTCTTTTCGAACAGAGGCAAAACCAATATTCGGACCAGCTGTTTACTAATGTGACAAAACTTGCAAATGAATACATTTGGAAGCAATCATATTAAAGTTTTTAATGAGTTCCGAATTAAAGAAAGATTTTAAAAGATAATATTTATCGAATGAATATAGACGTTTTTGGGTGTTGAGTTACGTTTATTACATTTTGTAAATCTTCTTTAAGGGGAGCAGGCTCCCTTAGAAGCTTCAAAAAATTTATTTTTTTTTTTTACTTAAGGGGCTATACCAGTGTGACACTTTCAAAAACAAAAAAAAATTTATTTGCTTTTTCGATAGCTTATCTATGTATATATAAATAAAAATGAATCGCCAAAATGTATGTACGCTCATAACTTTCATACGACTGAACCAAATTTAATAATTGTTTTTTAATGTATTCGTTGTGGATCGGGGAAGGTTTAGAAATAAAAATACCTTATACTTTTAATTAGGAAAAGTCGGAAAATTGGAAAATTCCAAAAAATAACTAATTTTTTTAAATTATTTTTTTTTAAATTTTTGTTTGTTTTGTTTTTCAATATTTTGATTTGTAAATTATTTAAATCGTTCAATTTCGGTCGCTTGATTTTTTAATCCAGCAATTTAAAAGAAAAATTTTTGAAAATTATTCAGTGAAAACTTTATGCGTGTTTCACATAAAAAGATCAATTACAGATTGAAATTTGTTACGAAACCACGAAGAGGTCGCGCTAATATCGGTCGGCGTTCTGTTTGGCATCAATTTATGGCAGCCTAAGGCAAAGCAATGCAGGAAGTACTCCCAGGATGCGATGACATATAGTACGTGCTGAATTATGGACCGCGATAGCTACTCAGCGATCGTCACGATGTCACAACACGACTTTTCAATCAACAGTTACGATGTTTGATGGACTTTATGTTGAATCAACGTGCTGTTAGATGCTGGATGTACTCTGTTGAGGGGCAAAAAAGAGGTTTGCCGCTTCTTCTTTTTTGGATGGCGGATGGTGGTTACATTAGATTAAATTGATGCAATCATTTCTGCGGAAATTCCTGATCCAGAGATAGATCCAGAATCATACGAAGTGGTAAAAACCAATATGGTTCATGAACATTGCGAACACCACAATCCTTCTTCGATTTGTATGTCTGACAATAAATGCACGAAACACTATCCACGCGCATTTCTTTAGGAAACTCAAACTGGAAATGATGGATATCCACTGTATCTGCGTCGCTCACCAGACGACAATGGCAGAACATTTAGCATTCAATTTAGCGGAGTGAATATCGAAGTTGACAACACATGGATCGTACTATATTCGCCACTGTTGTCTAATTCACATTCAAAACTTGAGTATTACAGTTTGGTGAAATCACTGAAATACGTTTGCAAATACATCACCAAAGAAAGCAACATTGCGATTATTGGCCTTAAATGAGATGAGATCAGTAAGTATCAAATGGGTCGATACGTGAACTGCAATAAAGCGCTTTTGCATTTCATGAAAGTTTTCCGACTATGGTGCGCCTCGCGATTCAACTTCATTTAAGTCATTGTGTACTGTGAATGGTTGAGGGTTTGCAAGCCAGCAAGTACAATTACTGGAACATGATAATAACTGGAATCAAATGATGGACGATGCGATAGCTACTCCATACGCTACTGAAGTTCGCATACTCTTCGCGCAGATCATTTCGACATATCATCCTTCAAATTCGCGTCAATTAAGGGATACGAAAAAAATGATATTGTGGATGACATTTTACATTGTATTCGCTAATGATTGGAAATGGGTTTGATATAAATTTTTCTGTCCTGTTGTCAATTCACTTCAACGAAAGAAGAACTCATCACGTTTATCCCAACAATGGCAAATTGTCATTACTGCGATTGCTTTAGAGGCCGAGCAATTTTAGTTGCCAAAAATACCGATGTTAATGACTTCAACTGGAAGATTCAAAGTCAAATTCAAAAGGGTTTGCGCTCGTGTATGCGCTCATACACATCGATCGATCGTCTTGACAATGAAGACAAAGCCGTGAATCATCCAGTGTAATTTCTAAATTCTTTGGATAGGCTTGGTACGCCGCAGCATAATTTGCATCTCAAAGTTAGATCTGTCATTAGTATGTTTAACAATCTTCATTTATTCACCGAAACTGTGTAAAGAACCCCAATAATTGTGACGCAGTTACCGAATATAAGGGGACAGTAATTTCATTTCAAACATATTCCGTTTCCAGAGAAAATTGCATTTGTGATGACAATCAACAGGACGAAAAGATAGATAGATAGAAGTTTGGCATAAACCTAGAAAAGCCATGTTTTTCACACGACCAGATATACGTGGCGTGTTCACGAGTTGGAAACCCATCTTCTCTGTATATTTACGCACCAGAACAGAAAACAAGAAAATTTGTTTATCAAGCTGCGCTACATTAAAAAAAATAAAAATTCAACTTTCTTTTCATTTCAAAACACATAAATTCACGCAGTGCAACGGCTGCGGGGTCAGCTAGTATTTCCATAAATATCCTGCGAAATCGGGAAGGTCGTATCTTGAATAGTTTTTGGATGGCAGCGTTCTAAAGAGCGACCGCTTGTATATGTACTATATAAGTGAAACTTTAAACGCGTTTTTGTCGAAACGACATTTTTCAAAACTGTTGACGTCATAACTAAACGAGAAACTGACCGATCGACTTCAAATTAAAACTGAGTATTTTTGAATACATTTGCCATACAATGAACTACGATCTCTTTGATTGGTTTAAAATTGTCAATTTTTTTTTTTCAAAGTTACGCCATTTTCTTAATTTTTGGTATTTTTCAAAGATCGTAGTTCATTGTTTAGGAAATATCTTTAAGTTTAATAGGCTTTAATTTTTTTTTTTTCAACTATTCATTTGGCCGAAATCATGCCAGCAGTTGGGGCAATTTTTTTTTTTTGCCCCTCCGAAGACAGCCCATAACTCCGTTATTTTTCAACATTTTTGTAAAAAAAAAAATCTGAAAATATACTTTATTACGTTGAAAGAAGTTCGAAATGTTCAATTGCGTACTTTCTCTTAAAAAAAAGAAATAACAAAAATCGCCTAATTTTTCATGCGTCACACTGGTATAGCCCCTTAAATCTCTTTAAGAATTATCTAAGAATATGTCCCTAAAGTTATAGATGGGAATTCGAAATATTGTCGAAGCTAGAAGGGAAATAGTGACCGAGCGTCTGGCAGATACACATACATATGAGCGCTTGGGCAGAAAGCAAAACTCGGTTTTTCATTTTTACGATTTTTCTTAATTGGCGGGCAGGTTTGGCATTAAATTATCTTCTATTTAAACTAAAAAAAAAACCAAGAAAAGTTAAGTTTTTGAACATACATATGTTTAAACAACATAAAGTAACATTTTTTGGTCAAAAACCATATATTTTTCAAATTTTAAAAAATTTTAGAATTTTACATATTATATTATTTTTTTTTTTTTGAAATTTTACTAATTCAACTTGATCATAAGTTATTAACAAATATGAATCTATTTGACTTTTTTGTTTCCGATAGAAATCGCGACCTGCATTCTGCCCGCCGTCCGACAAATGCGCGCGCGAGATGCATCGGGCAATTGCTTCCCTAAGGCGAAGAATTCGTATCCAAAAAATTTTCGGGTGATGTTTAAATATATATGTAACTATAAACCCTAGAAATTTCAGTTTAATAAATTATTTCTTTACCTCCCAAAAAAATCGATTTTTTAAGCCTCTAAAGCAGGCTCCCCCCTTTAAATATCCGCATTTTTATCCAAAACTCAATAATTAATTTCGTGTTTTATTCCTATTTTTTTTCTATAGAAATAAAGATAAATCAATTCGTAACAATACAATAACTTTCTTTCTTAACTTATATTTCAAATCTGTGTGCGACTATCCTCTTGCTTTGTTTCTGACAGCAAACCCGATAAAATTGGTTTCCGTGACACTCAAAACCGATACAAATTCTGTTTCGAATATCAAACCAATAATATCTGAATTCATGACACCTACTACGTTTTTTGATCGGTTTCAGTTCTGATTCTGACAACTATCAGATTCCAAAACACTCCTGGTTACCTCGAATAGCAATCACAGAAAAAAAAAAAAACAATTTAAAATTCCGAAAGTTGTACTAATTTTATGACGTTTTTATAAACTAAATTTTTAATTCATCTTTAATTTAAAAGCGGGTCGTGCACAATCTCCAAAAAATTTACCCGGGGATACATCAAAAATTCAATCAGGAGATGCGGAGCAAGATCATCGTATGGAAGCCGTGGAGGGAATTTTTACCGAATTGATAAATCCTTGTTATGGAGCGGACACAATTAAAGAAATTTCACCTAAAAAAACATTAACAAAAAACTCTCTCTTAGTATGTTGATAAAATTTGTATAACGTTCATTTAATTTCGTTATAGTTAATATATTTTCTTACTTAGTTATCACCACCTGATCGCAAACTAACAAATAATAACACCAGTCCTAAGTTACGACCTAAACCACCAGCACACCTCACAGGAAGAGGTGCACAATTAATAAACATGATACGCAATAGAAAAATCGATGTACAATCACCACAAACACCCATGCCCAGATTATTTGTAGGTAAAAATGACAGCATAGATCGTACAGTTCCGGATATGGAAATGGCTGGCGTCGAGAATACAGCAACACCACTCAATAACAAAGATATTTTAACATTCACTAAAAGACTTCCTTCTCCATCCGCTAGCCCTTCAACAAGTATTTTGAAGAGAAATATTCGTAGGGAAAGCCTCGAAGATAACACATTTGAATCCCCAGCTTTTAAAAAGAAGAGGGTTAGTTTTCATGATCCACCGGTGTCAGTCACGAAGGAATATATAAAACATAATGATGAGAACAAAACCAAACCTAAAAGGTAAGTTCGTATAATTAATTTGTTTTTGCGATAAAAAAATCCAAAGAAAAATCGTTTTAGATGTCTGAATATGGATAAATTACAACCAAATGTGGAAAAGTGTATGGAAAATAAATATTCGCTTAAACGAAGAAGTAAATTAGATAGCATTATAGAGATTGAAAAATTTACAATCCAACAATCAAACAAATCACCAGGACAACCGACAAACACTGGTATTAGCACCGAAGAGTTTGATGATGACAATGTATGTGGTATGGATCATTCCACGGAAGAAAACGAGACCATTATAAAATTTGTTCCAGATTTTCCTTCGAACAGTGGTCATCAAAAAACATCGAAAGATAGATCAGAATTAGCGATTGCCAACAACTTACTTGAAATCGTAGTCGAAAAGCATTCTTTTGAAGAAGTATTGCAAAAATATTTTGATTGTAACAAAGATTCTAAGTTGAAGTGCTATGACACAATAGCCAAATTGATATCGAGAGGAATGAGCGAAGATTCGAAAATAAAGGAGACCATTCTTGAGGCACTTTCGGAAAATCATTCGAAAGATTTCTTAGATCATGCAATAAGAGAAAATCTTGCTTCGGTCGTATGTGATAGGCTGAATTTACCTTCAGTTATAGAATATGTTTGTGAAAAATCAAAAGTAAATACTTCTTGTCGGACAAATATCTTTTCGCAACTCCCAGATATTCTTAAATATTGTAAACAAGATGCTGAGCGCCTAAAAGTTGTACAAACAATATTAAGTTGCATTAGTTTAAAGGACTCTGATATTTTAGATCTGATGAATGTTTTGTTACGCGAACGACAAATGAATAAGCCAAATTCAGTCACTGTGTCGGAAGCAGCAATTGATTCTTCTTCTAACCTATAAGATATAGCTTTAATGTATTATTAACACACGGAATAAGAAAAATAAAATTTCTTGTTTGGCATAAAAATTGTTTTAATTAGAATTAAGATATACGGCTGGGCAAGAAATTGCAAAATTTAATTTTGTTTCATTTTATTATACTCTTTGTATCAATTAAAACTATTCTAAACCTAAAAAAAATAATTTTCTTTGTTTTAAAAAGAAAAAAAAATTTTGGGGTTTAAATTTTTCCCCCAAAAAATTTTTCCAAAAAAATTTCAATTTTTTGAAAAAAAACCTTTACACGTCTTTAGATGTTAAAAATATATTTTCTATCAATTATATACACGTAATAATTGATGTCCTTTAATTAATTAATTGGTTTTTATTGTTATTTTTATAAAAATGTGTAAAACTTTACAATCACTTCACTTGAACGAAAATGGCAATCACTGTTGCAAATTTGAATGGCTACTATTGATTTATGCACTGATCGTTTTCAAATTGTCGATATTCGAGACTGATCGAGAATTGGTAAAAATGAGAAGTACATAATAGGAAAATTATAATAATTGGAAAAATGTAAATAAATTAAAATATCGATATTCTCAATATACGAGTTTGAAAGAGAATTGGTTAAAGTGAGAAATACATAATAGGAAAATTTATAATTCATTATTAATGCAGAAAGAAGAAGAATTTGTAATTCTTCTTCTTTGAGAATATCGATATTTTAATTTATTTGTATTTTTCCAGTTATTATCATTTTTCTATTATGTATTTCTCATTTTTACCAATTTTCTTTCCGTCTCGAATATTGAGAATATCGATATTTTAATTTCTTTTTATTTTTCCAATTAATATTTTTCAATTAAATTCTGTCATTTTTATTAATTCTTGTTTAGTATCGAATATCGAGAGTATCGATATTTCGAACCCGATCACTGTTTGTATCACTAGTGCTCAATTGAATTTCGAACAGTGATGCCATTTATAGCGAAAATATTGTGCAAATCGTAATATTTTTTATTGCAAAAAAAAAAAAACATAAGCGGTATTCTCTTGCTCTTGCATGATTGCAGATTGCAAAAATACTATACCAAAATATACAAGGGCACGAGAGCACCCATTGCAGAATCTAGTGATATATGAACGACTGATTCGGTCAATTTATTGTGAACGACTATTATGCATAGCTATTGTGAATTGGCGCACCTTCTGCATACACTTTTAACAAAAAAAAAAACTATAACAAATCTTTATAATTTAATTAAAATTATAAAATCTATTTAAAACTTACCTTCCTCAACAATTTAACGACGTAATATGTTTTTATGTAAAATGGCAACTACAACAGGGTTGCAATTTTATTTTTGCGTGACATTGCACGCAAATAAACGTGGGTTTTGGTCTGACATATTTCACAGCCCTTGCAAATATTTTTCTGCGTGTGTTTGTTGTTGTGCCGTTGGAAATCTGCAATGCTTGCACCGTGCACCGAGATTTGCAAGAGCAAGAGAATACCCCTATAAAATTAGATAACGCGCCATACATATTCGTGAATCGAAATTAAAAACGAATTTTTTAAGACATTTATCGTGAAAATTGGTGCACGTTTTCGGAAAAGCCGCTCTGCTGAACATTTACCAAAAATTTAAAACACGGTTCAGTTATAGTGGTGTTTTTTTTTTGAGTATTTGAAAAGTTGCGTAAAATGCCAAATAATCAGAAGAAATTAACGTGTGACCAAAAAACTCGCATATTGCCATAAGATGAATAAAAGTGATCTCCTGAAATAGCAGCTAGAGTTGGTGGTAGCCATTCAACAATTGTTTGTACTTTACAAAAAAGAAAAAGATTAGTGATGACAAACTCAGTCAACTGAGAGAACAGACATCGTACTGCGACGAATAAGTTTAATAGCAGGAATAGTGAAGAACGTAGAATCGTGGCCCGTGTCAGCTGATACGACCTATATAATGGGCAGGCAATGTTAGTGAACAGCAAAAAACGCTACTCCCTTCTCTTTTTGCCGTAGGATGCCGTAGGAACCACGGCAATGGGATTTTTGCCGTGGAAAAGTATAAACTGATTGCTCTCTCACAACGCAGGGTTGCCAATATCGATATACTGTAGTAATTACAAAAGTTGTCTTCGATATGTTTGAAATTTTCGTAAAATAACTCAAAATTAGAGTCGAATGCTATTATTTATAAATATATAAAGTATTTTTAATAGTTTGCTTTCAGTGTTTTAATAAGAACACGTTTGGTTTTTCTAACTTGCGAAAAATGAATGTCGGATGTTTCATTGACAAAATGGTTACCGGTTCTTTTTTGGCAGGTCACCGGGTACTTCATATACATACAATTCATTTCTATTATACAATAGCTGGTTCAGATAACTTATAATTAACTTAATGTTTACATCTCGACCAACCTGACAAATTTGATTGGCCTCAATCAATAGTCTAGAAATAATTTATGCAGCAGTGTAGCCTATGCATGACAATGACTGAGGGGACTCGTTGTCAGTACAAATTGGTGACAGCCATTTCCGAATTTTAATAGCCTCAATCACTCCGTCATAGGGCAGTTGAGTTAGCTGACAATTGTCAACGTCTCTTATTACGTACCGATCATTAGGCAACATTTTATGTATCACATAGGGGCCGCGGTATTTATGGATAAGTTTCTTATTTTTCTCCACCGAAGTATCAACATGTCTAATTACTACGAATTCCCCGACTGAATATTTCTTTGCAGGCATACTGTTTCTAAGGAAATATTGCAAACTGTATTCTTGGGACTTTTCTATTTTTCTTAGGGCATCCTCTCGTATTTTCTCTAAAGCCCTAGGGGTATCCTGTAGTATCTTATCTTCTAAGAATTCAGTCAAACCATCTACTATGCAGCCCTGCTGGGTCGCGCCGAAAAGTAACTCACTAGGTGTGTATTTAATTGTACTATGAACCGTATTGTTTATGGCGTATTCTACTTGAGAGAGTTGGAGGGGTCAATCAGAGTGTTCTGTCGAGTCAGTTAATTTACTTAGCATGGCTTTCACAACACGGTTAACCCGTTCTACTTGACCATTGGCTTGTGGAGATGCTACTACGACTTTTACATGGTTTATGTTTCTTTTTAAAAGGAATTTACTGAAATCAAGTGAAGTAAAACACGACCCTCTATCTGTAATAATTCGTCTTGGACGACTATAGTAACTGAAATATTTTTATAGGGCACAGCAAACATCTTTCGTACATGTCGAATAGACTGGGTATAGTCTTACGAATTTGGTGAAGACATCAATGGTTACCAATATGTGTTTGCGCTATCTATCGAAAATAGCTGGCATCGGACCAAAGTGGTCGAGGTGAAGGGTATCGAAGGGGATTGGCTTCTTTGGAATGCTGAACAGGTTATGTTCATTGCACTTGATGCAATTACGGGTAAATCGTTCAATTTTATCTCGCATATGTTCAAACCAATAGTGTTTACGTATTTGGCTATAACATTTGTCCACACCCAAATGTCCGATCTTTTCGTGCACCATACGAATAACGTTGTCTTACATTTCGGCGGGCACGCATAATAAAGAGTCGTTACCTAGCCGGCGGAAAACTAGCCCGTCTATCAGTTCGTAACCAACCACTTCACCCTTTTCTAATTCGTCCAAAAGCGTCCCTACTCTGGGAAAATTGAATTTGAAAATCCAAATCGTCATGGTCGATGGCGGCAACTAGTTCGCAACTACTCCTAAGTCTACGCTCGCCTATTTTTAGCACTTCGGACAGATCTCGATAATCCTTCGAGTTACCTACAGACTTTGAAGGCACATCGAGTGCAAGTATATTAATATCATTCGCAGTATTTTGGGGGCAAGGGGATTCGGCTTAATGCATCTACATGACCGAGGTTAACACCTTTTCGGTGCCGGATCGAATAGTTGAAATTTTCTAACTCTAGGGCCCGTCGCGCTATTCGTGGATTTGAATGTTTTTTGTTTAGCGCCATTGTAAGGGAGTTGCAGTCTGTAACAATGGTGAACGGTCTCTCTTCTAAGTAAATCCTAAATCTCCTGAGAGCAAAGATAATGGAAAGCGTTTCCAACTCGAAGCTATGGTATCTTGACTCTGCCCCCATGGTAGTTTTTGAAAGGTATGCAATGGGATGTAGCTTCTTATCATTCTGTCTGTGGAGTAGGACAGACCCGAACCCATGATTGCTGGCGTCACAATGAAGTTCTGTTTCCCGCGTATAGTCATATATTGCTAGCACTGGAGCTTTTACTAACTGCTTCTAGACACGATTCTGAAAAGTTGAATATTGCTTCTTTACGTAAGAGATCTAAAAGTGGTTTAGCCGTTTTTGAAAATGACGGTACAAATTTCCGAAAATATGAAAATACTCCAAGGCACGAGCGAAGTTCCTTGTGGTTCTGCGGGATTGGGTAATTAGCGGCAGCACGGACATGAACATCAGATGGTTGTATTTCCAATGGAGTAACGAGGTATCCTAAGTATTCTATTTCATGGTAACCAAACTTACACCTTTTCAGTTTAAGTTCTAATCCTATTGTATAAATTCTTTTCAAGACTTTCTCGACGGTACGGAGGTGACTTTCGAAATCGGCAGATGCGATAAGGATATCGTCAATATACACGACAATTTCTCTTGCATCTCTTAAATCGCGGAAGATATTGTAAACTAATCTCTGGAAATTTGCTGGTGCGTTCTTTAATCCGAACGGCATTCGAAGGTATTCAAATTGTCCTTGTGGTGTGACAAATGACGTTAATGGAATTGAATTCACGTCCATGGTCAATTGGTTAAACCCGTCCTTTAGGTCTAACAAGATGAACCACCTCTTACCCGACATGCACTCTATACAATCTTCTATCAAAGGCAATGGAAAGTTATCTCAGATTGTTTTTTTATTAAGGGTCTTATAGTCAGCGCACATTCTGGTATCACCGTTTTTTTTTCTTTACCAGTACAATAGCTGAGGCATAAGGCGAATCGCTTGGCCGTATTATTTGTCTACTCAAAAGATCGTCGGTAATTCTTTGAACTATTGCTCGGTTTTGGAAAGATACCCGCCTCGGCAAACAATAAAAGGTTTTATAATAGGGTTCCTTATTTATGTCTGCAGGTTTTATATAAGAGCTAAGTAAGACAGCTGTAATTACGTCCATTTTAATGTTATCTAACTTGGGTCCTAAGTCTACCTCCGGTTCGATTCCAACATCAATCGCATTAAGTAAAGTAAAGGAACTATACTACATTGACATATTCATCGGTGTATTCACTGTTGCCAACACCAAAGTTCAAAATGTTATCTTCGCATGCGTTCGACATGTTGACATTTTCCTCACCAACCCTACCCCGGGCGCCCTTTCGATTACACAAATATCCTCTACGATCACCGTCAGGCAACTCAACTAATATCGAATCAAAAACACAGTGTTTTATATCAGAAAGAAAATCAACTTTGTTTAATTCAGTTTTAGATAACAAATTAGTTTGGAATTCATTCTTTTTGTTTCATATTAAATTGTTTGAAACGTATATTGAATATTTTAAGCAAATCTTGATCGAGTTATTTTGTTATCGTATCATCGGGAACCACCATTATTTGTAAGTACCGAATTTTGCCTCTAAATTTTACTGCACACAACACTGTACCAAACGAATATATTCGGTTCCGGCCAACACCAATGAAATTTGTAAGATATTGATTGATTGATAATTGAGCGCATTGCGGGGCTCTTGACCGTTGCATTAAACTAATGGGACTGCCGGAATCAAGAGGAGAAAACATTTCTTTAAAACCTGTGCCTCCGATTCGATAATATCTGCATAAAGCCACACTTACCCATTGTTTAAACTCTACATGGTCATCATCATCAGCATCTCCTTCCAGCACAGCGGCTACTTGAACTGGTCGATTTTTCTTCCTAGGGCAGTTGCTGTGTTTGTGCCCCATTTGATGGCAGATAAAGCATGATCCTAGCGGTCTAGTTGGTTTTGGGCAGCTGCTCCGGTAGTGTCCAAATTGGGAGCAATTATAGCAGCGAATTCGCGTCGATTCTTCGGCGGTAGGAGCAGTAGACTTTGGGCCCGGCACGCATGGCAAATTGGGCGGGGACCTAGGTAATGGATGCGTCGCTCGCCGCTGCTCGTAGCGATCCATGCGCCTCACCAGCTCCTTAGTGGAGTTAGCACCATATAGGATAGAAATGTTGTTGCTGCTGTCGGAAATACCGTCGATGATGATGTCCACATAAGCGATACATGTTTCGGATGGTTTCAATCGCAGGGCATGTAAATTTCTTGCCTGGTGGCGGTGCGCAGGAACATAGTTTGTAGCAAAGATTTTAAGCTGTCATAATCGGCGAGGCCGTGATTAAGGGTACACTCTTTAGCTGTTCCAGTCATACACCGCCGTAAGGCCAGGCACTTCTGTCTCTCACCGAGGTTGTTCGCTTCGATGTAATCCTCGAACTGGACGAGCCACTTATTGAGGTGACGGTGGTCGTCTCAACTGAATTTAGGCACAGCAGCTTCGAGCTCGTCGTTATTTATATAATTTTTCGATGGTTCGTGATAATGTTGGTTCCCAAGGTTAGCTATTTCGCGACGTAGTTTTAGGATTCGGAGTTGTTCCTCTAGTCGCTATGCTTCTAGGCCTAATAATGTGACATTTTCATATAGTGGTTCGATTTCTGATGCGGCTGACACAAGAGCAGGACAAATATCGGGCCTGGTGGTATTCGTTTCGGCGGTAGTGACAGCAGTTATGACGGCGATGGCCCCGGATCAATGCGAGCAGCAGTCGTTTTTTCAGCAGTGGTGGCAACAGTTACAGCAATGGTGGCGTCGGGATCGCTAGTTTGAGCAGCGGTGGTGGCAGCGGTTAGGGCTTCGGGAGCACTAGTTTGAGTAGCAGTGGTGGCAGCAGTTAGGGCAGCGGTAGCGTCGGGAGCACCGATTCGGGCAGTAATATTTGTATTTGCCGCTTCGTTGCCCTTACTTGCCCATCTTTGGATGGCTGTGGATACAACCCCACATCTGAGATTTAATAAGAACACGTTTGATTTTTCTGACTTGCGAAAAATGAATGTCGGATGTTTCATTGACAAAATGGTTGCCGGCTCTTTTTGACAGGTCACCGGGTACTTCATATACATACAATTCATTTCTATTTTACAATGGGTGGTTCAGATAACTTATAATTAACTTTATGTTTACAGTGTTGATATGTAAAAAATTGTAATTGAAAACATAGATGTGCTCAAAACTATATACGCGTATTGGGCAATGGCAACATTTTTCAAATGAAAACAAACAAAGATGGCTGATTCCTGCGTTTTTATCGCGGGCTCAACTTTTAACACATTTTGCTCGCCAAGGAAGGCAAAGGAAGGAAGAGAGTAGCGTTTTTCACTGGTCCTGCTATAAGCGACCGCTTTAAATGTCGAAAACATACATATGTACGTCGACGGCCTACAGCAGAAACCGCCAAAAACGCTACTCCCTTCCTTCCTTCAAAACTGAAAACAAACTATTAAAAGCGCGCCCATAAGATAAGTCGTATCAGCTGATACGGGTCACGGGTGTACGTTTTTGGCTGTTTCTGCTATTACAGTGCATTTATATGGAAGATGCCCTGGCAAAAGGCCACTATTAACGCAATAAATTAAGACTGCACGATTATTGGACTTAAAGGTATCCAAATTAGGATCAATATGATTGGCAACAGATTATGTGGTTTGACGAAAGCAAATTTAATTTGCTAAATTCATAAAGTTGCTTTACGTGCCCCGTTCAGGTAGTGAGAGGTACAGGGTTTCATTACCATGTTTTGTAATCTTTACACGTTGTTGATGGAATAATGAATGCACAAAAGTATGTAACAGTGGTAACTATGTTTTTAGCACCCGCAATTGAGGAACATTATCCTTATACGGATCGCCTATTCTTCTAGGATACCTCAGCGCCATGCCATCGTGCATAACTATCTTTAGTACACAATTTTCCTGCACTTTGCTTAACATTTTGTTTTAACCCTAAAATGCCTGATAATTCCAATTTATTCAAAATTTATTTATGTATTATAATTGTCGGTTACAGCAGGGGTGGGCATATTAGCCCTCAGTGGCATTTTTCCGTGCGGGCACGAGTACACATTTTGAGGGCTACGTGAGGCGATCATCGCGGGCAAACATGAAGAGGGAAGTGAGAGCAACGTATTTTACCACATCATGTTTACAAATGAGAGCGTGCGCATATATGGGAAGTTGCACGGTGGGTAATAACTGTAAAATTGCCTAACAATTTTAAGTTTCTTTGTAAATAGTATAAATTTATAAAATGTGAGACAAATAAAAAAAGTATAATAAATATTTTAATTTAGTAATAGTTTTGTAATATGTTTTTATAACAGCATTTAATTTGGTTCATTTGCCATAATAAATTCTATGTTTGGTTTAATCTCATTTGCTGTAGCTAAGCGCATTATTGTACCAAAATTTAAATCAGATAACCTACGTATATTTCTTATTTTATGTTTGTAAATAATTACCCAATAACCCTTCTATTACCCGCCAATCGTAGAATTTCCAACGACTTGGAGTTTTCCCCGTAGAAACGTCTCAGCGGATTGCTCTCTCACAACGCAGGGTTGCCGGGGTCAATATACTGTCGTAATTATAAAAATAGTCTTCAATGTATTTGAAATTTTCTTAAACTAACTTTTTAATAGTTTGATTTCAGTTTTGATATTTTATATTATGAAAAATTATAATTGAAAACTTAGATGTGTACAAAACTACATATGCGCATTGAGTAATGGCAACATTTGTAATGGGGTTTCGTCCATAGCTGAAGTATACTCAGCCACTCCAGGGTCAGCCTTAGGACCCACGAACCCTCAGCAAAAAACTATTTACTTTTGTAAAAGATGTATCCACACCCCTTATGTGGACAGCCAGATTAGCTTATATTTATATGGCGAGTCAGGTGGAATCGATCAGATTTGGTGTGCCAGGTGTTGGTTCTTGTCGCAGTTGGCACGGCAATTACGGTAAGGTGGTGGTCCTTCTATATTCTGGTGAGAAGTAGTCACTCCCAGACACGGTGTTGACTGTACGGTACAGTGCGGTATTCTACGGATCCCCTGCGAAGGAGAAATTATAAAATATCAATATGTCAACCGAACGCGTTGACCTACGGTTAGCAACTCACCGAGCACCATTCCTTTTCTCTAGTCTGTACTTACATGCGAATCGCCTGTTAATCGCGTTAGTTTGGTAACGGTGCACTATGGTGTGCAAGCAGTGATACTGACGCTGTTCGAGGCAGCGCAGCTGTGACTGATATATTAACGGTGCAGTAGTGTGCTGGCTGCGGTAGTGACGCTGTTCGAGGCAGCGCAGCTGTGACTGATATATTAGCGGTGCACTGGTGTGACGGCTGCGGTAGTAACGCTGCTCGAGGCAGCGCGGCTGTGATATCGCTGTATAGCAAGGCAACTGAGGCTACGGTCGAGCCATTGCGCGAATTATGTGAAATAAGGTTGAATTAAAAAACAAGCTTAAGCTGTTACTTCTTCCTTTATTCAAGTGAATCTTAAGACTGATTTTACAATAATTTCGTTCTTAAAATGAAATCTACAATATTGATCAAAATAAACAAATGTTAACAAAATCATATACATTCATATGTAATCTTTTAATACTTTTCCAATTACTAAATTTGGTGCATTGACATTTATGTGGTTTAAGTACCTTTTTAAGTAAACGTACAAATATTACTACGTAATTGGATACTCGTATTACTTTGACTTTTGCTTATAAAAGTAAAAGTAATAACGTTTCATGTAGTACTCATAAATTTGAGTTCGGTGACATGAAATTTCAGCCACAATGTTTAAATTTGTTTACATTGCAAGTATCGTTGTCTAATTTTTATGAAGCACGACACTTGCATTTTCGTTATACATGTTTATGTGAGTGTCAATTTAAATCAAGCCAACAAATAACTAAATGTTTTACACAGTAATGTTGTTGGGTTGATTTAAATATTTTCTTATGATTTCGTCAACTTGGGGTTTTCATTACATATTGTTGTTTGTGGAACTATATATGTAACTCGCGCACCAACTCGGTGTGATATCGTTTTGACGCTTCGCCTGCAAAAATTAACTCATCGATTAAGTTCTAAGGCAGAGTCATTGCGGGCACTGGTATTACACCTGCAAAAACTAACTACTTCGATTGTTTCCCCCCTGGAGCAGAGCCATTGCATGCACTGATAACACACCGATTGGTGTGTTACCTTTTCAACGCAATGCCTGCGGAGCTTAACAAAATACCCAATTCTACTGTATATAAGGCAGAGCCATTGCGAGCACTGGTATCACGCCGAGGTGTAATACCTTTTCAACGCAATGTCTACAAAAACTAATTACTTCACTTACCACTGCCTATTGCTGCTTGCTGCTGTGTGACCGTCCTGGCTAGCGAGCTGGAAGAAATGATCGAATTCGGCGTGAAGTGCTTGCTTACATAGAAGCATAGCTCAGCTTTGGTCAGCGTAGTGATGTAAATTGTGTGACCAAAGCTGGTCAGTGCAGTGAAGTGAAGTTTAGTAAGTGTTGGATATTTCTAGTATGGTGGAAAGCACTACGTTGAGGTATGGTAAGGATAAATGATGTACAGTGTTGGAGTAAATTATTGTAGGGTGGTAAAAGCCACGTTACACATTATTTGAATAAAAACGAAAACAAAACGCTTGCTGCTCGTAGCGAAGGGAGAAGATGTTTCTGCCATTAGCATTTGTATTCCATTTGTATGCTTAATATATTTTTAATTGAGGATTTCTTATATTTTTGACAATATATGTTCCTTTTCTATAGCGCGTATTATTATTTTAATACATTTCCAGAGGCAACTTAGATATTTAAAATGTAAGAAAACAATTAAAAACAAAAAGCTCTATTCTTTGAAAATTTTGATAAAACAACCAAACTGAAAATATCACAAATCATATATTTATACTATATAAGCATTTTCTTTAAATGGAAATGCAATAGGTTTAAACAAAATATATAGGTTAAAAGTATCTTTTCTTTTTTATATATGCAGATATATAAAAATGCCTTGCATATATGCGTATAAAAGCCCACAACTTTTCCTAAATGTAGCTAAAATGAATTTTTACAACTGACATCACCTCCATTAACTGTTCTATCACATGTACAGCGGTGTGAATACAATAGGAACAACCATAAGGTGTTGTGAAATTTTAAAATGTGCTGTTTTCTTATTAAATAAAATTGTTTTTAGATACAAGTATAACATATTTATATAATATTTTCCTAATAGTGGTTAAAATTTCCAGCATGCAAAAGTAAATTAAAACAGATATTAATGCGAATCTCTAAAACATGCAAATTATGTTTACCTCCTTTTGTTCACACAACTGTACAATTCCGATTTGAAGTAAAGTCAGAATTGCCGCAACCATTCCATGAATAAGGTTGGTACGCAGCTCTTAAGTAATTGCTCAAGAACAAAAATACATTATTTCTGAAGTAGCTGGTTACGCATTGTGAATGATCCACATTAGAAGAGCAAGAGAGAATAAACAAAGTAAACAAACTTTGTGCGTATGCATGTATGTATGTATGTGTATGGTAACACAAATATTTTCATTGAGATTTAAGGAATGTTGTTGATGATTGGTTGGTTTTATACAACATTTCAAAATGGAATATACTTTATAATAATGATTTCAACTAATTTTGGATGAATTTGACGATTACTTCGAATTTCCCTCAAGAAACAATTGTTGATTTGATGTTTCTTCGCAAAACCAGGTTTGCCATATTCACATTTTATTGAAAAAAAGTATTAAAAATTAGTACTAGATTTCTTGAGAGCTGCGTACTAGCACAAGTAACTTTATCGCAGGAACGATTCTGGACCGTTTCTTAAGCGTTTTTTATATGAAGTTTTTACGTTTCTTGAGAGCTGCGTACTAAGCTATAACTTGATTAGAATCTCTTTTCTTGCTCTCTCGCTTGTCAGCTGGCAGCGCACCCTGATCTGTTTTCTGAGCTGGCAACAAAACACAATCAGGGTGCCGTCAATCAGCAGTTTGTCAAAAAGGCGGGATGCCAGAATAATAGCGGTAAAATGAACTGCCAAAATCAGTTCGTTGTTATAATTCGTTGAAAGTCGGGTGTGTTTATTTTCTATTTCTATAATAATATTAAAATTATTAATTTAGTGAAGTTTTACGATAAAAAAAAGTGCGTAAGTTCATTAAGAAGTTAATAAGAAGTGATGTAAATGTTTTTTTTAAATTAATTATTGTGTTTTATAGGAAATATGCCGAGGTAAAAAAAAAATGTGTAATGGGGTGCAGAGGACAGCAACGTTTTTTCAACTTCCCAAATCAGGAAAAGGATGAAGCCAGGTAAGAAATTGAATACTTATTTGAAATAGTGATTAATATTTATGTGTTAATAAGTGGTTAAATAGTTGTATAAATAAATAATAGTAGGCATGATGTAATTAGTATAGTAATTTCTTTCTTTTAGGTTTTAAGCTAATTTCACTTAATTCCTATTAGTTTTACTATATATTATAAAATATTATTAGATAAAAGACATGAATTAGATACTAGTCATATTTTTGTTTTTGTCTTTAATTCTTAATTTCTATTAGTTTCAATATAAGTTTTAAGTGTGTTTTTAAATGTTGGTTGTTCTAAATTGCGTTTGTTGGTTGAAAAATGTAGCAATAAATTATCAAATATTTTATTTATGGCTTTAAGGTTATGGGTTATTTATTTTGTTTCTTAGATTTAAAATTTGGCTGAATCTTTTTGGTGTGGGGCAAAACAGGCCTAAATTTTTGTACGCCTGTGAGCGCCATTTCTCCAAAGAAATGAAGGTGGAAAAAAATTGATGACCTTTGCAGTACCTAATATTAATTTACAATGTGTTCAAGTCTTCAAGCTAATCAAATTTTGGCTCCCAATTCTCCGCTAGAAATGGGGACAGACGATTTTTACTGACAATTGGTAGAAGAAAACGAGCTTCAGTGTCACGATACGAGGGTCTAAATTTGCTGGATAGTGAGGGATAGTGTCGTTGATCATACGGATCAAGACATTAGTTTTATAACATCATTTGAAGATGAAAGCTTTGTAGACAGGGAGAGTCAAACCAATTTGAGTCTGACAGCTGTAACTAATAAAGAGCACAAACTGGTTGAGGAGAATAGGAAGTTTAAGATTAGAAGAAAAAGATAGGAAGATTAGTTATTTGCAGTACCAGTTGTCAGACCTTTCGCTGAAATATGAAAATTTAAAAAAATTAAAAGACGCCAAAGAGGGGTTCAATTCTACTATGCATTTGTGTAGCCAGCTTCCCCTACAGATTAGAGCCATAGTAGAAAATTGTTTAAAAAATAATAATAGGCACCCTAAAGGTCGTAGATATGACCGCTATTCCAAAACCTTAGCTTTAGGTGTACACTTTCTGTCTCCCTTAGCCTATAGACACCTAAAGCCTCTCCTTAGATTTCCCGAAGGGAGAACACTTGATGAGTTCGTTTCAGAATGGCCCCAGTACTCTCAAGTGTTTAGAGTTGAGAAGCCGGGGCTTTACAACTCAACAAAAATATGTGTCCATTTTATGTGATGAAATGGCTCTGAAGAGTCATATGCAATATTTGCCAAAGTATAATAAAATTGTAGGATTAGAAGATTATGGCGATGAAAATCGAACTTGTAGAATAGGTACCAGTGCAATTACTCTTTTGGCCCAAGGTATCGGTGGCGACCCTTGAACCCATCCTCTAGCTTATTTCATTGTCCGTGGTTCCTGTAAAGGTGATGTTGCCAAAAAATATATTTTTCAGGTCATTACCCAATTGCAGAATATAGGTCTTATACCTTGCCATTTTGTTTGTGATCAGGGGTCGAATTTTCTCAATTTAGCTCGAGTGTTAGGAGTTTCTGAAGCGCGTCCCTATTTTCAGGTTAATGGCAAGGAAATATACTTTTTCAGTGACTGTTCCCATCTTGTAAAGAGTGTTAATAATTGTTTAGAAAACTTTAAAAATAGAGGTAGTTTTAAATCTCGTTTAGTTAGCTGGTCCGATATTGTACATTTCTACAATAAAGGTTCTCAAAATCCTGTCCGCTGTGCACCCAAACTTACCGATGCGCACCTTTATCCCAACAATTTTCAGAAAATGAGTGTTAAACTAGCTACCCAAGTTTTCAGCGACACTGTCGCTTCCGGTATGCTCGCAGTTTACAGTGCAAGGCGTTTGACTTCCCCATCTCCTACTTTTTGTAATACCGCGGAATATATTTTATTTATAAATAAGTTACTTGACCTGTTTAACAGTCGGAAATTTGATGCAATTTTACCGTGTAAGCAAGTTTTTTCGGGCACCCCAAGGAGCAAACACAATTTCTTCGTGAAGCTGCCGACCTCTTGAAGACAATTAGGGTAAAAGATGAAGCAGGGTCTGACATAACTAATAATTTTAATTATATTAATGGTTCGAAAACAAACATTTCTAGTTTGGAACGTTTGTGGCGCTTTTTGTCACGCGCAGGCTTCACTCACCTACAGACGAGACGGCTTTGTCAGGATAGTTTAGAGCATTATTTTGGACAGATTAGGAGAGGGGGTGGCAGAAGTGTAAGAATAATACCTTACATGTTCTGTAATTTGTTTAGGAAGTCATGGGGATTGCGATACGCAAACGTAGTTATAAATGGAAACTGCGAACCAGTAGCTCAGAACGAACATTTTTCTCCAGACTTATCAAGCCAAATTCTCCAAAGTGTGTGCAATGATAATTTAGTCCAAGATTTATCTTGGCAAGAATTTCAAGGCTTACCTCGACCAGAACACGAATTTAATAGGCTAAGGTTAGACCATCAGGCAGAATTAAAGGATGTAGAAGTAGATTTTCTGAAAGCGAATGCATATGCATACTTTTGCGGTTACCTTTATTTAAAAGTTTTTAAGACACACACTTGTACCCAACCATTGCCTTGTTTAGAAGAAGAAGAGATTTCAACTGATTTTTATTTCATTCAGCAGAGGCAAATTGACAGGTGCAATTTAATTAAACCACCTCAGAGATTTTTAGACTATATTAAGGAGTTAGAAGATATTGTTAATAGAGAATTTGAATCCACCTGTCACAAAATAGGAGTAGGCCAAATTTTATTCGATAGAATGAAACATGTCAGACCCTTTCTCTGCTGCAACAACTGCGACTCGAATGTTGTTTTAACTCTTTTTGTCAGGACGAGAATATTCTTCCTCGTAAAGTTTTTTAATAGAGATCTTAGTAGGCCCAATTTTGGAACCAAATGCTTTGTGTTACTCATCTGTAGGATAGGCTGGCAAAATTGTATCATTTGTTTTTTAATTTTTCGAAATTTTTTTAAACCCTTGTTTCTTTTTTTGCCTCTTAATATTAATTTCTTATTTCTGTTTTAAATTTTGTATTGAAGACTGGGTGCAGATTGCTTTTTAAAAACTTTTGTACTTCTTTTTTTAAATTGAGTATTTTTAATTTTATATATAGCCGCAGAGAATTATTGTGCAGTTCTTTTGAATTAAACAATCAATATTTGTGTTGTATATGTTCTTGTGATAATTATTATATGTGATAAAAATAAGTCCTTTGCTTATTTTTTGATTATGTTCCTTTTTGAAATATTTATCTTTTTGTTTATTGTTATGAACTATTGTCAAATAATATTATTTTTTAATTTGTTTTCATGTGAATTATGATATGGCTTTATTTATTTTTTTATAGTTATTTTAAATTGTTACTTAATTATTTGTTTGATTTTTTTTTTTTTTTTTTGAAATGTTACTGTAAGTACAATTTTTCTTATATATGTATATATTTGTATTTATTTATATATATGGGTGATATAGGCCTACTGGGGAACCGAGCACCCAAAAATAATATCGGTAGCGCGCTATTTGCATACCTCAGTGGTAGTGTGGAAACTGCAAAATATCTAAAAGTTGTTTATAAAATGCCCAAGCTAATATTTTTCAGCAGTGGCATCACTGCCAAATGTTATAAAAAATGCGAGTTTTGACAGCTCTCTCTCGAATCAAAGAGTCTCGTATCAAGTTATCCATGACCATTCCCTCCGTAAACTGATATTCCCCTCATCTATCCTCGTGCGCACTTTGTTAAATTTTCGGGCAAAAAAGTGCCCATCACCCAGAACCACTAAGTTCTTATTGGTACTTTTTATTAAGTGCATATTTTTACAAAAATCCATATTTTATTGAAATTTCATTAAAATTACGATTACATTAGTTTTTATGGAAATCCAGAAAACAATTGTGCTGTTAGAATAAACAAAGAGATATACCACATTTTATACAATAAATTTGCGCACGTGATGAACAATTAGGATATTTGCGTCTTGGTTTTCCATCATTTATAAACATAATAAAAATGTCCAATATGATCTAACCTCATATCAGGCGGCAGTAGCGAGGCACTGTTATACCATATTCAGACCGAAAATTTAAAGGGATTATATTCCATTTAATTACGTTCAGAAATCAGCCCGTTCTCACTGCCGTTAGATAGATCAAAAAGCAGCTGTTATTGTCATTCAATAATTCAAATCGCTTAATATTTATCGAAAGAAAATATTGTCATATAGTATCTTGGAACCAGCGTAAACACCACCAACAATGTCAGCCTAGAAATCCAACGCAGGATAACTCTTGCCAACAGGTGCTACTTCGGACTGAGTAGGCAATTGAGAAGCAAAGTCCTCTCTCGACAGACAAAAACCAAAATCTATAAGTCACTCATAATTCCCGTCCTGCTATATGGTGCAGAGGCTTGGAGAAAAATTCTGCAAAAGATTTATGGTCCTTTGCGCGTTGGCCACGGCGAATATCGCATTCGATGGAACGATGAGCTGTACGAGATATACGAGGACATTGACATAGTTTAGCGAATTAAAAGACAGCGGCTACGCTGGCTAGGTCATGTTGTCCAGATGGACGAAAACACTCCAGCTCTGAAAGTATTCGACGCAGTACCCGCCGGGGGAAGCAGAGGAAGAGGAAGACCTCCACTCCGTTGGAAGGACCAAGTGGAGAAGGACCAGGCTTCGCTTAGAATATCCAATTGGCGCCACGTAGCGAAAAGAAGAAACGACTGACGTGCGGTTGTTAACTCGGCTATAATCGCGTAAGCGGTGTCTACGCCAATTAAGAAGAAGAAGTGTTTTGAAATAAAAGCCGCCATTTTTTAAATATTTTCTATATAATATAAGTAATGGATGCATTTTTTTATTTGTTAAGTCGATTTTCATTTTTTTCCTTTTTTAGTGTCAAAAGCAGCAGTGATAATGTAACATATTTCCAATGCTGAAAAGTAGATGGCGCAAAATCAGAGTCGCACAGAGAATCATTTCAATGAAGTGATTTGGAACTGTCATTTTTGTATGGCGAAATCTTGATAAATTTATAATACTATGTTCAGACCGACACTTAATCACACGATTTCGGCTGTTAAATGGATTATCCCACTAATCTTAAAAACTTATCAAGATTTCGCCATACAAAAATGACAGTTTCGAATCATTTCAATGAAATGATCCACGCTAAATCTCTCTGTGCGACTCTGATTTTGCGCAATCTACTTGTCAGCACTGGAAATCTGTTACATCATCACTGCTGATTTTGAACAAATTTTTTTTAAAGCAATGAATCTAATTTCACCTGAAAATCGACTTAGCAAATGAAGAAATGCATCCATTATTTCTATTATATGGAAAGTATTTGAAAAAAGACTGCTTTTATTTCAAAATACTATATGACAATCTTTTTTTTTGACAAATATTAAGTGACTTGACTTCATGAATGACAATAACAGCTGTTTTTTGATCTTTCTAACGGCAGTGAGAACCCTTTTGGGTTATGAAATGCTTAAATGTAATCTAATCCTGTAAATTTTCGGTCTGAACATAGTATAAGATTAGTGTGATAATCCACTCAACAGCCGAAATTGTGTGATTAAGTGTCGGTCTGAACATGGTATTAGGACGAGATCGTTTCGAAAAAATCTGATTTAAATGTTACTTCCGGCTCGCTTTCTTTATAACAGGGTTCCACTTCTCATCAAGACTTCGGCAACTTTGCATATGAATTCGTGCAAGTTCATCTTAGGGCTTGTTTGCGATGTTACGGAATAATAAGAAAAAAGGTTAACTTCGGTTGCACCGAAGCTAAATATCCTTCACAGGTGCATTTCTGTTAGAAACTATATGTTCAGTTTGTATAGAAGATATGTATATGCTATAGTAATCCGCTCTGAACAATTTTTTGGAGATTATATTACCACGTCAAATTCAAAAGTTCTCCATATATGTAAGCCCTTGATTCCGATCTTTCGGTTTGTATGGCAGCTATATGCTATAGTAATCCGATCTGAACAATTTCTTCTGATATCACATTATTTTTATAAACAATACTCATACTAAATTTCGTGAAGATATATCGTCAAGAGAGGAAGTTTTCCATGCAAGCATTTGATTCCGATCATTCAATTTGTATGGCAGCTATATGCTATAGTAATCCAGTCTGAACAATTTCTTCGGAGATTACATTGTTGCCTTAAAAAATAATCTATACCAAATTTCGTGAATATATCTTGTCAAATGTGAAAGTTTTCCATACAAGAACTTAATTCCGATCATTCAGTTTGTATGACAGCTATATGCTATAGTTACCCGATCTGAACAATTTCTTCGGAGATTACATTGTTTCTTTAGAAAATAACCTGTGCCAACTTTTGTGAAAATACATTGTGAAATGTGAAAGTTTTCCATACAAGAACTTGATTCCGATCGTTCAGTTTGTATGGCAGCTATATGTTATAGTGGTCCGACATCGGCAGTTCCGACGAATGAGCAGCTTATTGAAGAGAAAATGACGTTTGCTAACTTTCAAAAGGATATCTTGAAAACTTAGGGAGTAGTTCGTATACATACAGACAGACGGACATGGCTAAATCGACTCAGCTCGACATACTGATCCTTTATATACTTATTTTATAGGTCTCCCACCCTCCTTTCTGGGTGTTACAAACTTCGTGACAAACTTAATATACCCTGTTCAGGATATAATGACGTTTATATAGAATCCACGAATAAATTATTGCCATATCAAGCGTATGATATACATATTAAGCGGCTGGTTGTCCTAATGAAGAATCCATAAGATCCACACGCCCATGTACTTGTTATAGTCATGTATAACATTTGGACATGGGATTTATAGCAGAAACAGTCAAAAACGCTACTCCCTTCCTTATACGACCTATCTTATGGGCGCGCAATGTAAGTGGACAGTGAAAAACGCTACTCCCTTCTCTCTTTGACGGAGATGCCGTGAGAATCCACGACATTTGGATTTTGCCGCAAATAACGTGGCAGCTGATTGCTCTCTCACAACGCAGGGCTGCCAATATCGATATACTGCAGTAATTATCAACTTTTATAATTCAATCTGTTCAACATGTTTGAAATTTTCTTAAAATAACTCAAAATCAGAGTCGAATGCTTTTATTTATAAGTATATAAACTATTTTTAATAGTTTGTTTTCAGTTTTGATATTTTATATTGTAAAAAATTGTAATTGAAAACATCGATGTGTACAAATCTACATATGCGTATTGAGCAATGGCAACATTGTTCAAATGAAAACAAACAAAGATGGCTGATTTCTGCGTTTTTCCTACGTTCTCCACTGTGCACACATTTTGCCGATAAGGAAGGAAAAGGAAGGAAGGGAGTAGCGTTTTTGACTGTTTCTGCTATCACGCTGCGTTCTTTTATTTAACTTTTCAACAGCTGGAAAGTGTTCAGGCATTGTTCCTAAATTGTATTTGTATCGCTTTATGCCAGCTAATGTTGAAGCTATGTTGACCACTTTTGAGCATTTCCAGGCAACTGTGGAAATATCAACCTCCTAAAACGAAGGTACATACTCGCCTGCATCACCACGATTTTCGATTTTCACTGGAAGCTTATAGCAGGAACAGTCAAAAACGCTACTCCCTTCCTTTCTTTTCCTTCCTTATCGGTAAAATGTGTGCACAGTGGAGAACGTAGGAAAAACGCAAAAATCAGCCGTCTTTGTTTGTTTTCATTTGAACAATGTTGCCATTGCTCAATACGCATATGTAGTTTTGTACACAGAGAGAAGGGAGTAGCGTTTTTCACTGTCAACTTACATTGCGCGCCCATAAGATAGGTCGTATAAGGAAGGGAGTAGCGTTTTTGACTGTTTCTGCTATTACAGCCAGGAATTCTGTTTCCCAATGTGTAAATACCTTGAGTACGCAAATAAGCTAACTATGTGAGACTGGTGTAGTAGTTGTCGAAAACATACAATGATTGATGAAACGTGGCACAGTGGGGCGCAAACGAACTACAACATTAGATGACGCCCTTAAGTTCAGGTCATTTTCAAGTGAATAGTCTTCGTTCCCCTAATAAATTTCAAAATTGTAGCAAAAGACTAAATCTTCGCACACCAAGAACAATTTCTAGCCTCCAAAAAAAAAAAAATTTTTGTTGAACAAATTTGTTCATCAACGCAAAGTCGTTCTCTTTTGGGAACCTTATTTAAATGTTTATTAAGTATTTCAATCAATGGTCGTATTTTGAACAGACGATCAACGACATTTGCTGACAAGGACTCACTCGATAATAGAGTTGTTGTAAAGGGTGATTTTTTAAGAGCTTGATAACTTTTTTTAAAAAAAAAACGCATAAAATTTGCAAAATCTCATCGGTTCTTTATTTGAAACGTTAGATTGGTTCATGACATTTACTTTTTGAAGATAATTTCATTTAAATGTTGACCGCGGCTGCGTCTTAGGTGGTCCATTCGGAAAGTCCAATTTTGGGCAACTTTTTCGAGCATTTCGGCCGGAATAGCCCGAATTTCTTCGGAAATGTTGTCTTCCAAAGCTGGAATAGTTGCTGGCTTATTTCTGTAGACTTTAGACTTGACGTAGCCCCACAAAAAATAGTCTAAAGGCGTTAAATCGCATGATCTTGGTGGCCAACTTACGGGTCCATTTCTTGAGATGAATTGTTGTCCGAAGTTTTCCCTCAAAATGGCAATAGAATCGCGAGCTGTGTGGCATGTAGCGCCATCTTGTTGAAACCACATGTCAACCAAGTTCAGTTCTTCCATTTTTGGCAACAAAAAGTTTGTTAGCATCGAACGATAGCGATCGCCATTCACCGTAACGTTGCGTCCAACAGCATCTTTGAAAAAATACGGTCCAATGATTCCACCAGCGTACAAACCACACCAAACAGTGCATTTTTCGGGATGCATGGGCAGTTCTTGAACGGCTTCTGGTTGCTCTTCACCCCAAATGCGGCAATTTTGCTTATTTACGTAGCCATTCAACCAGAAATGAGCCTCATCGCTGAACAAAATTTGTCGATAAAACACATTTCGAACCGAACACTGATTTTGGTAATAAAATTCAATGATTTGCAAGCGTTGCTCGTTAGTAAGTCTATTCATGATGAAATGTCAAAGCATACTGAGCATCTTTCTCTTTGACACCATGTCTGAAATCCCACGTAATCTGTCAAATACTAATGCATGAAAATCCTAACCTCAAAAAAATCACCCGTTACTTGATTGCTCGTCCTCCTGTTGCTCCGTATTACTACAACGAGTCAATTCGATTTCGTTTTTGATGTGCAAAAATTGTCGAATCTTCTCATGACGGTTTCATTTCATACATACGCACGTTAGAATTATTGATTACTGACATGAGATAGTTAATACCCGTAAATTGTTTAATTTCATCTGGTGTGGTGTTAAGTGGGTACAATATGTATATCTTTTGTATAAAATACAAATTGCTCTGTTTTACGATATTTTAAACAATATCGTCTGATAAAAAATATGAAAAGAACTGATAGGCTGTGTGCAACGATATTATTTCTAGTGTAAGGTGGTCGCTAACTCGAAACTGAATCCAACATGTTGCAATGCTTCCAAAGCGGGGTTTTAAACTCTATAGAATCTTTTTGTATCGTCGTGCGTGAGAAAAAGGTGGCATATTGTGGCCATCGGGCTCGATCTCCTAATACCACTGGAATGTCGTCATTGTTACTACTTGTATGTAAAATATTTTCATTAATACCATTTTTGTGATTGGATATTTCACATTCCGGGTCTTCTTCAATAGAATCTTCACTATCTGATCCAAAATTACGTCGGATCGGCGAAATGTTGACATTTGGGTCAACGATGCTGTCGGCGACAGAAAATCAGTTTCGCAGTCACTTTTGAAGATCTTCCTGATTAATAAAACGATGACTCCTCTGTGGCATTCTATATTGGTAAAGACAAATTATTATTTTTACTCTTTTACTAACCATTTTATTATATTTTTGTATACGGAAATAACAAAATCTACTTCTCTGATGAACACATGGTGGTTTCTCAAGGAACCATTTAACATGTTCTACCCGGAGTGGAACACTGGTGGTTCACGGGCACTGCGCTTATCTTGCGGCGTGGACCGTGGAAATAAAATAGATTGGGGAATTATAAATTTATATTTGTTGAAGGCGTTTTCAACATAAATAAAACTTATAGTTCTTTCGAAAACAAAACGATTAGAAAAGTGCCGTTATACAAACAACTTGTATTCTAAAAACATAGATTAAATGCGAAGGGTAGAACGTGTTAAGTTTCATTTCATACAATTTAAATTTAATTTTGTTAACTCTTTATAAACACTTACGATGAGGATTCCAAATTTTCAGCCCTAATTTATTATTATGACTTTTACAATAATCACTTGAAAATACAAAATTTTTCTTGAAATTATTTTTTTCCATGCACTCTTACTCAAGTCAAATGACTGCAAAGTTCACACCCAAGTGGCGTCTAAGCTCAAATATAACGAATATATCAAAACAACATATAACGTCTTGTAATATTTAAAAATGCATACATGAAAATTTTGTAAAAGTAGCGGTTGGTTCCTGGAGAGATCGCCAAGCGTTTAAGGGTTAAGATAATCATTATATTATATTAATGCCCCTATTGCGGTTTTCAACCCAACTGCATTTCAGTCGAAGTTTAAAAATTTAGTATTGCCGACTTCAACTCAATCCGTCAAAAAAAAATTGCCGTTGAAGTATGATCGAACTTCAACTTTTTTTTGGTATTTCGGTTTTCAACCCTATACAAGTGGGGTTGACTAGTATATAAATAAACTTCGACTTCTTAATAGCAGTTGAAGTTCAACATTCGTGCAGCGAAATACAAAAAAAATTTTAAAGAAAAATGGAGAACGGGTAAAATAACTATTTTCATTAACGTTAAATTAATTTTAATTAATATATTTTATAAATTTTAGAAAAAATAAAGTTATAACAAAAAGCAATTCGAAAAATTGGTGGAGTTAATCGTACAGATAAAAAACATCGAAATCTACTCTTGAGTACACCAATTGTTCGCTCCACAATATTCCGGGCCTTTGAGTGTACTGCATTGTAGCGTGCTTCCGCCAAGCGATAAGGCGTCATTAAAAATTTATGCAGATTTATGCGTCACCTAAGAAATTACATTACTCCAATTATTTAGCAATAAATACGGTAAAGTCTTACCCAAGATCCAAGGGTTATTCCGCATGTTGTTCTGTAAATGCACTTTCAAATCGCTAACATTGAAAACAAAAGAGTCATTATTTGCGCCTGCATGCCTAGCATCCGTATACCGAACAGACATTTTATAATCACAAAGCTAAAAATTTTAAGAAATTATACCATTTTGTTTCTAATATAATTCAGATTTTATACATACAGTCATCACGTTTAAACTGTAGTAGCCTTTTCTTTTAAGATAAAGATGTTGCACTTCCTTTCTTGGTGAAATTATGCGAACACGAGTCCCGTCGTTGCAACCAACTACTCCCGGGAAAGTACTTTTTGAAGAAAATGAAACTTTCGAAGCGTTTTGCTCCTCCTCAGTCATTTGAATTTTAATCCATTGGGCACAAACACGTTGTTCAATTATATTTATAACCTCTTTAATTACTAAAGATATCGTAGGTTGCGCCAACCCAATGTTAAAATCATTTCCACTGCATTTTTGATAACCACCGTCAGCAAGGAAACGCAAAGTTGCGCATAATTTTAATATAGGAGGTATGGCCGTTCCTCGCACACGTTTGTGGAAATGTTCCTTCATCTCAATCAGTGAAAACCAAAATGCTTCTTTATTTAATCGAAAATAACTTATGAATCTGCAACAAATATTATTAAAAAGCCACTCAATTGTGAAAAAACAATGGCTTACTTTGCATTTGGAAGCTCCAATGGATTTGAGTGATCACGAAGGCTTTTTCATATACGTAGTACATCAATTTTGCCCCCAATATTTTCGCCATTGTAATATAAATCAAAACTTATATCCATTTTTTATTTATTTTAATGTTTATTCACTTTTTCGGGAGCGACAACTGAATTCAATTGTTTAGATATGTCGTTTAAAAAATTTTAGCTGTTTCACTATCTGTCAAATTTCCCTTTCTTAGGTTGGCAACGCCAATCATACTTCGACTGAACTTAGTTGAAGTTCGCAATACCGAAAAAGAGTTTGGTTGATCTGAAGTTTAATTGCCTTAACTTCAATTCGACTAAGTCGGGTTGAAAACCGCAATAGGGGCATAAATTACCCACTCCAGCACTTGATATACTTCTCCAAACCTTCACAGATCTTACGCCCTTCCATCCGATCCATGTAAGCAAAATTTACTCCCATTGATGCATGAAACCTTCAGAAAGAATTAATAAATAGGACATCAACCAATATTTTTAAAATGGGTTGCTTCTTATCTTAGTAATAGAATTTAATAAGTCATATTTAACGATAATTTTTCTGACATAATCAATGTTCCTTCAGGCGTTCTTTGTCGAATTCTGCTCTTGATATTTATTAATGACATATCACATAGATCTGTAGACCCTACTTCACCCGTAATACAAAACTTTAGGTCGGAGCAAGTATGCAGTTTTGTTGATCCGGGAGTAACTATGAACCCCAAACTTTTAATCTTCACACATCTTTCACGGTTTACTTGTTTGGTTTAAACAATTTAGAGATCCACTTACTACAAAAATTATTTTTACATCTTTGGTGAGGCCTATATTAGAGTATGCCTCTGAGGTTTGAAACCTTAGTTATCAAGTCCATTTGGAAAAGTTAGAGTCCGTTCAAAAACAATTTTTACTTTTTACCTTAAACCATTTGCATTGGGATTCCAGTTTTAATCGAAAAGCATTCTTTTGATTGCAACAAAGATTCTAAGTTGAAGTGCTATGACACAATAGTAAAATTTATATCGAGGGGAATAAGCGAAGATTCGAAAATAAAGTTGACCATTCTTGAGGCACTTCGGTCGTGTGATTATTAAAATCTTCTGCAGCACAATGATGCGCCACGTAATTTTATCTAAAATAACTCTAATTTGTTTAGGCTTTCAAACTACTAATTTTATGTCCACTTAAACTGAGAAACGCAATATTTTAATTTTAGCAAAATATTTGAAAAAACCATCTGAGCTAGATTATTTCATGGTTAGTTTTGTAAATTTTTATAATCACTCGACAAAAAACGATTATCTTTTACTCGAACATAAATTAAAAAAAAATATACATATAACTTAGTCTAATTCTGTTATCATTATTTATCTTGTGATTTAGGTTAGCTCTTCTTACATATCACAGTGAAATGCTTGGCATTATTTCTACGTAAAACTACTAATGGATTAATTTATAGCAATTAATCTTGTCAAAAGTTAAATTTAATATTTTAGAATTGTCCAAAATAAATGTTGAACTAGACGAATCAATCCGTAGCATACATATGTACATATGTGTACATAAGATAGGACGCATTCACTTTTCATCATTAAAGAAGCTGCATAAAGTATTATCTTAGTTGTTGATATTTTCCTTTCTTTAGAACTCAACACCTTAAATCTAAATAACTATGTAAAAGCTAACCGTTTCTAACTTCCGGCATACGGAAGCTAGAGGTAGTGCGGAACCGATTTCCAATGGGATTTAATATTGACATACATACCTACAGCTGTGGACACTTTCTTATTGTGAAATACAAAACTTAACAACGTCACAGTTAAACAAAGTAAGGCCGTTATATTGCTCAAAAGCTATTTGTTACTTCACTAAGAACGAATATAATTTATAGTTAGTTTGTTATGATAAATATACAATGTTTGGTTCAGTTTATATTCTTAAGTCAACATTGGTTTGCATAAGTATTTAGCGCACTTTAAAGGATCTATAAGGCAAAGTAAAAATTATTGACAGGTGGCATGAAATTCTTTTATGGTTAATACTTGGGGAATAACCATTATTCTTAATCACCGCTTTACAGCTGCGTGACAAGCTCTCTATTGACCTTTGCATCTGTCCAAGGAATAGAGTTCCATGGGTTTAGAGCTGACCTTGCGCCGGCCAATCTAGAAGTGCAATTTTTTCGTGCATAAAGATCAAATTTGCTGGCATAACATCATTGGTATATGGCTCCATTATATTCTTTAGTATTTATATTAAGATATGCAAACTTATCCATATTCTTTTCTATCTTTAGTTGGGGTCCATGTAAAAGCCATGAAACGACCCCCAAACTTTTAAATTTTAAATAAAAATTTAAATATTTTGATGTGTCACGATGAGCGAAAGTCAAACGTACTTTAATGTTCTTTTTCGACAGTACTGGTTTTTTATGAAAACACGCCCAAACAAATTATTTTCCTGACACGTTTAAGCCCAATTCTGCATTGATTCAGATTAGAGTAACTCTTAACATATTTGATGGCATTCAACACCATTTTACTGGAATATTTCACTATATTAGCAATTTTTACTTGGTTTGTACCGTTTTAGTAAAGGTCCCAATTAATTCTTGTTTTTTCAAATCAACAGTATTTTTCTTTTGCCATTTATTAAAATTTGTAATAAAATTAACTTTTAAATACAACTTCATAACTGAAAGCGGTAATTTGTAGGCTGACGTTGTTGTTGGTGTTAATGCTGGTTCCAAGATAGACGAAATTATCTAAAACTTCGAAGGTACGACTGTCAACACTGACGTGGGTGCCAAGTCGCATACGCCAGCACTCTTATAGAAGATTGTACCTTCTCGGTTTAGTTCTGCAGCTCGAACGATTTTTTCCAGAAATAGGTTAAAGAAATCACACGAAAGAGAGTCGCCTGGTCTGAAACCTCGTTTGGTATCGAACGGCTCGGAGGTCCTTCCCGATCCTTACGGAGCTTTTGGTGTTGCTCAATATTGATCTACTTATAAAAAATTTATGGAAGTATCGCTTTCTTACAAGTAACAGTAATATTTCTAATTATGAAAGCAAGTGCACTAAATCTCTGTCCATAGCTGTATGTATATGAAATTACTGGAACAGAGTTATGAGATGGCGCATAGAAGTGGGCGCTGTTAAGCTCATTACTCTTGTTTTACACCGTCCAATAGTTTATGACATCTTTTATTTGAAAATTAGTGCTTCAGAGCACAAAAAAAATAGAACAAAAACAAGGTTTTGAAAAAACGAAGGCTGCCCACTGCAACTTAAAAACACACAGGCCGTCCTACCAAAGAGTGAATAGAATATATAAACTCATGCATTCCTTTGTGTCTTTTATGAAGGGAATAGCATTGCATTTTCGTAAAATTAATAAATCATTACAAAAAAATTAAGTTCTAAAATTTCTTTTGATTTGAATATCGACATCTTTTTTGTTAATTATTTTTACTGTACTATATACCTATTTTATTTGCAATCTATCTGAAGACAATCAGCAAATTTTATAAATATGTATAACCACCTTAACAGGATTGATTGGGCTCCATTGAGACAAATCAATGTATTCTTCATTAACATAATTTGCTAAAAAAAATATTCTTAAAACTAATAAAAATCTATCTGGAAGGTTCAAAACGTGAGTTCTTTTTAAGCGTCTAACATCCATATTGTTGTCCAGTAGATTAATTGTCAGTAAGTTTTCATGATTCGAAAGTCTATCAATGCTGATTTCGGCTCCTATTGCGGTTTTTTGATCCGACTTGGTCGAATTCAAGTTAAGGCAATTCAACTTCAGATCAACCAAACTCTTTTTCGGTGTTGCGCACTTCAACTAAGTTCAGTAGAAGTATGACTGGCGTTGCCAACTTAAGAAAGGGAAATTTGACAGATAGTGAAACAGCTAAAATTTTTTAAACGACATATTTAAACAATTGAATTCAGTTGTCGCTCGCGAAAAAGTGATTACACATTAAAATAAATAAAAAAATGGATAAAAGTTTTGATTTATATTACAATGACGAAAATATTGGAGGCAAAACTGATGTGCTACGTACTCAAATCCATTGGAGCTTCCAAATGCAAAGTAAACCATAGTTTTTTCACAATTGAGTGACTTTTTAATATTATTTGTCGCAGATTCACGAGTTATTTTCAATTAAATAAAGAAGCATTTTGTTTTTTTACTGAATGAGATGAAGGAACATTTCCACAAACGTGTGCGAGGAACGGCCACACCTCCTATATTAAAATTATGCGCAACTCTGCGTTTCCTTGCTGACGGTGGTTATCAAAAATGCAGTGGAAATGATTTTAACATTGGGCTGGCGTAACCTGCGATATCTTTAGTAATTAAAGAGGTTCTAAATATAATTGGGGGAATGTTTAGTATCGCGCCGGTTAAGTATCGTTTATGGAAAAAAACAGGGGGAGGGATACCCCCTCACGCCTCCTTATTGGAAAGAGGAAGGATCGAACTTTTTAATAAAGTCCCCCTCGAGCCCCTAAAGCCCCTATAGACCTGTAGGGAGCCCTTTGAAAATGACCAAAAATCTGTGCTCGCTCATTTTTCCATACAAACTGAACTCTTTTTTGCGTGGGCGGTCTTCGGCCGTGCTTCAAAAGGAATAACCCTGCTCGGCCCAACACCCGGGTGTATCAGATTTTTTTCGCATAGAACTCCTTTTTGCGTGGTCATTTTGGTTTTTCGCATTATTGAACTCAATGAGGAAAAAGGTGTATTTTACTTAAAGATTTACAAAGAAATTAACAATCAAAAGTAATTAAAAACATTACTAGTGGTTTTTATAATTCATAAGTAATATATTTGCGTGAAAATGTATCCATAATTGGTTTTGTACAATGCACAACAGATGAAAATACACTAGCATATATTTAGAAATTTGCAAAAAATAGCATTTTTTAAAGTGAATTTGTGGAAAAATTTGTGAACCGATTTTTATAAAATCTGTTTTAAAATAAAGTGCGATAATTTAAGCATACATGCGTGTTTAAAATTTTCAATTTGGTTTTCTCGTTTAGGTACAGTGAGCCAAAATTAACCGGCGCGATACTAAATTCAACCCTATAATTGAACAACGTATTTATGCCCTGTGGATTAAAATACAAATGACTGAGGAGGAGAATAAGGCTTCAAAAGCTTCATTTTATTCAAAAAGCGCTTTCCCGGGAGTAGTTGGTTGCATCGACGGGACTCCTGTTCGCATAATTTCACCAAGAAAAGAAGTGCAACATCTTTATCTTAAAAGAAAAGGCTACTACAGTTTAAACGTGATAATTGTATGTATAAAATCTGAATTATATTAGAAACAAAATGGTATAATTTCTTAAAATGTTTAGCTTTGTGATTATAAAATGTCTATTCGGTATGTGGATGTTAAGCATTTATTCTAAACAATTGGAGTAATATAATTTCTTAGGCGACGCTGGCTATCCTCTGCACACATTTGTAATGACGCCTTATAGCTTGGCGGAAGCTTCTTCGCCCCAAGCACGCTACAATACAGTACACTCAAAGGCCCGGAATATTGTTGAGCGGACAATTGGTGTACTCAAGAGATTTCGATGTCTTTTATCTGTACGAGGGTTACATTACACTCCTGAAAAGGCTACGCAAATTGTGAATGCTTTTTGCGCATTGCACAGTATTTGCTAACACTTTCAAGTGGAATCTCCGGAAAAAAATACCATCTACTTCAAATACTACAATGACCAATGATGTTTTACACATAGAAAAAGAAAAAGAGGATACGGCTCGAATAATTCGCAATAATATTATGACTTCCCTCAAAATAATTAAAATATTAAATTTCATTTATTCTTTCTTATGTGCTATTTATTCAGGCATATATTAAAATTTTATTTAAATAAATTCATTAAATAACAATATCACTTCATTTTTTTAATGTAAACTTAAACCATGGTACACCAGTCGGTAGGTAGTTATTCCTGTTGTTTGCAAGTTTTTCCTTTAGATTTGCCTTATAGTGAATCCACACCTAATAAAAAAAAATTATTTTTAGTTAATATTTTTAATGCCATTACCATAAATTACTCGTCCCCATTCGTAGGCAGTTCTGCTTGGTGGCCCTAAACAATTTAACTGCAGTTCCACGCTCGACCACAATTCTTTGATTTTGAAGTTATTGTTTTCGAATTGTGGCTTTCCTCTTCCTACTTTTGGAAAATTCTGCATTAACTCCACCAATTTTTCGAATTGCTTTTTTATTGTAACTTTATTTTTTCTAAAAATTTATAAAAAATATTAATTAAAATTAATTTAGCATTAATTAAAATAGTTATTTTATCCGTTCTCCATTTTTCTTTAATATTTTCCTGTATTTCACTGCACGAATGTTGAACTTCAACTGCTATTAAGCAGTCGAAGTTTATTTATGTATTAGTCAACCCCACTTCTACAATGTTGAAAACCGAAATACCAAAAAAAGTTGAAGTTCAATCATACTTCAACTGCAATTTTTTTTTGACGGATTGAGTTGAAGTTGGCAATACTGAATTTTTAAACCTCGACTGAAATGCAGTTGGGTTGAAAACTCCAATAGGGGCATTCGTCTTTAACAAAACGTACATTTAAGTGTTTGTGGATTTCGAAGTTGCTTACAAACCAAAGAACACTTACAATGCTTCTTAAAGTCTTAGATTGATATCTTTGGAGGATTTCAATGTTGGATGTACTCGCCGTACCCCATAAGGTCATTGCATACGTCCATACTGGTTTAAGGATTGACTTGTAAAGTCGAAATTTATTTTCAAGTTGTAATCGCGAGCCTAAAAGCCAGTACATTTTTCTTGTTTTAAATTTGAGCTGCTTCAATTTATCTTTTATATGTGTCTTTCAAGTGAGTCTTTTGTCCGAATTAAGACCTAGGTATTTGACAGTTTCACTTTTAACCCATTTTTATTAATCTAAACATAACAACCATTTTAAACAAGTTACTGAAGTTAAAATTAACGAAAAAAGTTGAAAAGTTAACTTTTGAGGGTGTACTTTATTTAGTACAGCGGGCACTTATGAGTTATAATTCTTAAAACAATCTTTGTCAATGCATAACGATTTTTGGCATCCAGTACATTGCCATTTTATACGCTGATGACACAAAACACACCTTAACTGCTTGGGTAGCTTCCCAGGGTTATGTCCATTATTCCTGTTTGGACCTGGTACAATAGAACCGGATGGACGGGTTTTGGTGTTTTTGCAACACTTCAGGTAGCTTTGAGCAATATGTCTCCTAAAATCTAATTGGTTAAACTTATTTGTGCCCACTAAAGCACGTAGACGCCATGCGTTAGATATTCTCATATCATGTATGTGAAGATAACCCACCACCATTTTTTACCACGAATACCAACGCGGTATAATGATATCGAACCGTCAATTTCATCAACACCACCCATGCCTTTATTATAGTTTTGAAATAAGTGTGGTATATTCACATCCATTTTCTGCTTATTCTGCGAACACCAGCGTTTTACCTTAGCCATAGGTTCAATTGTATCAAAATTGGTTCCTGTTGTGCACACACTATTTTTCCACCAATAGTTCATTATTGGTATGGAACCTGTAGTCATATTCACCTCTATTAGACTTTCTTAAGTCTAGCACCGAACGTAAAGGACAATTTTTAGTTCTATTTTCACGCATTGTTCCAGTTGCTTTGTACCCAGATTGTTTTAAGTCTCGCAGTAAATCGCAATTTGTAAAAAAATTGTCGAAATAAATTGTATGTTCCTCAGGTTTAGCAGCCATTTTCAACAACAGTGATTTGACAACTCTATGCCCAAGAGGTTCTTTTGAGCTCACAAGGGTTTTTACATCAAAGGCATAACAATAACCATCAGAACTTGCTGCCACCCAGTTTTTGTAACCAAATCTAATTGGCTTACCTCTAATGAATTGTTTGGCAGAATAGTGACTATAATATTTTATCATTGATTCGTCGATCGAAATGTCCTCATGAAATATACCTTTTTGACAAAACTTCTGAATCAGCATATCACACAGGGGCCTGATTTTGAACATTTTATCATTGGAAATAGATGCAAGGTTATTATCAACTAAGTGCAAGTTCCTCTTGATATCCAGAAATCGTTTTCATGACATACAATTGGATACAACAAGAACTCCAAGCTCTTCATCATAACTCAAATATTGGCGCTCACGTGGTAGTTTATGATATCCAGATAGTATAAGGATCCCTAAGAATCTGCGTAAGTCATCATCGTCTAATTCAAAGTCATGCCTAATATTTTGGCCAGCATACAAAACCGTATTATGCTTGATCATGTGCAACACCTCCTGATCGAAATTTTTTTCAAAAATCTCTACCGGTGAGAGGTTTCTTAGCTGTTCAATAACGCAGTCTTTTCTTGATGAGCATTCATTATTGGCTAACTGAGAAGTGTAAGTGGTGGGCATTTTTTCCACTTCGGTTGTGAGGTACATTGATTATAACGCCTTTTTTGCTGCACAAGGGCTCTTCGTCACTCTCTTCCCATTCATATACCTCGCCAAAATTCTCATTGTGATACATTACCTCAATCGTCCCAGGAATATCTTTGGGTAATTTTGACGTCTGCAAATCATCTTCCTCTTCTTCTTCGTCGGTTACCTCATAAGGATCGGGCGGCAAAATAATTAAATCATATTCGTGGTCACCTTGCTCCTCCATTATAGCGTCCACGGCTTCTTCAAGGACCAAAAAGTTATTAGCACTTTTAAATCTTAGCATTTTTAATAGGACCTAAGAAGGAAATATATTTTCATTTGCATATCACATGTGTCCATTGTACAAAAAAAACTACACCTAACAAAATTGTATCACCAATGCTGCAAATTACTACTTACTACTTACACGGAGCGTTTTTAAATTGATTAGTTTTTACTTTATACACTTTGAAATCGCTAATAATGAAATACCAAATGCAAAAATCCAATTAAAAATCGCGACTTTTTCTTTGGACCACTTCTGATGTGAAAACTATAGTTGAAAATGTAAAAATTAGACATCAGCTGTTGCATCTATTTATTTATTTATTAATTAATCAATTGGAAAAGTATTAATAACGCACTCATAAACTAATAATTTTTGGGAAGCTAGTGAAAGCGACGGCATTAATAGTGCAAAAAAAAGGTGGAGATATTAGTAGTATTGTGGAAAACAATAATATGTTTATAGAAAAACATTAATAGAACTATACAAAAACATTGCTAAAATATTATAAAAAATATTTTAATCGTGTTAAATGCGCAGCAAGAAAACCTTAAACAATATCAGCAAATAATGAGCTTTCAAAATATATAAATACATAAAGTGCGATTTTACTGAAAAACATTCGTACAACGGTAGCGGTTATTTGAGTTTGGATGCAACCTATAAAGCAACAGCAGCAGCAGTAACAGCAATTACAACAAAAGCAGCAGCAGAACAAACAAGAGTAAGAAAAATACATACATATATATAAATATATTAATTAAGTAAGAAAATACAAAACAATGTGTAAAAATTATCGCACAATAGTGTAAAATAAAAACTCAATCACGCGTATACAGAGTGCTGCAAAATCGAAGTTAAATAATAATGTTTCACTAAAACAGTAACTCCAAAAATGATAAAATTGTTAATGTGCCTCGACTAGATTTATTTGAAACAGTTAGATAGGCGTCTTCACTGCAAGAGTAGACAGTACCTCTTAAATTGTGCAATAGCAATTAAAATACCCAGTAGGAACTTATTACATAAAACTAACCGTGCGATTCTGTAACGTGAGACAGTATCAAGTCTCTAAATTTGAGATTTTGAGTTAGAGACAATTTTTGAGACTTGAGACGATTTTGCTATTCTGTAAGTGACAGTCTCAAAATCTATTACATTTCATTATTCAGAGATGTTTTTACACTTGAATGATAATAAATATGTCGATAACAAATATTAACTTTTCTATAACATAATTATCAATAAAAATAAAAAATATGTGTTGACTTTGTTTCATAATATATACGAAATTTATGTAAAATTTATTTATTTTTAACCTTTTCGTGTTTGAATTGCTTACAAAATGTAACAAAAACGACAATCGATTAATATCTATGATGATCTCTATTCAGTACATTGAAAATGGCAGCAAGAGTTCTTTTTAGTTTTGTGACCAGCTAACTACCATGTCTCAATATTTTGAGACTAACGCTAGAGACTGTTTAGTGAATAGTAACTAGTATCAAATTGATACTTTGTCTCAAAATGTCTCAAATAGAGACTAGAGACTGGTTACAGAATCCCGCTGATAATCTTATCTAATAAATTAAAATGGTTTCGTTTCAACTTTAATAGTAGACTTTTAGGCTTGAGTTGAATTGGTGCCGTTTTTATAGTACAGCGGGCGCAAATGGGTTAATGATACAGAAGGACATCTGATTTTATAATTATAAGTAATAAAAAGGTGATAACTATTAAAAAGTAAGGAAGAACAAGTTCGGTTGTAACCAAATAGTTATGCGCTCACAGTTAACAAAGATCAAAAGCGGGAAATACCTTCAGGTGTTGACAATTTTTTTTTTATTAATATTAACTAATTTTCTTCGTCATATAATTATTTAATTACAAAATTAATGAAACGCTTATGAAACTTTTTTTTAAGGATTTTGTTAACTATAACATACAAATCATATGATGTCTCTTTGATCGTTTTTGTTTTAACTTGCATCGGCGAGACATTTAGCATTTAAAATTTTCGTCCTGGAACGTCGTTAAGAATACCGATAGAAATATGTACGTAGGAGGAATCTGAAAACTTTTACTCCACATAAAGATATAGTCAAAATTTAATTTTTTTGTAAATTTCGTGATTAACTGGCTTTAAAAATTAGTAGTAATATTCTCAAAATTTAAGGTCGATCGTATGAAAATTGTCAAAATTATTAGCCTTACCAATTGGAAAAAAATAGTTTTGAAAAACACTCGTTTAAAGTTTCAGTAAGTAACGGCTTAGAGTCGTTTGCAAAAAATTTCCTTGCTACAAATCAACTTGAATCTTATTTTTTTGGCTGTAGAGCATAGTTTAAGCAAAAAATAATTCTACAGTGATCATGATTAACTTAGCCAAGACTATTTCGGTAAAGTTAACTAGATCTTAACCGACAGATGATTGCTAATAAGACATTCAGAAAACGGCATGTTTCTACACAGATTTAAGGAGATAACTCTCATACCGATTGTTATATTCAGTATATAGTAGGAGCTAATGTAATTCGCGGGCTGGTTTCACATATTTTCGTAATTTAAATATAATATATTCAACGTTCACTTAATTTAGCTAAAAACTCATTGTTTTTGTTGTTGCTTATATTCGAAAATCCAATCAGATTCTGTGATACCATTGAAAATCAGAATTGGTTTGAAATTCTGACTGCTAAGCAATTCTGTCTTGGATTCCACAACACCCCTGAATATCTTTTAAACGGTTAAGTTTACTAAAAAATTATAGACCTTTTTTTAGAGCATTCAATTTCCTACAAATACTAAGGAACAAGACATTTTTTCAAGTAGTTGGAAGCGATATAAATTTTTCAATTTGATAATAAGAAAAAATAGAAAACTGTACGTAGGACATTCCCGTTACAATTAAGAACTAATGCTTGGAGAGGCTTTCTTAAAGATGTCTAGGAACCTATTTCCCCCCCCAGATACCAAACGAAAAAAAAAAAATTAGGACATATATTTAATAAGTCAGGATCTATTCTGAATAAGGAGTTTAACCTACTACATATTCCAGAACGAAGCTGCGACCATATTGGTGCGGCGTAGTTAAGGACATACTGTTCAATGCACAAAGCCAATTCGAATTTTTATATTAAGTACATATGTATGTATGTATATAACTAACAAGAGCCTCTTTCGTATCATGTTCACATAGCTATATTTTTTTATTAGAAAGCTCTTTTTATTTTAATGTTTCATTATGGTATTTTAAATTTCACTTTGCGTTAGCTTATACGAACGGACCAACAGCACCCGAAATTGCACTTGTCATCCGATCTGTTGTAGTATATTATTTCAGATTTAAAATTACCAATATGAATCATCTTTAAATATATTTAACACACAAAAGATTATGATTTCACAACTAAAGTTTGAACATTGCCTCCAAATGTCTGTGTATAAACTATTTACTAACCCAGGTCTAAAAGTTCAGTATAATCTAATGTATTCCTTACTATTCTTCAAAAGTCTGGAGCTTTCACATAAATTTTTTGATAATTTTATATATCGGTAAAATTGAATTCATTCTTCTATTTGTATGCAATTTAAGAAATTTATATTGCGACGGATACCGGAATTTAGCACGAAAACGATTTACAAAAAATTACAAAAGACCAAATTATTTAATTGAAATATTTAATTATACACTGTTTCAGCATACATATTTATTTTTTTGGTCCAGTTGTTGCAGTTTGTGCAGCTACTTCGTCTTCCTTAGCGTGCAACTTGGAAAGTTCTTGCTTTTTAGCTGCAATTCTTTCCTCACGGCGTTTTCTTGCTTCACGTACTTTATGCCTTCTAGCCTCTGCTTGATCTGCAAGCATTTTGCTACGTTGTTTCTCAGCCTTCTTCTTATGAATGTATTCCATCAAGACACGTTTGTTTTTAAAGACATTACCTTTGCACTTCATATACAAATCATGATATAAGTGCCGATCTATTTTCTTGTTGTCTCTATATTTTTTAAGTAGACGTCTCAATACACGTTGCCGCTGCATCCACAAAAATTTGGTTGGCATTCGAGCATTTGCAGTACCCTTACGTTTACCGAATCCGCAATGTCTGCCTTTGCGACGAGCTTCTGTGTTCTTGCGTACGCGGTATCGTGAATGCACGACAACGGGCTTTTTAATAATCAAACCATCCTTGATTAGTTTACGGATATTTTGACCTAAATTATAATACCATACATTTACTTAATTTTATATATAATGTGATTCTATACTCACGGGAATTAGTGTTAGCAATTTCGTTGATTTCATTAGGGTCCAGCCAAACCTTTTTTTTGCCACATCGCATGACAGAGGCTGCAAGCCTTTTTTGCAACTTTAGTGAACTACAAATTGAAATAATGATAATTAATAATATTTGAATATTTTAAAAATTAAAATATTTTACAAATATATTTGACACATACCTCATGTCGACTTACACTCGACAAATTTCGTAAAGGAAAGAAAGAAATGGAAGCGGAAATAAACACCCTGCTTTGTGAAGAACGTACACCGATTTTTATAAAATTCGATAAATTCACATTTTGGAGACATTATGTTTATAATACTCGTCTAGACATCAATTATAAATTTATAACCCAGTCAATCACGGCAACCGGAACCTCAGTACATCAGAAATTTAGTCCGACTACCAGCACTTACAACTTTATATAAATTTATATTGCACGGATAGCCAATGAATTAAACTTTGGTTTAAATGTAAATTTATTGTTAAGTTTTAATTTGTTTTTTAGATATAAGTTAGCAAAAAACGCACATTTTCACATTTGCTCACACAATGGCTCTCTTCTTTTGCAGTTTTTGTTGCACTGCTTGCAAAAAATTTAACCAATTTAACACACACACATTCTTTCAAATATATTTAATTGCATTAATGATAAATTATGCAATTTAAGTTGCAATTTTATGTACAATTTAATAAATAAAACAGCTTTCAATTACGTGTTATACTGTTCCTTGAAATATAAGCAAAATTACTGAATATGAACTGTCAAACGACTAAGAAAATAAGCACAAAAGGAAGCCAGTAATAACCCAACGAATCAAAATGGTAGGTCTTATATACATTTAGGTTACTTTACATATGACTCGTTTCGGATCGATGGTTGTAAGTATTAACACATGTGAAAAGGGGTGAGGTGGGGTGGGGTGGTGGATCGTTAGGGCCACGCTCAATTAAAGTTAAGCTATATATTTTAATAATGGAGTAATACGTTAGTATTATAGAAAAATTGTTGGTTGGGTTACTTCTGTATTAACGGTATAAACCAGTCCATTGTGGACGCCTATCACCGTGCCTGTCCACTGAAAACGACCACCAGCAAACAAAGCTGTCCCTGGTGGTCCAGCAAACTTTCATCCCTCAGACTAAGGGTGCGCAGGCTATTCAACAAAGCCAAGCGCACTGGTAGCTGGGAGGATTACAAACGGCACCTAACAGCCTACAATAAGGAGATTAGGCTTGCCAAGTCTAACAGCTTCAAGAAATTCTGTGAGAGCGTCTCCTCGACCCCAGAGGCAGCAAGACTGCACAAGGCGTTGTCGAAGGGTAAGACAGACACAGTTTTCTCCCTTAAAAGACAAGATGGGACCTACACGACAAGCGCAGAGGAGAGGGCAGTAACGCTCCTACAAACGCACTTCCCGGAGACGGTTCAAGCCGACCTAACCCCAACACCGGTCACATGCAGGCCGGATCGCTCAGACTGGCTGACTGCAAGGAAACTGTTCACTGCAGACTCAGTCAGGTGGGCACTGGCCTCCTTTTCAAGCTACAAGTCACCGGGAGTGGACGGCGTCTTCCCGGCCCTTCTGCAGCAAGGTATGGACATCCTCCTACCACACCTGCTGGGGCTGATGAGAGACAGCCTGGCGTTGTCGCATATCCCTGAACCATGGAGGATTGCCAAAGTAATCTTCATCCCCAAGATAGGAAGGAGGGACTATTCGCTGGCCAAATCGTTCCGGCCTATAAGTCTGACCTCCTTTATGCTGAAGGGGATGGAAAAAGTAATAGACAATCATATCAGATCGAAGGCGCTGAAGATCACACCCCTACATGCAGGGCAACACGCGTACAGAGCGGGTAGATCCACAAACTCTGCTCTGTACCAGCTCACGTCCGAGCTGCAAGATTCGCTGGATAACGGCGAGGTTGCGATCTGCGCCTTCCTTGATATTGAAGGTGCCTTTGATAATGCGTCTCATACTAGCGTTATCAAGGCACTCGAGAGAAGGAACATCAACCCCCAGATACGCAGATGGATAGAAGCCCTTCTGCGCTCTAGGGTTGCAGAAACAACAGTGGGTAACAGCAAGATTCGTCTTGGCACCACGAGGGGCTGCCCACAAGGTGGAGTACTGTCCCCTCTGCTTTGGAGCCTGATAGTGGACGAACTACTCGAGTTACTCACAAGCAATGGAATCCGCTGTCAAGGGTATGCGGATGACATTGTCATAATGGCGAGAGGCAAATTTGAGAACACCCTCTGTGACATTGTTCAAAAGGGCTTAAACTTGGCGAAAGGATGGTGCAGCACGGTAGGGCTAAACATCAATCCAGCAAAAACCACCGTGATCCCATTCACTAAGCGGAGATCTCTTCCGGGCCTGAAGTCCCTAACAATTGGAGGTACAGAGGTAGAAATGTCTAAGGAGGTCAAATACCTTGGCCTCAACTTAGACTCAAAGCTGAAATGGAATAGGCATTTGGACCTAACGCTGTCCAAAGCAACCAGAGCACTCATGATTTGCAGACGCCTGGCCGGTAGATCATGGGGGTGCAAGCCAAGTATCATCAGATGGCTGTACACCATGGTTGTAAGGCCCATAGTCACCTACGGAGCGGTTGCCTGGGCCACCAAGGCTGCGCAGCCCTCTGTGATACAGAAACTGACAAAGCTGCAAAGACTTGCATGTGTCTGTGCCTCGGGAGCAATGCGCACATGCCCCACGATGGCACTGGAAGTCATCCTAGAGCTTACACCGCTACATCAGGTGATAAAGCTAGCAGCAAAGCACACATTGTTACAGATCTCAGCAGAAGGCTGTGGAAGAGGGAAAATAATGTCCTCCAAACAGATGGGCGCTCTAGCGGAAAGCACACCGCTAGCCCTCCTCCCAAGAGACAGCATAACAAGGAAAATAAACCTCAAGAAAACATTCAAAGTAACTCTAGGCAGCAAGAAGGAATGGAACGATTCCACGCTGGAAAGGCTGCTAGAAGACAGTACCATTCAGTGGTACACTGATGGCTCGAAAACACCGGAAGGTATTGGAGCGGGTATTGCGGGACCGCGGACTAAGCTGTCCATACCCATGGGTCGCTTCCCAAGCATCTTCCAGGCTGAAGTTCTTGCCATCAGTCAATGCGCCGAAATCAACCTTAACCGCAACTATCGCAATCAGCGCATAGCAATTTTCAGCGATAGCCAGGCGGCACTAAAGGCGATCTTATCATACGAGACCAGATCGCGTTTAGTCGAGGAGTGCATAGAAAGGCTTAACCGCCTGTCCTTGTGCAACAGGGTGCACCTAATTTGGGTACCGGGACACAGGGGAGTAGAAGGGAATGAGAAGGCCGACGAACTGGCTCGCAAGGCGGCAGCGTCCAGGATGTTGGGACCAGAGCCGTATATGGCAGTAGGACCCCACACTCTTAAGGAGCTGCTCCGCACGGAGGAGAGAGAGGAAAGAGAGCAGTACTGGCGGGAGGCAGCAGGCATGCGCCACGCCAAGCTGCTCCTAGGCGGGTACAACCTCTCCAGGTTTAAAGAAGTAATTAACCTCCCCCGTGAGAAACTTCGTCTCCTTGTCGCAGTCTACACAGGGCACTGCAAGCTCAGGAAGCACCTGTCCAACTTGGGCTTGGGCTCCAATGCAAGCTGCCGGTTCTGCGAGCTGGAACAGGAGACACCAGCACACCTAATCCTAGATTGCACAGCAATCTGTAGGAAGAGGCTCAAGGCCCTGGATTCCATCTATATCAGCGGGGATCACATCACCACCCTAGCACCCAGCAAAATACTGGAACTATTCAGGCTGCTGGGGCTCTGGGAGGTCATGTGATATAGGAGAGGGCACAATAGACCCTAGGTCGCGGTGCAGAACCTCAATTTTTAATCTAATCTAATCTAACGGTATATTGATTTCAATGGAATACAAATTTTTATTATACTATATTCGCGTGCCTTAATTAAAACGTGTTTTCGCAATTGAAAATTTTTAATATAATTAAATAAATTAACTTTATAATGATGTCAAATAACCAATCAGGTAAATATAATACGTTATTTAGCTCTCTAAAAAGTGGGCAATATTTTACGTCCATATAACAAAAATTTGGAATAAAAAATCGCGCGATCGCCTGCGGCACTTGTTTCAATGTAATATATTATACTGAAAATATAACGAAAATTTGTAATAAAAAATCCTGCGGCGCTTGTTTCAATGTAATATATTATACTGAAAATATAATGAATATTCGGAATAAAAAATCGGGGGATTTTTTATTACAAAATTTTGCCTGCTGCCAGACAACAAATGGGCTGACTATTGTACCTTTCGGACCAAATTCCGCTTCCAGGTTCTTCGCATAGGCATCGATGACTGTGTCTGTAAGCCAAGATCCGTCCTCAAGGGTATGTAAGTCTGCTCGGACTCCAGTTGGCCCCGATGGGAAGGTAAGTTCCACCTTCTCGTTCTCCGGCAGCGTATTTTCTTGTTCGGAGGAGAGTTCGATCACCGGCGATCTCCATGGATTGTTAGCATCATCTGAGGTAGACGCTTCGCTGCTACTGACTCGGCCTATGATACATGGCACCGCGGTTGGCTTTTTGCGACGCTGCAGTCCAAGATGCTCGGCGGGTCGTGCTTACGTGCGCCGCCATAAAACGCCTCATGGCGGTCTGCACCTTACGAGTCTTTGCGGAAACTGCAGTGGCTTCTTGGTCGGTGATGTGCGTGGTGGTGGTGGCGATGACATGGTGCGATGTGGCGGCGTTGGGTACGTTGGCCGTGCAACCGTTGGCTCCGTAGCTCGCTGTCGCTATTCCTGTGCGTCGCGCAAGATGTTTCGTCGCTGCGCGCGTGTCGATCTGGAGCTTCTAGTGCCCTCTGCCTCCAGTGCCTGTATCCTGAGGAGCTTTCTTTGCTCCTCCTCCATCTGTTCACGGAATCACTTTACACTTGGTGTCCACTTATATTTGTCATTCATCTTGTAACGGGTGATTTTTTTGAGGTTAGGATTTTCATGCAGTAGTATTTGACAGATCACGTGGGATGTCAGACATGGTGTCAAAGAGAAAGATGCTCAGTATGCTTTGACATTTCATCATGAATAGACTTACTAACGAGCAACGCTTGCAAATCATTGAATTTTATTACCAAAATCAGTGTTCGGTTCGAAATGTGTTTCGCGTCCGTGTCCGATGAGCGATGAGGCTCATTTCTGGTTGAATGGCTACGTAAATAAGCAAAATTGCCGCATTTGGGGTGAAGAGCAACCAGAAGCCGTTCAAGAACTGCCCATGCATCCCGAAAAATGCACTGTTTGGTGTGGTTTGTACGCTGGTGGAATCATTGGACCGTATTTTTTCAAAGATGCTGTTGGACGCAACGTTACGGTGAATGGCGATAGCTATCGTTCGATGCTAACAAACTTTTTGTTGCCAAAAATGGAAGAACTGAACTTGGTTGACATGTGGTTTCAACAAGATGGCGCTACATGCCACACAGCTCGCGATTCTATGGCCATTTTGAGGGAAAACTTCGGACAACAATTCATCTCAAGAAATGGACCCGTAAGTTGGCCACCAAGATCATGCGATTTAACGCCTTTAGACTATTTTTTGTGGGGCTACGTCAAGTCTAAAGTCTACAGAAATAAGCCAGCAACTATTCCAGCTTTGGAAGACAACATTTCCGAAGAAATTCGGGCTATTCCGGCCGAAATGCTCGAAAAAGTTGCCCAAAATTGGACTTTCCGAATGGACCACCTAAGACGCAGCCGCGGTCAACATTTAAATGAAATTATCTTCAAAAAGTAAATGTCATGAACCAATCTAACGTTTCAAATAAAGAACCGATGAGATTTTGCAAATTTTATGCGTTTTTTTTTTTTAAAAAGTTATCAAGCTCTTAAAAAATCACCCGTTATATCTTGTCTCGCTGACGGCTCACGGTCGAATGAATTTGATCTACTCGTTTGGTCAGTAGATATGCTCGATTAAGTAAAAAGAATTTTTATTTTTGTTTTAGTTTTTTTTATTTTAATTTTTTATTTTTTTATTTATTATTATTTTTTTTTTCATTTTACACTGCTGCGAAAGTGTTGTACAACTTCAATTCGCTGATGTTCATTGTTCTCTCCTTGTCACCGTCGATCTTTGGAACATGTAAGATCACTGGTGAAATGTGTCTAAGAATTATATAAGGACCATCGTACTTCTGGGCTAACTTTGCGGCTTTAGAGAGATGATGTTCCTTCGCGAGAACTAGCTCTCCCATCGCGGGGATCCATTTTATATGCCTCAGATTGATCCGTGGATGCTCTCTCCATGTTTTGTCGAACGATTCTGAAAGCTTCCTGCATCCTGTTGTACTTTTCTTCAGCCGTCGTGGGTATCAAACCTATGCCGATATTAACTTCGTCGAAGAGAGCCTTTGGCAGTCGCGGTTCTTGTCCTTGTACGAGAAACGCTGGTCTATACTCTGTGGAGGGCGAGTTGCTGGAATTTATTGCGAGCTCGATCTCTGGGAGAAAATCGTCCCATTGCTGATATCGTGATTTGCTGAATTGTGCAATAGTTCACTTAATCCTACAGTTTACTGTTTCCGTGGTATTCTCTTGAGGGGTATAAAGTGCGGTGAATTGCTGGCGTACCCATAATTCCTTTAGATAGTGTTGCCATAGTGTACTAGTAAATTGAACACCATTGTCCGAAATAAGGATCTTCGAGGATTCTTTCTCTGAATGCGCGACGAAGTCCTTCAGCTGTAGCGCGCCTCATGGGAACTAATTCAACCCACTTGCTGAAGCGGTCGAAAAACACCAGTAGCATTGCATAGCCATGGGTTGATCGCGGTAAGGGTCCGATGAAGTCCGTACAAACTGTGGCAAACGATTCTTGTGCCACCTGTGAACACATCTTCTCTGCTAGTCTCTGCTGTCCTTCCTTGTATTTCCAGGAGGATATCCCTCTAGATAGGGTCTCATTTTCCGAATTCCCCAGACTATGGCGAGGCACTTCATTTCGGCAGCGGAATAGTTTTTCTCCGCCCCATTTAAATTTCGGCTGGCGTAGGCTATTACGCGTTCGCCTCCTTCCAGATTCTGTGCCAGCACAACTCCAAGGCCGATGTTGCCAGCGTCCGTCTGCAAAGTGAATGTCTGGCTGAAATCCGGACATGCCAGGACGGGAACCTCCGTTAACTTTCGCTTGATTCTTTCAAATGCTGATTGTTGCTCAGATCCCCACTTCCAGTGCTTCCCTTTCTTCAGGAGAGCTGTGAGCGGCTGGATCATGGTCGCGAAGTCGAATACAAAGCCAGGAAGCTATCCCAAGATATTGACGTACTTCTTTCACGTTAGTTGGGGGCTTTAGCTCCAGGATTGCTGTAACTTTCTCGGGATTGGTGTGGATGCCTTTGTCAATGATCACGTGACCTAAGTATCGGAGTTCCTGCTTGAAAAACTCGCACTTTTCAGGGTTAATTCGAAGGTTGTTCTGCTGAAGTCTCTTCAGTACGTTTCGTAAATTCTGTATGTGTTCCTCTAATGTAGAGCCTATGACGATTATATCGTCAAGGTAGGCGAAGGCGTCCGGTTCCATCCTGACATGACCTGGCCGAGTACTCTCTGGATCGTCGCTGGTGCCGAATGTAAGCCGAATGGCATGACGCGTCATTGAAATAGGCCACGCCCGGGTACGGCAAAGGCTGTATATGGGCGACTGCCACGCTCCAAAGGTATCTGCCAGTAGCCGTTCTTGAGATCCAGACTACTAATATACCTTGCTCTTCGTAACTTGTCAGGTATGTATTGTATCCCAAGTAAGGGGTATGCGTCGGGTACAGATTGGGCATTGAGTTGCTGATAATCGACACATAAACGCCACTTACCGTTCTTCTTCCGCGCCAATACAATCGGCGCGCTGTGTGGGCTGTGAAACGGCTCGATACATCCCTTCGACAGCAGCTCGTCGATCTCGGCATTTATAATGGCCTGCATGGCTGGGTTTTGAGCAAAATATCGTTGTTTGATGGGTCGGTCGTCGGTCATCGTGATTTTATGCTCCGCCACGATCGTCACACCACTTATGCATTCGAATTTTCGAAGTTCCTCGTCTAAGAAGTCACGTATGCGATCGTTTCTCTGGTTGGAAGTCGATGAAGTCTCGAGTCGATTGACGCTCTTGCACTTAAGCTTACGTTTTCTTTTTCTCTTGATCCCGCGCTTTAGCAGGCGTGTTTCTGGCGTAGTAAGTGTCATGTTGCTTACATGATGCGGTAGACCATTGATTGCTGAGCATCTGACGCTTTCAGCACTACCTCGTGACCTCCGTTGGATACTATAGCTCCCATGTTCCCCAGTGTATCCAATTCGAGTATGACGTCATCAATCGCTCCAGGCATCACGTGTAACACTGCCTTTAGCGATGTCTGAGTTATACTCGCCGTGTCCAGGCTTCGTTATAATAAATTTGTAAACATTGGGGGTCTTCTGCGAATCATACTTTATTTTATTTTATATTATAATTTTAATTAAAGTTACAAAATTGTTTCCCGCGTTTTAATGTCGTCGCCCGAGGAAAGTGCTGTCAGGGTAACAGTTCAATATGGTCTGATAGGGCAATACCATTTCCCACTCTGCTGCGTTCCTGGGTGCTAGACGACTGGCTGCTCTGTACCACGACGATCACGCTCGGCTACTTCTGCCGGCGCTTGCGTAGGCTTCAATGACGATGTGCTGGCGTATACGTTGACGCTCGTATGCTACGACGACTACGCTCGGTGAATGTGCTAAGTGATTTTTTAATAAATAAATTTAGGTAATATATGGCGAAATAAATGTGAAATGTGAACTTATTTCAATGTTCAGAGTGTATATATTAATATACAGAGTGAAAAACGTGAAAAATTTTAGTGAAACATAGAGATATACCATATTCCTCCTATGGAGAAGCTTTCTTATCCGCACACACCCCATTTATAAGGAAATTCGGTTTTTTTTACGCCTCTGCCAAAGTAATCGGAATCCTGCCCAAACCTGGGGGAATGTTTAGTATAGTATCCCATTTTGAAGAGGTTTTGCGCAAAGGAGGAGGGGGCTGGGGGCTTGCTACCCCCCTCATTTGAAAGGTAATGAATGGAACTTTTTAATAATAGCACGACCACGGGGGGCTCTAGGGCAGCCTCCTGAAAATGGTGTAAAATCGTAGTTTTTCCATACAATTTTCACTAATTATTATAAAATTTAAGTATTTTTACGCATAGAGTGACTCTATGTTTATTATTTTTATTATTTCAATGAATTAAAGTGGAAATCCACTTTATTTAAATAATAAAAACACTAAAAATTAAAAATTGTATATGTATTGGTAATAATGCTTACAAGTAGTTGAAGTACCAAGATAACCCAACCAACCATTTATACAAGACCCCCCCCCTGGCGCCGTATAGCATTATGTTCTGGTAATTTCCAGACGCGATATTCTGGAAGGACACGTCGGCATCAGCGAGAAGTGCGTGGCTATATAAGCCGTGGCAGCGCGAACGTAATCAATCAGTGCTAAGAGTAAACTGCTATAGTGCGTTGTGAAATAAAGAGTAGTTGAATTAAATTAAACAGTTGTAGTTTTATTTGTCAATCCAGAGATACGAACCTAACAAAGTGAACTAGCAAGCAGTAAAATCGTAACAATTGGTGTCAGAAGTGGGATTGTCAAATAATCCAAATTCAAGAAGGTTAAATTCGGAGAATTGAGAATTCAGCAATTAAAAAAGGAACTGGAGGAGCGTAATTTGCCGGTAAGCGGGCAAAAGGCGGATCTGCAGGCACGATTACGTGAAGCAATGGAAGCGGATGGAATTAATGTGGACGAGTTCGAATTTGTTGGGCCAGAAACTTCTACAAAGGTAGAAGAGAAAGTAGAAGAACAACGAACATCATCAAGTGTAGACATGAACACGTTGTTAGTGGCTATTCAGCAAATAGTGAAAATACATCGCAGTTAAAGTCTTGCCTTACACAACAAATGACTGAAAATAATACGCAGTTAGAAAAGCGTTTGGTACAACAGATTACAGAAAATAATACACAAGTGCAAGAGAAATTTTCAAAATTTGAAGACGAATTAAGCAAAATAAAAAATGACGAAGAAAATTTAAGATCAGAATTTCTTCAACTGAGTAATCGTGTGCGAGAACTGCAACTACCTGGCCCTGCACCATCAACAAATAATCAAAGATTGAAGGCACCTACATTCGATGGAAGTATTCCATTTCAAATTTTCAAACTTCAGTTTGAAAAGACAGCAATGGCCAATAATTGGAATGCAGCGGACAAGGTGGCGTCCTTGTTTGTATCATTGAAAGGACCTGCGGCAGAAATCCTTCAGACTATTCCAGACTGTGAACGGGACAACTATGAGGCATTGATGAGTGCGATAGAAAGACGATATGGTAGTGAGCACCGGAAACGAATATACCAGATCGAACTGCAAAATAGGGGTCAGAAAATGAACGAGTCATTGCAAGAGTTCGCAACTGAAATAGAACGACTGGCTCATTTGGCAAATGCAGATGCACCTGTGGATTACATTGAGAGGGTAAAAATTCAATGTTTCATAAATGGAATTCGTGATGTGGACACCAAACGCGCCACATATGCATTGCCAAAAAGAACGTTTGCTGAAACGGTTTCGCACGCCCTCACACAGGAAACAGCTTCCCTACTAAGTAAACCAGCACACAAGGTACAAAGGGTTGAAATGGAACAACCGGCGCTGATGGAAGAAATATTGAAGACTCTGAAGACAATTGCTGCACCGCGAGTAAATACAACAGGCAGATGTTTCAACTGTGGAAAAGCGGGTCACTTTGCCCGAAATTGCAATATAAAAGTAAACCCATCAAAACGGAAACAACCAACAGATAACGAGGACGAAGCATCCACATCTCACAAGTCGTTAAACTAAAACGGAACAGTTCAAAGGGGCGTGAGCTGGTTCCCACAACTATTTGCCCCGCCATCTCGATATCACAAATAGGTCGCCATGACAACAATCTTACTATCAACGGCATCGTAAATGGATGCAAAGCAAATGCTGTTTTGCCAGAACATGGAGATGCCTATAAACACCGGATATGTGACCAACGTTGAAAGTAAGAGGGTGATTGTTGATGATAATCAGAGTATTCCACCAAAATCTGAGGCGATTGTATGGGCTAAAGTGAATGGAGGAGGTGGAACTGAAGAGTTGTGGATTGTGGAACCAACAAAAATAGATACACCCATATTGGTAGGAAGAACGCTTGTGAAAACTAGAGAAGACGCCACCATTCCGGTCAGAGTAGTGAATGAATTCAACACGCCTATAAGTCTGAAGAAAGGAGCAGTAATTGGACAGTGCCAGAATATAAGTGCAATAGCACGATGCGAACGGTCACAACAGAAGCCTACTATTGAGCCACAGCAGATAAGTCCTACACTCCTAAATAATTTGCTGAACGAACTGCATGGAAATGAAAAATTAAAAGCAGAAAAACTATTAGAAAAATACGCATCCATATTTGCAAACGAAGGAAATACAGGAAGAACCGGCATTGTCAAACATCGCATAAATACTGGAGACGCTAAACCAATCCGACAAGCTCCGCGTAGGGTTCCACTAGCAAAACGTGAGGATGCTAACAAAATTATTGAAGACATGCACAAAAACGGTGTAATCGAACCTTCAATAAGTCCATGGAGCTCACCTATCGTCTTAGTTAAAAATAAAGATGGTAGCACCCGTTTCTGCGTAGATTATAGGAAGTTGAATGATGTCACAAAGAAAGACAGTTATCCTCTACCAAGAATCGACGATACATTAGACACCTTGTCTGGAGCGAAATGGTTTTCTACATTAGATCTACAAAGTGGATATTGGCAAGTCGAGATTGATAAATGTGACCGTGAAAAGACCGCTTTCAGTATGGGCGACGGGTTATGGGAATTCTCTGTGATGCCATTTGGGTTATGTAATGCGCCTGCAACGTTCGAGCGACTGATGGAACATGTGTTAAAAGGACTCAACTGGAAGACATGTTTGGTGTATCTTGATGACATTATCATCATGGGAAAAAGTTTTGATGATCATCTGAAAAATCTAGAGGAAGTCTTTCAGCGAATAGCATCAGCCGGATTACGCTTGAATCCCAAAAAGTGTTCATTATGGAAGAAGCAGGTCACATATCTCGGACATAAAGTGTCAACTGAGGGAATTCACACCGAGGAAGGAAAAATAAAAGCAGTGAAAGATTGGCCTCGACCCACCAACATTCATGAACTCCGCAGCTTCCTCGGCTTATGCACGTATTACCGCCGTTTTGTACCTGGATTTGCGAACGTGGCTAGAAGTTTACATGATTTAACAAAGAAGAATCGCCCGTTTGTATGGCAGTTGGAACAAGAAAAAGCGTTTAAGCAGCTTAAAGAACTACTTTGTACGGCGCCGATGTTGGCTTATCCAATACCTGGAAAGAAATTCATCCTGGATACAGATGCGAGCGCTTATGGAATTGAAGGTGTCCTGTCTCAGCTCATCCACGGACAAGAAAGAGTAATTGTGTATTACAGCAGAGTGCTCGGGAAACCAGAGAAAAACTACTGTGTGACGCGAAAAGAACTACTAGCTGTGGTGGAATGTGTAAAACATTTCCACAAGTATTTGTATGGACAACGATTCTTGCTGAGGACTGATCATGCAGCATTAAAATGGTTATTACAGTTTAAGAATCCGGAAGGCCAAATTGCACGATGGATCGAAAGATTACAGAATTACGACTTCGAAACGGAACATCGAAAGGGGATTCACCACAAAAATGCGGATGCATTATCACGTCGCCCTTGTCCACTGGAATGTAAACATTGCTCCAAATCAGAGGGAAAAGAAGGTATAATCGACGTGCGATTACTGAATATAGAACCTGAAGATGATTGGACTCCTCATCGCATCAGAATCAATCAGCTGGAGGACCCTGATCTTGCAAAGCTGGTAATGGCCAAAGAAAATGGGGTACGACCACCAAAGGAACAAATAAGTAACGAGAGTCCAACGGCAAAAGCATATTGGGCCCAATGGAACAGCATAAACCTCGTTAATGGATACCTTCATCGTACCTGGGAAAGCGAAGATGGCAAACAGTCTCGTCTGCTGATCATAGTACCGAAGTCCATGATCCCGAAAGTATTGAAAGAATATCACAATGGACCTAGTGGAGGGCACCTTGGGATTACAAAAACTATTGAGAAGATTAAACAACGGTTCTACTGGATCGGTTGTCGAGATTCCATAGCAGAATGGATAAGTAATTGCGTAGAGTGCATGGCAGCTAAAGGTCCTAAAGCCAAGAGTCGCGATAGGCTACAATAGTACAACGTGGGATCACCATTTGAACGAGTCGCAATGGATGTTGCAGGTCCGTTCCCAACCAGTACGGCCGGAAACAAATATCTACTGGTTGTCATGGACTATTTCAGTAAATGGCCAGAAGTATATGCCTTACCAAACCAAGAAGCGAAGACAATAGCCGAAGCGTTTGTAGAAAATTGGATAACAAGGTTCGGAGTGCCCGTCGAATTACACTCAGATCAAGGCAGGAATTTCGAATCTTCCATTTTCCAAGAAGTCTGTACATTATTGGGCATCCACAAGACACGGACAACAGCGTTACATCCACAATCAGATGGAATGGTGGAGAGATTCAACCGAACGCTCGAAGAACATCTGCGGAAAATCGTTGATAAAGATCAACGGAATTGGGACAAGTGCATCCAGATGTTCCTGCTGGCGTATCGTTCAGCGAAGCACGAGACAACTGGTTACACACCAGCAAAGATTATTTTTGGATCTGATCTGCGACTCCCTGCTGATCTTAAGTTTGGAACGAATCCTACAGCTGTAAGAAATGATTGAGATTATTGTTCTGCCTTAAAGGAAGAAATGAATGAATTGCATCTAATGGTAAGACAGCACACGCATCTGATGAGCAATAAGATGAAGGACCGGTTCGATCAAGCGGCAAATTCAAAAGGTTTTGAAGAAGGTGATCTGGTCCTGTTGTACAATCCACTTCGAAAGAAAGGCTTGTCCCCGAAATTGCAGACAGCCTGGGAAGGACCCTATATGGTGATGAAACGACTTAATGACGTGGTATACCGCATACAAAGAAATGGGAAAGCACGATGTAAAATGAAAGTAGTGCATTTGGAGAGGCTCGCCCTATTTGGTTCAAGAGGATTTGTGCCTAATCGGGACGATTAGGCTTTAGTGGAGGGCAGTGTTACAAAAAGTAGTATTAAGTTGTATTTGTATTGCTATATGCATCCCTTATTATGAACAATAGCTGTAGGTATATGGAATAGCATTTGTCTTGTTGTAGACATCTGCGCCGCGGCTGTCTGCTTGCGTCTGGCGCCGTATAGCATTATGTTCTGGTAATTTCCAGACGCGATATTCTAGAAGGACACGTCGGCATCAGCGAGAAGTGCGTGGCTATATAAGCCGTGGCAGCGCGAACGTAATCGATCAGTGCTAAGAGTAAACTGATATAGTGTAGACGAGTTGTGAAATAAAGAGTAGTTGAATTAAATTAAACAGTTGTAGTTTTATTTGTCAATCCAGAGATACGAACCTAACAAAGTGAACTAGCAAGCAGTAAAATCGTAACAATATGTTCGCACAGTTCAATGAAATTTCATTTCACACTAATTTCGTCAAGTAATTATAGGATGGAGTCATGTGTAGAAGTTCACGCAAGTGAGGAAAGTTCTCTGATCGCCATTCACTTGCGAGTGGCCAGAAACGATTCTTTTGCATATGACTCAAGCAGCTCACGACTTCCGGTATTTGACCAAGTATCCTCTGGGTAGCCTAAGAACATCCGTATGAAGGCGAGCTAAAGTGAGAAGGCGAAATATTCCCTACTTAGGGTTATGCGCTGGGTTTGGGACCCGCCAAGTTAAAATACACCCCAAATGAAAGGAAACAACAAGCCTCGGATAAGTGACCCCCCTTTTGATGACGACCAAAGCAAACGAATTAAGGATTATGATTTGAGAGCATGCACCTGAAATGTCCGGTCCCTTAATTGGGAAGATGCCGCTGCCCAGCTGGTTGATGTCCTCGTGAAAATAAAGGCTGACATCACCGCCGTCCAAGAAATGCGATGGACGGGACAAGGACAGAAACAGGTAGGTCCTTGTGGCATTTACTACGAGTACAGTGGCCATATAAAGGAGCGCAAGTTTGGTGTTGGATTCGTGGTGGGAGAGCGACTCCGTCGCCGAGTACTATCATTCACTCCTACGAATGAACGTCTAGCCACAATCCGCATCAAAGCGAGGTTCTTCAACATATCGCTGATTTGCACCCACGCCCCGACGGAGGAGAAGGACGATGTGACAAAAGATGCCTTTTATGAGTGCTTGGAGCGCACATATGAGAGATGCCCCCACCACGATGTCGAAATCGTGCTTGGCGACTTTAACGCCAGGGTGGGCAAAGAAGGTATCTTTAGCATCCCCAAATGGGTTGAGGCTGATCGACTTCGCCGGGGCCCGAAATATGGTTGTCTGTGGTACTAGATCCTAACATAAGAAGATTCATTAAGCTACCTGGCTGTCTCCGGATCGAAAAACCACCAACCAGATCGATCATGTTGTGATAGACGGAAGACACGTCTCCAGTATTTTAGATGTGCGTGCGCTCCGAGGTCCTAACATCGACTCGGACCACGATATTGTTGCAGCCAAGATTCGCACCCACCTCGGTGCAGCAAAAAACGCACGCCAACAAACACAAGGAAGGTTCGACGTCGAAAAGCTGCAATCACAACAGACAGCCGAACGATTTTCTGCACTCCTGCTCTCTGAGAGCACTCGTCAAGAACTCGGTATAAGGGAACTGTGGGACGGCATTTCAAACTCCTTACGTACAGCTGCAACCGAAACCATTGGTTTTTGGAAAGTGGAAAAGAACAGCTGGTACGACGAGGATTGCCGTGTCGCAGCGAAGAGAAATAGGTTGCCTACCTCGCAACGTTACGATCGACCACAACACGTGAGGGATGGGATAGATACCGAGAGTTGAAGAGGGAAGCGAGACGCATTTGTAGACAGAAAAATGCGTAAGAACGAAGAGTTTCATAAGCTGGCCGACAAGGGTAATGCTCAAAAATTCTACGAAAAGATGTGGCGACTTACAGAAGGTTTCAAGACCGGAGCATACTCCTGTAGAACCCCCAAAGGTGATTTAGTCGCCAGAAGAAGGCGAACCCGATTCCCCAATCGATGACGATGGAGCAGACGTGCCCGACCATGAAGAGGTTCGAATAGCAATTGACCGCCTGAAGAACAACAAAGCGGCAGGGGCCGACGGATTGCCGGCCGAGCTATTCAAACACGGCGGTGAAGAACTTATAAGGAGCATGCATCAGCTTCTTTGCAAAATATGGTCGGACGAAAGCATGCACAACGATTGGAATTTAAGTGTTCTATGCCCAATACTTAAAAAAGGAGACCCCACAATCTGCGCCAACTTCCGTGGGATAAGCCTCCTCAACATCACGTATACGTCTATAAAGCGTATTGTGTGAAAGATGAAAGCCCACCGTCAACAAACTGATTGGACCTTATCAGAGTGGAATTAGACCTGGCAAATCAATAACCGACCAGATAGTCACTATGCGCCAAATCTTGGAAAAGACCCGTGAAAGGAGAATCGAAACGCACCACCTATTCGTCGGTTTCAAAGCTGCTGTCGACAGCTCTATGCCGCGATGTCTGAATTTGGTATCCCCGCAAAACTAATACGGCAGTGTAAACTGACGTTGAGAAGCACCAAAAGCTCCGTCAGGATTGGGAAGGACCTCTCCGAGCCGTTCGATACCAAACGAGGTTTCGGACAAGGCGACACTCTATCGTGCGACTTCTTCAATCTCCTGCTGGAGAAAATTATTCGAGCTGCAGAACTTACTCGAGCAGGTACAGTCTTTTATAAGAGTGTACAGCTGCTGGCGTATGCCGATGATATTGATATCATCGGCCTCAACACCCGCGCCGTTAGTTCTGCTTTCTCCAGACTGAACAAGGTAGCAACGCAAATGGGTCTGGCAGTGAACGAGGGCAAGACGAAATATCTCCTGTCATCAAACAAACAGTCGTCGCACTCGCGACTTGGCTCTTACGTCACTGTTGACAGTCATAACTTTGAAGTTGTAGGTAATTTCGTCTATTTAAGAACCAGCATTTACACTACCAACAATGTCAGCCTTGAAACCCAACGCAGGATTACTCTTGCCAACAGGTGGTACTTCGGACTGAGTAGGCAATTGAAAAGTACAGTCCTCTCTCTACGAACAAAAGCCAAACTCTATAAATCGCTCATAATTCCCGTCCTGCTATATGGTGCAGAGGCTTGGACGATGTCAACAACCCATGAGTCGACGTTACGAGTTTTCGAGAGAAAGGTTCTGCGAAAATGTATGGTCCTTTGCGCATTGGCCACGGCGAATATCGCATTTGATGAAACGATGAGCTGTACGAGATATACGACGACATTGACATAGTTCAGCGAATTAAAAGACAGCGACTACGCTTGCTAGGTCATGTTGTCCGGATGGATGAAAACATTCCTGCTCTGAAAGTATTCGGCGCAGTACCCGCCGCGGGAAGCAGAGGAAGAGGAAGACCTCCACTCCATTGGAAGGACCAAGTGGAGAAGGACCTGGCTTCGCTTGAAATATCCAATTGGCGACATGGAGCGAAGAGAAGAAACAACTGGCGCGCTGTTGTTGACTCGGCTATAATCGCGTAAGCGGTGTCTACGCCAGTAAAGAAGAAGAAGAATTATAGCGGTTTACTTCTGGCATCCCGCCTTTTCTGAAATCAACTGATCGAAATTTCCTGATCTCTTTCGCTGTCAAATAATCAGGGAACGGGTTTGAGAGAAAAATGAGAGCCAATGCGAGAGTCTCGTATCATATATCCATGACGGGACTGTGACAGCGTACACGCCAGATCAAACAAAATAAGAATTTTTGTGCATTTTAAATTAAAACACCCAACATTTATTACGATTGCAAATTATTAATATTGGACTTTTAATATATGGGGAAACTACTTAAGTAGTCGACGCAGTACCCGCCGCGGGAAGCAGAGGAAGAGGAAGACCTCCACTCCGTTGGATGGACCAAGTGGAGAAGGACCTGGCTTCGCTTGGAATATCCAATTGGCGTAATTGAAAATTAGTTCTATTATGCACCAAAATACAAAACGTTTCATGAAATATATTTAAATTTCGCATTTTCTTTGATTTTCGTTGTTTTAAATTTGTATTAGCGATCTTGCACGGCGGCAACAAATTCCTCCGTTCACATATATTTTTGGATATAATTTCAATCTGGCCGTTCCCGTCATTCCAATTCCATAACGTCAAAACCTACCCAATCCAGTCAACTATCAAAGTTCGGTAGGTGAGCAATTCTCACATTTCTAGTGACAGGAGAGTTGGGGATCTCTTTATCTATGGTACACACGTTCAGCATCAGACTACGCAGTGAGTTTATCCTCTAGCTAGTCTTGGTACCCTAACTTGTGAACGCCGTCTGTTATAGCGCAAACAGCCAAAAACGTAGACCCGTGGCACGTGTCAGCTGATACGACCTATCTTATAGGCGCGCAATGTAAGTGAACAGCGAAAAACGCTACTCCCTTCTCTCTTTGCCGTAGGAATCAACGGAATTTGGAATTTTAGCGTAGAAACTCTCTCTCTCTCTCTCACAACGCAGGGTTGCCGATCTCGATATACTGTAGAAATTATAAAAATTGTCTTCAATATGTTTGAAATTTTCTTAAAATAACTCAAAATCAGAGTCGAATGCTATTATTTATAAATATATAAACTATTTTAATAGTTTGTTTTCAGTTTTGATATTTTATATTATAAAAAATTGTAATTGAAAACATAGATGTGTACAAAACTATATATGCGTATTGAGCAATGGCAACATTGTTCAAATGAAACAAACAAAAATGGCTGATGGTGCAGGACATCGTCATTGAAGCCTACGCGAGCGTCGGCTAAAGTAGTCGAGCGTGATCGTCGTGGTACAGAGCAGTCAGTCGTCTAGCACCGCAGTAGAGCGGGAAACTGTATTGCCCTAGTGGACCACACCGAACCGTTACCCTGACAGCACTCTCTTCGGGCGACGACATTACAGCGCGGGAGACAATTTTGTAACTTTAATTAAAATTATAATATAAAATAAAATAAAGTACGTTTCGCTGAAGAGCCCCAATGTTTACAAATTTATTGTAACGAACCCTGGACACGGCAAAGTATACCTCAGCTAGTTATACTTGTAAAAATCAGGGGCAGTATAAAGCTTCGTTACAATGTATGTGTATAATATCTGATTTATATTTAATAAACACAAAAAACGAAACCTCTCTAATATTATACAATTTATATCATATCGGGGGTGACTGAAGTACTTTCGTGTAATACTCCTTTCTGCGTTGGCGGTCTTCGGCCGCGCTCTTAAAAAATAACCCTGGTCGAGCAAATACCCGGGGTGACTGAAGTACTTTCGCATATTACTCCTTTCTGCGTTAAAAATAAAAAATATATTGAGTTTTCATTATAAAGTGGTTATATTTTTTGGCTATCATGCGCTCATATTGAAACAAAATTTGAGTTTTCGTTATGAAATGGTTAAATTTTGTTTATTGTATCTGTCAGCGATTTCCATTTATTTTTGATATTTCCTTATTATCACATAGCAGCGCTCCATTTCGTTGTTCGTCGTATTATTTAAAAGTTTATAATTTAATTTAATTAATGTGAAGTGAAAAATGTAATTAAAGTGTGTTTAATGTGGTGAAATAGCTTTTTGAAATGTTCGAATATGTTATAAACCAGGGGTGGGCACATTTTTAGCCCGCAAAGTTAGCAAAGTGCGCATGAGGGCTAGATGAGGGGAATATCAGTTTACGGAGGGAAGGGCATAAGAAGTTGCGAAAAATCAATTACATTCCTCCGTAACTTAGTGTTCATCGCAGAATCAGGGATAATGCGATGCCCAACTTATTGCAATGTGAGAGCGTGTCAAAATAAGCGTTTATTATAACATTTTCCATTATGGCCAGATCGAACAAAATAAGAATTATTGGGCATTTTAAATTAAAACACCCAACATTTATTACGATTGCAAATTATTATATGTTGGACTTTTAATATATGGCGAAACTACTTAATTCCTTTTTAAAGATTTTATAGTATATTACACCAATTGAATTTCGATCTCTCAATACATAAAAAGGTGAATTAAGACTGCTAGTTCTCAATTAATAAATGTTTTTAATCATTTGTAATAGAAAATTAATTCTATTACGCATCAAATTACAAAACATTTCACGAAATGTATTTAAATTTCGCATTTTCTTTGATTTACATTCTTTTAAATTTTTATTAACGATCTTGAACGGCGGCAACAAATTCCTCCGTTCACATATATTTTTGGTATAATTTCAATCTGGCCGTTCCAGTCATTCCATTTGCAAAACGTCAAAACCTACCCAATACAGTCAACTGTCAAAGTTCGGTAAATGAGCGGCTCTCAAATTTCCAGTGACAGGAGTATTGGGTATCTCTTTATCTCTGGCAGAATGGTTGCGGTAATACTGACATGGTAAAGAAATTAAAGAGCGGAAGTTTACTTCATATCGGAATTGCACAGTTGTGTGAACAAAAAGAAGTAAATATAATTTGCAGATTTTAGAACTTCGAAGATATTTGTTTTTATTTACCTTTTCATGTTGGGAAATTCTAATCACTGTTAGGAAAAAATTATATACTATAAGTTATATTTGTATCTAAAAACAATTTTATTTAATAAGAAAACATCACATTTTAAAAATTCACAACGCCTTATGTTTATTACTATTTTGTTCACACCACTGTTTGTGATGCCAGTTGTAAAAATTCATTTTAGCTACAATTAGGAAAATTTTTCTCAAGTTGTGCGCTTTTATACGTATATATGTAAGGTAATTTTATATATTTACTTACATATGTATATAAAAAAGAAAAGATATTTGTGACCATAATACATATTTTCTTTAAACATATTGCAGTTCCGTTTAATGAAAATGTATTAAAGTAATAATACGCGCTATAGAAAGGGAACACATATTTTCAAAAATATAAGAAATCATCAAATAAAAATGTTTTTGCGCGGTATGGCATTATTGATTGAGAGTGGCTAAGCACAAAAATATAATACAAACGCTAATGTCAGAAACATCTTCTCCGTTCGCTACGAGCGGCAAGCGTTTTGTTCTCGTTTTCTTTCGAACAATGTTGCCATTACTCAATACGCATATGTAGTTTTGTACACATTTAAGTTTTCAATTATAATTTTTCATAATATAAAATATCACAACTGAAAACAAACTATTAAAAATGGTTTATATATTTATAAATAATAGCATTCGATTTTTATTTTGAGTTAGTTTAAGAAAATTTCAAATAGATACATTGAAGACAATTTTTATAATTACTACAGTATATCGAGACTGGCAACCCTGCGTTGTGAGAGAGCAATCAGCTGAGTCGTTTCTACGGGGAAAACCCCAAGTCGTTGGAAATTCTACGGTAAGCGGGCGGTAGAAAAAGCTAGTATTGCGCCCTTATAAGATTCATTTGTGTATATGCGTTTGAAGAAACAGTGGTTCAGAAACTGAAATTATTATAATTTAAATGTGCCGAAATGTTATCAGCGAGTGAAAGCAGTGTCCAAAATTTAAAAAGAAAAATTAATCTATTTAATGTAGAATGGGAAGAAAAGTATTTGAATCAGGAAAGCTCTGTTATGTGTATGTATAATAGATCTGCAGTGATCTATTCTTTTAAAAAATAAGTTTGCGCAAATTTCAGACAGAATTACTTTTTATAAAGATCTTTGTTTAAAGAAATATCCATGTTTGAAACTTTTTTCTTCGAAAATTATATGTTTTTCAATAATGAAATTAAACAAACATATAATAAGAAGTAGGTTTTCTAATTTAAATTTTTGTACAATAATGCGTGTAGCTTCAGCAAATGAGATTAAACCAAACATAGAATTTATTATGGCAAATAAATTAAATTAAATGCTGTTATAAAGATATATTAAAAAAAAAATTACTAAAACAATATATTCATTATACTTTTTGCTATTTGTCTTACATTTTAAAAATTTATTACTGTTATTACCCACAGTGTAACTTCCCATATATGAGCTCGCTCTAATTTGTGAACTTGGTGTGGTAAAGTACGTTGCTCTCATTTATAAGTATGGAGTGGTAAAATATGTTTCTCTCACTTCCCTCTTCATGTTTGCCCGCGATGATCTCCTCACCTAGCCCTCAAAATGTGCACTCGTTTCCAGAACGGGCAAAATGCCACTAAGGGCTAATATGCCCACCCCTGTCATGAACTAAGCGTTTGCGGTATCTATAACCCTATTTATTTTTTAATCAGGAGGACTTTCTATTTCCAACGGTACTTTCAAATCGCCAAAGGAATCGGAATTGTGCCGAGCTTTGAAAACTTTTACATTTTACATATTAGTGGCATCACTCCTCTCTACTGTCAACTCATACACGGCGTACATGTGTGTTCGATCGGTATGCGTTTGATGCTTTACGTTCGGCGTGCACAAATGTATGTCGTGTAAAGTCGGATTTAATGGAGTAAGCGGTGTAAACCAGAAGAAATTTACTCAACAAAACATAAAACATTGGACAATGTTGTTGTTAAAGTTGAATAACATAAACAAACATCCGCTGCAATTCCCAGAATTGATCGACATTATTGCTGATCAATAAACAGTAGTATCAACAACAATAATCAACTTCAATATTGCTGACCATTCAACATCCGCTAAACTCTGCCTTTAAAACGCCGACGCTGCTGCCGTTGAACCACAGCTAGCTTAGGGTAATTTTAAGATTCAATGTTCAGTTTCTTTTAAAAACTCAATAAAGAAAAACTTAACTTGTAAATTTATATATACATATTGCTAAGCATTTGCAATTTGCAGTTTTCTTTGGCAATACGTGCAATGTGCAGCCTCCTTTAACACTATTCCTAGCAATACAAATATTATAGCGTAATTAAGTAACCAGTCTGTAGTAACTATTTGAGACCTTTTGAACTAAAGTCTCAATTTGTGACAAGTTACTATTCACAGTCTCTAGTACCCTCTACGATACTCTCATTTACATTAAAAATTTTTATATTATCTTAAAAGACCATGTACGCATATATAAATAAGTGTTCAAGTTGACACGTAAGATTTGCACTTTTTGTTTGTGAAAGGCAAGTATGATGTTATCCACTTTGTTTACATTGCAATATTCTGCTGACGCTTAAGTTCGCTGCCCAGCCATTGCGCCCAACAGCGGTAACCCGACACTTGCCTATGTCGCACGCCATAGGCCGCCGGCTTGACGGATATAGTAACGTACACTTATGATTTTAGGTTCAATAATATTTTTAAATTCGATATTAAGTTCAGTTTATATTTTGTATTTCATCTATAATAAACGTACTTGCTCCGGCCTCTCCGTTACAACACTGCCTACTTATTTGCCTCTGAAAGGACAATACCATTATCGTTAGAGGATACAACATAAATCCGTTACAACATTGCATTCTTATTGACCGTGAAAGGACAATATCATAATCGTCAGAGGAAACAACATAATTGCATATAAATAAATATGACAGACCATACGCATAATGTTTGTAAATTTATCTACATTCAGCATACATATGTATGTATGTAAATATGTAAACTCAATGCTTCAAGCGAAATCTCCGTTTACACGGACAATCAATGGCGAAGCTGACGTTTTGTCAAAGAGTCAATGTTGCGGAAGACCGACGCGAGGACAAATCTTCACAACAATGTGTTGTTGGTTGAAATTCCGAGCTGTGCCGAAAAAATAAGCAAACGATCGACGATTGTCACCGCTTCCCTTGCCACTTTAACAGCTTTGCTTACAAACCAGCGTAAATATGTATGTTTATGTATGAACTTGCATACATATCGACGCTGAATTTTGTGATCCACGCAAAATATTTTAGAAATTACAAATATTTTAAGTCAACTTGAACTATGTTGCCACTTTTGTCACTCTTTTCTGTGTTTTGCGGGGTTGTCAGTTTTTAATTTTATTATGTTTTCCCACGAAAACATGTTTTCATTGTCGGACCGAACATAGTATAAATGGGGTACGTTGCCTCTTCGAAATTTTCATAGATATGAAAACTGCGATGTCAAACTGCTGAAGTGACAGTTTGCTGCTTTCAATATGGGGCATACTTATTAGTATTCCATATATTGCTTTCCACAAACAATATTGAGTCTCCATAGGCAATTGGCGCAGCAATACATTTAGTATACGATAAACTTTGTCCTGTCGAGATGCCTCGTAAGATGAATATATTCGCAAACATATCGATATTATTTAGGGCGATGACAATAACCCCGAGTTTTGTAAATAAATTATACATAGGTGTGAGAAGTGTTTTTAATATTATGTTGCGCGTTGTAAATTTTCGTCGTACATTAGTGTCGGCATTCAAAACAAAAGTATATTTTTTTTTAATATTTCTATTTGGATAAAAATTTCATATTTTATTTTAGGAATTATGCAATTACAAATTGTTATTGCCTAATCATCGTAGCTCCTCCAATATTCCCAACCCGGATCACAGTAATTTTCATTTGGATGGATCACGAAGTTTGCCTCGTTTAATGGACTTTCCTGAAACGTTGTGGCCTTCAACAATTAATACTTTGAGAAATTGGATATTAATACAATTTATAATTCGCCCTTATTTTGACAGAGAATTTACCATTAAGGACTTCGTATATGGTGCTAAGCAAGCTCTTCAGGTGATCTAGATGGTACTTCTGAGATTTATAAGCCAATTTTAAATTCGTTCTACAACCTGTCAACTTGTTGTGATAACGTGCTATGTGTATTTGAATCTAATTTCTGGAATTAACATTTGGAATTTTTGCCCTTTACATGAACCAACCTAAGAGTCAACCATATTTTAACAATCGATGCGTTTGTTTAGAGACATTCGGCTGGCATTTAGAATAGCATCCCCCGATTTCGGTATTAAAAAGGGTATGTACGGATGAGGAGGTCCTCCAGATCAAGAAAAAATTATATATATATATATATATATATATATATATGTAGTTGCCGCTGATTTATGTTTTTTGAAAGTTCAATATTTAACTCGGGGAATGTTAAGTATCGCGCCGGTTTAGTATCATTTATGGAGAAAAACAAGAGGGGCTCCCCTCCTCACGCCTCCTTATTAGAAAGAGCAAGGATTGAACTTTTTAATAAAGCCCCCCTTAACCCCCTAGAGCCCTTTGAAAATTACCAAAAATCAGTGTTTTTGCTCATTTTTCCATACAAACTGAAAGCAAAGCAACCCAGCCGACATTTTTGTATGAACAAGAAATCAACGCCGGTGTGTATCAAATTTTTTTCGCATTCCTTCGGCCGCGCTTCAAAAAAAAAAAAAAAATAACCCTGGTCGGTCCAACACCGGGGTGTATCAGATTCTTTTCGCATAGAACTCGTTTTTTGCGTGGGCGGCCTTCGGCCGCTATTCAAAAAAAAAATAACCCTGGTCGGTCCAACACCGGGGTGTATCAGATTTTTTTCGCATAGAACTCCTTTTTGCGTGGGCGGCCTTCGGCCGCGCTTTAAAAAAACAACCCTGGCCGGTCCAACACCGGCTACGCCATCCACAGTATTTTAGCATTGAACACCTTTTCGCATTCACTTCATACATTTATTGCTAAGTGGGTTTAATTTATTCCCTTTTGTTCGTGCTTCCTCGGTAATTTGACAGTTCAAATTAGGCAGTCATTTTGTTTATTCGCATTATTGAACTCAATGAGGAAAAAGGTGTATTTTACTTAAAGATTTACAAAGAAATTAACAATCCAAAGTAATTAAAAACATTACTTGTAGTTTTTATAATTCATAAGTAATAGATGTGCGTGAAAATGTATCCATAATTGGTTTGGTACAATGCCCAACAGATGAAAATACACTAGCAAAATATTTAGAAAGATAAAAAAAATAAAATCTGTTTTAAAATAAAGTGCGATAATTTAAGCATACATGCGTGTTTAAAATTTTCAATTTGGTTCTCTCGTTTAGGTACAGTGCCAAAATTAACCGGCACGATACTAAACTCAACCCTTTAACTCTTATTCAAAAATTTACCTATTTAAAACGCGTGTTTCTCCGATTTATAATTAATTTTACACTTATATTTCTAACTTTTATATCCCCTAACACTTCCCTAGATAGTTTCTAACTATTTTAGGCAAAATTTACCGGGGGGTTTGGGAAAAAGGAAGTCCTCCTGATTAAAAAACATATGGGGTTTATAACGCTTAGTTTAGGAGATATTCGGCCTTAAAGTTCAAAAATTCGCAAAATTGGACCATTTCAAGGAGCTATTTCACCACATTAAACACACTTTTTTCACATTTTTCACTTCAAATTAATTAAATTGCACTATAATCTTTTAAATAAATCTACATTTTACTCTTTTAGTAGGTTTTTTTTTTTACCTAAAAATCTTTATTTTAAAAATCACATTTTGCACTTGTTTCAACCTCATTTGTTTACCAAAAATTACGACGAAATGGAGCGCTGCCATGTGATGATAAGGCAATTCGCTGAAATTCCTCTTTTTCGCAAAAATTCCTCTATTCACGCATATGGATATTTTCCTTTTTAAATTTATTAAGCAAATAAGTAATATTCTATACATGTATTAGTAATATTATATAATAATATTATATATTCATATGTATAAGTAATATTATATAATATTTATTTATTTATTATATAATAATATTACGTAATAAAGAGTAAAGTATACAGTGCAGTACGAAAACTCAAATTTTGTTTCAATATGAGTGCATGATAACCGAAAAATATAACCACTTCATACCCAAAACTCATATTTTAAATATAATAATATATATATTGTCACCTAAAATACAAACCAATGTATCATCAAAATTAAATGGAAATCGCTGACAGATATAATAACCAAAATTTACCATTTTATAACGAAAACTTAAATTTTGAGTGCATGATAACCATAAATTATAACCACTATACCAAAAAGTCAATATATTTTTTTATTTTCAACGCAGAAAGGGGTACTACGCGAAAGTACTTCAGTCACTCCGGGTATTCGCTCGGCCAGGGTTATTTTTTTAAAGCGCGGCCGAAGGCCGCCAACGCGGAAAGGAGTACTATGCGAAAGTACTTCAGTCACCCCGGGTATTATGTATATAAACATGTTATATTACAATCATAAACATATATAATATTATAATGTTATCACAAGATTTTACTTATCTGTGTTTATTAAATATAAATCACATATTATTCATATTTTCATATATGTATGTATATGGAAAAGTGTTCACATATTCAATTTTAGCTAGAAAAATCTTCTTTATAGTTTTTTTTATAGTTAATAAAGAAAAAAGAATCGCTCTAAAGTAGAAACAAAGAAAACTCTGTGAAACGCTGAAAAATCCTTCACTTTTGGTTTTTAAGGTGTGGCAATGCTGGTTTTCCTTGTAAATATAAGCGCTCTAAACTTTTCAGCTATAAATTTGACAAGTGATTTTTAAATTACTAAATTTAGTTGAAAAATTGCAAAATAATTGTGAAATGTAAGCTCATTTCAAAGCTTAGAGTGTATATTTAAATATACAGTGTAAAGAACGTTAAAAATTTAGTGAAACATAGAGAAATAACATGTTTTCTTAGTGCGAATTTTTGAATTTTTATACGTGAATATTTCAAAAAATATTAGTTATTTTTATGTTATTTTTGGATATTCCTCCTCTGGAGAAGCTCCCTGTTTTTTTACCCCTCCGCCAAAGTAATCGGAATCGTGCCTTATTTTATATTAAATAGTATAAAAATAAGTTATTGCATATTAAATTTTAGTTGAAAACCATGCTGCCATTTAGAATAGCATCCCTCGATTTTGGGGTTAAAGTGGGTTTGCACGGATAGAAATCCATTTATTAATATAATAAGAAAATGGTTGCAAACAAACAAAAAATTAGTGTTACCATATTTTGTAATGGAATAAAAATAAGAAAACAGAATGATTATGCCGTCAATACAAAATACATTATAGTGTAATGAGTAATGTAAAACCTTTCAGAATTTCTATTATCTTCGTAATTTCCGATGTTGGATCGGCCAAGGTTATATATTTTGAAGTGCCAACGGCAAAAGGAGTTCAATGCCAAAGAGCTGATCACGCCCAGGTGGTTGGTCCGACCAGGGTTTTTTTTTGGAGGGCGGCCGAAGGCCGCTCATGCAGAAGTTCAACGCGAAAAAACTGATCCCGCCCAGGTGTTAAACAAAAGTTTAATATTGAATAAAATTTATTTTCTGTAAAATAAATGGTTAGAATTTAGTGAAGTGTTAGTGGATGTGAAAGTTAAAGTGTAAAATTTATTATAAATCGGAGAAACCCGTGATTTAAATAGTTGCATTTTAGAACTTTAAATGCAAATATTTCAAAAACCATAAATCAGCTGCAACTCGTTCTTCTTCTTCTTTATTGGCGTAGAAACCGCTTACGCCAATTGGATATTCCACGCGAAGTCAGGTCCTTCTTCACTTGGTCCTTCCAATGGAGTGGTGGTCTTCCTCTTCCTCTGCTTCCCCGGACGGGTACCGCGTCGAATACATTCAGAGCTGGAGTGTTTTCGTCCATTCGGACAAAATGACCTAGCCAGCGTAGCCGCTGTCTTTTAATTCGCTGAACTATTGCAATGTCGTCATATATCTCATACAGCTCATCGTTCCATCGAATGCGATATTCGCCGTGGCCAACGCGCAAAGGGCCATAAATCTTTCGCAGAACCTTTCTCTCGAAAACTCGCAACGTCAACTCATCAGTTGTCATTGTCCAGGCCTCTGCACCATATAGCAGGACGGGAATTATGAGTGACATAGAGTTTAGTTTTTGTTCGTCGAGAGAGGACTTTGCTTCTCAATTGCCTACTCAGTCCAAAGTAGCACCTGTTGGCAAGAGTTATCCTGCGTTGGATTTCTATGCTGACATTGTTGGTGATGTTTACGCTGGTTCCAAGATATACGAAATTATCTGCGAGCCAAATCGCGAGTACGATGACTGTTTGTTTGATGACAGGAGATATTTCGTCTTGCCCTCGTTCACTGCCAGACCCATTTGCTTGTCCAGTATGGAGGGGTCGGCTTTAGTATACCGTCCCAGGATTTCGGGAACAAAATGGGTATGGTCGGATAGGGGAGATTCTCCAGATCAAGAATATATATAGTTATAGTCGCGGCCGGCAATCCATCGGCCCCCGCCGCTTTGTTGTTCTTCAGGCGAGTAATTGCTATTCGAACTTCTTCCTGGTTGGGCAATGGAGCGTCTGCTCCATCGTCATGGATTGAGGAATCGGGCTCTCCTTCTCCTGGAGTTGAACTTTCACTGCCATTCAGCTGTAGTAGCCCTTTCTGTTGATATAAAGATGTTGCACTTCCTTTCTTGATGAAATTATGCGAACATGAGTCCCGTCGATGCAACCAACTACTCCCGGGAAAGTACTTTTTGATTAAAATGAAACTTTCGAAGCGTTTTGCTCCTCAGTCTTTTGAACTTTAATACATTGGGCACAAATACGTTGTTCAATTATATTTAGAACCTTTTTAATTGCTAAAGATATCGTAGGTTGCGCCAACCCAATGTTTAAATCATTTCAACTACATTTTTGTTAACCATCGTCAGCAAGGAAACGCAGAGTTGCGCATAATTTTAATATAGGAGATGTGGCCGTTCCTCGCACACGTTTGTGGAAATGTTCCTTCATCTCATTCAGTAAAAAACAAAATGCTTCTTTATTTAATCGAAAATAACTTATGAATCTGCAACAAATATTATTAAAAAGCCACTCAATTGTGAAAAAACTTTGGCTTGCTATGCATTTGGAAGCTCCAATGGATTTGCGTGATCACGAAAGCTTTTTCGTATACGTAGCACATCAATTTTGCCCCCAATATTTTCGTCATTGTAGTATAAATCAAAACTTATATCCATTTTTTTTATTTATTTTAATGTTTATTCACTTTTTCGGGAGCGACAACTGAATTGAATTGTTTAAATATGTCGTTTAAAATCTTTTAGCTGTTTCACTATCTGTCAAATTTCCCTTTTTTATTCCAATCATACTTCGACTGAACTTAGTTGAAGTTCGCAATACCGGATAAGAGTTTGGTTGATCTGAAGTTGAATTGCCTTAACTTCAATTCGACCAAGTCGGGTTGAAAAGCGCAATAGGGGCATATGACTGTCTAGAGTGATATAGGAGCCAAGGGCAGCTTTAAAATCGACGAAGAAGCGGTGTTTGTCGATTCTCCTTTCACGTGTCTTTTCCAAGATTGGGCTCATGGTGTATATCTAGTCGGTTGTTGATTTGCCAGGTCTAAATCCACACGGATAAGGTTCAATCAGTTTGTTGACGGTGGGATTTAATCTTTCACACAATTCTCTCTATATATCTTATATGCAATGTTGAGGAGGCTTATCCCTCGGTAGTTGGCGCATATTGTGGGGTTCTCATGCTCCTTATTAGTTCTTCGTCGCCGTATTTGAATAGCTCGTTGTTCTTCAGACGGGTATTTGCATTTTCAACTTCTTTATGGTCGGGCAATGCAACGTCTGCTCCATCGTCATCGAATAGTGAATCGGGTTCGACATCACCTGGTGTTACGCTTTCACTGGCATTCACCAGCCTGGAGAAGTGTTCCCTCCATAATTTTAGTATGCTCCTGGTATCAGTCACTAGACAGCCCCTGTGTGTTCTATAAGGTTATGCTCCGGTCTTGACACCTTCTATTAGTCGGTGCATCCTTTCGTAGAAATTTCGAGCATTACCCCTCTCGGGGTATTATACTAGAGTTTTCGAATATACTAATTCATTTCGGCGTCTTTTTTTTGTCTGCGTCTCGCTTCCGTCTTCAACTCTCGGTATCTATACCATCCGCAGGTGTAGTAGTCCATTGTAGCGTTGCGAGGTAGGCAGCCTGCTTTCTCTTTTTTGTTGCACAGAGGCGGGTGCGTATCTTGACTGCAACAAGATAGCGCTCCGATGTTAGGACCTCGGAGAGTACGCATGTCTAAAACAGTGGAGACGGGTCTTCCGTCTATCACAACATGGTAGATCTGGTTGCTGGCTTTTCGATCCGGAAACAGCCAGGCAGCTTTGTGAATTTTTTCTATGCTGGAATCTAGTACTATAGATAACCATATTTCCGGACCCGGCGAAGTCGATCAGCCTTAACCCATTTGGGGATATTTCCTCGTGGAGGCGGAATTTACCGACCGTTGTGCCAAAGATACCTTCTTTGCCCAACCTGGCGTTAAAGTCGCCAAGCACGAATTTAACCCAAAAGGAGTTCTTTACTGGCGTAGAAAACGATTACAGTTGTTTCTTCTTTTTCCAAGATTTGGCGCAAGGTGAATATCTGGTCAGTTGTTTATTTGCCAAAGGAATTCTACACGAAAAAATTGAGTACACTCCTGTGTGGGACCAATCGGGGTTTATTTTTTTAAACGCGGGCAAAGGAGTGATTGCACTGCAGAAAAAAATCGAAAAACTAACAATGTTTTATATATTATATTAGGTTGTCAAGAGTCTTGCGATATTTTTTATTCGTCGCATCGGGCCATTCTATACCTTTTTGGAAAGCTCATTTCACACGCTAACACGTGTTTGATTGATTGCGCAAACATGGAGAAAAATAAAGAGAAAATACGGCATATTTTACAGTACTACTACGATGAAGGCAAAAATGGATCTCAAGCCGCCAATAAAATTTGTGTAGTTTACGGACCCGATACAGTTTCCATTTCCACCGCACAAAGATTGTTTCAACGTTTTCGTTCTGGTGTCGAGGTGGTCGAAGATGCGCCACGCTCCGGAAGGCCTGCGATAAAATCGCTGAATTGGTCGAAAGAGACCGGCATAGTAGCATCGGTCAAGAACTAGGCATAAGTCATCAAACCGTTATAAGCCATTTTAATAAATTCAATAAATCATTCAAAAAAAATACCGCAAGACTTTTTTGACAACCTAATATTTCCTGTCATTGGGGTATAATCTACTTTGTTTATTTCTTTCAGTTCATTTACAAAAGATGTCGATAGGTAATGCTGGTTATTTGTCAGTTTGCAACCATTTTGTTATTGCATATGTAAATAGAAATGAATGAAAAGTTAAACATTGAATAGCTTTTGCCCAACCAAAAGGTTTTGAAGTCAAACGGATTATTATTATTGTTCCAAAAGTGCTAACTTTATTTCACTTAACACAATTTCCTTTATCCATGATATAAAATTTTATTATAATTCACAAATATAATCAATAATATTAAAATTATATTTAACACAAGTCATTTACAATGATATTACAGTTACCACAGTCGGTTTTGGTGTAATTTTTTGAGTAACTACTTTACAAATGTTGCAAATTTTGCGCGCTTTGTGCAACAGTTCCGATAGTAAATCTTTTTCGAACATTAAATTATGGCATAAACAAACAAATTGTTCATATCGCACTACTATAGAATATAGCTGCAATGTACTCGTAAATAACTATCAAAACCACAGTTTCCTTTTATAAATAATGCACCTGTGAAGGATATTATATCTTGGCTACAGCTCATTTTAACGGGTTTCTTGTTTTAAATATATTACACTTGCACAAGTGTGTGCATTGTGGTAACATTGCAAGTGGTGTTAGTTTCAACTTCACGACAAAGTATTTACAACGTATTGATAGTGTAATATTAGCCTCGTGTCATTTTCGTAAATAATTGTTTATGCACAAAATTGTACATATTTTACTATGAACGAAAAATTAATTCAAATGCATACAGTTTTAAACTTCGATAAATGAATTTTGTTTGCAATTATTCAATAATCTCATTTTAAAAATTCTTTAAATTTTAGTAATGCTACCAATTACTTTAACAATTATTATCTTCGTTTATTGATTAATAATATATAGAAGCCAAGGGAAATTTTGGGTGTTACCTTCGACATTTTGAGTTAATGACGCTAAGTGTTGTGTTGGTGTTGCGCATTTTACGAGAAACCATGTTGGTAGCCGACTACGCTTAGACCGGTCAGAAAGCCGGTCAGAAGTAGCAAATCCTCAAATGTTTTCAGTAGTGGTGAACTCTCCAAGGATTGGTGGATTTTCGAATTTCTATATATCGGGTATGTGAAGTGTGGGCAGCGTCAGGTTGAAACCTTGGAGAGTAACCTGGCCTCTGACGAACTTAGATGCTTGAGTATAAATACTTTTATGCTGTCTGGGGCGATATTTTTTTGAAGATTTGGTCCTATTGTTAACTCATCGAACACCTTCGTCGTTGAAAGCAAGGGGTGCACAGTTCTTTATCGTTTTATTGCAACCGTCGAGTGAATTGGACTTCAACCTTGTCGTCGTCTCTCCTCGGATTCGACAGGAATTTAAGAGTAATCCATAATTTAACACCGAGGGAGAGGCTGCAACTTCAGTTACTCTATCCGATGCATCCGTTTGTTCTGGTTTGCCATTTACCGATTCTCCAAATTGAGATCGCTTATGCGGAGATCACTAAGGTCGACCTAGTGTACGGTGTTACGCTCATTTGTTAGTCAGCTGTTTCAGTTGGGGAAATTGGGCCTGTGGTCGTAATTACGGTGGGACTTCGTTATTCATTGTATAGAATGTCGAATCGTTTATCTGTTCCCCATATGATCCGACAGGAATGCCAAATATAGTAATGCGATTTAAAGTCGTCTAGTACCAAACAGTTCTCACAATGAAACAGAGAACATATGTTCGGTCATAAATACGTATTTTTGAATTATATCGCAAACACCAAAGAGTATTTAAAAGTATGGTAACGCCCAATGTCGCCATTGCATCTTACGATATTTGTTGTTTATTTTTTGTATTGGTTCCATGCCTTATATTTCGAGGTTCCCTACTTGTTTAACGAAGCAACACTGAAACTTCAAACTTTATAGGGAATGTTTATTATTATCGTTGAGTCCAATTTTCGATGACTCATTTTTCGACTGATAACTGGCGAATAATGCGCGTGATGTTTTTCTCCAAGGCTCGTCTCGAAGCGGGATTGTCCGCAGGGACTTTAGACTTTACATATCCCCACAGGAAAAGGTCTGTCTAATCGACCGGCGCACAACGTGGAATTATCCGGTCACCGAAGTGTTCTCTCAATAACTCCATTAATTGATGCGATGTTTGGGAAGTGGCGCCGTCTTGTTGAAACCAAATGTCGTCGAGATAATGAGAATCAATTTCAGGTATCAATTAGTCGGTTATCATGGCGCGATAACGGTCGCCATTGACAGTTACTTTCTCACCGGCATAATTTTTGAAAATAAAAATGTGGACTAATCATTCCATCGGTTAATAAACCACACCAAACCGTTGTTTATTAGGAATTAAAAGGCGGCTCTAAAATCTCAAGTTGCACTGTGTCCCAAATGTGGCAATTTTGATTGTTTACATATTTATTGAGCCAGAAATGGACCTCATCGTTGAAAAAAATTTAGTGCGAAAACGTCAGATCTTCTTGGAACTCTTCAAGAGCCCATAGTGGGAAGCGATGTCGCTTGCGAAGGCCGAACGACCTCGGTACTTGCACAAGCTGTATTTGTACGCTTTCAATTTAAGATCTCGACGTAAAATGCGTGAAGTCGTTCCATACGTCAGTCCGACTTGGTGCGAACGGCTCCGAAACGCTCCACGGTCTCCGAGTACACTCTCAGCTAATCGCGACCGTTTGTATATCGCCGTCAGTTACTACAACGACAAAGAACGACCGTCTACGCGTTACGGGGCATCTCGGCAGGCAAAACTTTAATGTATACTCCTTACGACATGCCCACCACGACTACAATCCGGTGACACGGCTCGTATCCGTTCCAGCCATTAGAAGTAATAGAGGTTGATAACATAATAAATAATATAACGGCTATGATAAAGATGGGTAATTGTCCATTTCTGGTGACATTTGATGAAAAAGATGAAATAAATGGGTCTCTGTTATCGAATATAAATAATATTGTTAGACGACACCCTGGCTCAGCGACATCGGCACTCTTGAATATCACTGATCATCAAGTGATTCTGAGTACCTTACCTATAAAGGCTGAACATCAAGAATCTAGAATACAGTGATGACATAGAAAGAAAGCTAAGAACTAGACATGCAATGTTCAGTATGGCTACTATCCTCATTATAGCTATGATATTCTCTATTTTGAAGGTTCATCAAAAATTTAAAGAAACGAGACGCAATTGTTCCTTAAAGAGGTTTATTGACAGCTTGTGGAAGTCCGAGGACGGCCTCAATTTCGAAGGAGAGGAATTAACGCGAGTAGCTTCTCCGCAGCATGAAAGTTCGCGCGTTGTTTGGGTCAGCGATTTTTCGTTCTTACACTGACTGCAAATTCTTTGCTTGTCGCTTCATTTGAATGTTAATGCCAACAACGGAACGGCGAATGACTTTGCCTTAGGCACTCAACAAGTGCAGCGAACGCTCACCTTTAATAAATAAAGCAAGGAAGCAAATTAAGAACTAAAACTTATTAATTTATCCATATGAAATTGCTTGAAAATATGTACTTAAGTATACCTCAGCAATATCAAAATTAATTCAATCAGCCTATCTCTTCCTTTGCACCCCATATACCCTATGTAATAATTTCCGACGTCTCAAGTTTTCTTAAAAATTACATGGTTTACCACTGAATATGGAATAAATTGGTCTAGGCTTTGTTGTATTAGGGTTACAACCCAAAATAATGAATAACAATCCTCTGCTTGACGTTTTCACATCAACTCACTACATAATGCATTGGCCTCTTCAAATGAGTTTCCAATATGTATGATACGAAGTAATTTTAGTAAAAACGAGCGAGTCTTAGACTTGTAATTTAATTCACTAAATTCCTACTTTGATCTTAATCTATTTACAATTTCGTCGAATAGTGAATGCTGAATTCCTTCGCAAAATTTTTTTTAATTTTTAGTTTGAAGGTATTTTCCCTGCTTGGTCCTTTGCAAGATGCAAGAGTATAAAATGTTCGGTTGCACACGAACTTAGCACTTCCTTACTTGTTACCAATTTAATTTTGCTAAAAATTTAATTGTAATGCCTACGTTGTGATTTTATTCATTTAAATATCGACAAAAAGAATTCCGTGTTTTCGTTTTGTCGCACACTGTATATTGATTTATAACCTACTACAAAAGTTTACTTTGATGTTTCTTTGTTACAATTTTCTACTGTAATAGAAGTGTTTTTTTTAAATACATATAACAATAAACCAATTATACTGAAGCTATTTTTATTTTTATAGATTATTTCAAAAAAACTGTTAAATGGAGAATTTGATGCATTAAACGGCTTCGTGTCCAAAGAAGCCATCAATGAGCTAAAACCCACTATTCAGAAACTATCTGTGGCTCAAAGGAAACAATTAGAAATTAATAAAACCGATATTTACTTCGCTTTTCCATACCAAGTGGGTATAATATTTGACGAAGAGCAAGAAAAAATTCAGAAGCGTTGGGTTGAAATAACAATGGTTTTCCACGTACTTCGAGGACTTACGGAAATGCGAAACCGCGGTGAGGAAATTCCTTGGAATATGGGGCAAGTATTGAAGAACGGTTATAGTATTATACAATACATTCCATACATATTATAGATTTTTGCAAATCTCCTATGAATGTGTATAAAAAAAAATAAGCATTATAACTAACCTTAGATGAGATTTGTGTAAATATCGTTATTGGAATTATAGTGATACATTTACTTTATAGTAACTAGATGTATTAGATTCTCCCACCGTTGGAGAGTAGCGAGTCGGATAAATTATATCTTATGCTCACGTAAACGGGCAGCACTTGTGGTGTAATGTACTGTATGTGTAATCATATTATGATTCTTTCTGAATGGATACATATTTTTTGCGTTAAAAAACGTATTTTGTGTTTTGCTTTAACATGCCTAACATTGTCTTTTTTCTTTACAAAAGAGCAGAATAAACAGAGAATTGGCGATTCGAAGTTAACTGATAAGAAAGTAGTACATACGATCACATGATATGGTTTATGGACTAAAAAGGCCAATACATGTGTATGTTTCGAACAGTAATTGTGTTTGAATATGCATATCAAATGCATGTTATTTGAAATCAGTAAAATGTTATGAATTCAATTCACATATTCGGAAAAGTCAGATTAATCATTGGTTTCCACAACTTGACTGGGAACTTTTTTGTGACAGCAAGTGGTTTGTGGGAAAAGGGGTGACCAAGTAAAAGAACCTCAAGTTGCTCATGTTTGAGCTACACGCCTTGTGTTTTAGTTCATAACAGCTCGTTGCAACTCTGCTATCTATATGCTTTCGAATATTCCAGACCGCCCGAGAACCTCTTACTAATTATCGCACAACTCGAAAAATATTTGACGAATTTACCTAAAATTATCAGAGAATATTTCTAAGATATACTTTAAGAATCGTTTTTCTTTTTTTTTATTTAATTCTGACCAACTATGCGTAAATAAATCATACAAAATATTGAAAAAATTATCCGAAAATTATTGTAGAAATTTGCTAAATAGAAGTCGCTAATACTATACAATAATAAACGACACTTAAGAAGACATTGGTGCTGCTTGTGAATTTCTCAAAGTGATACTTATGTCGTGTATCAATAGGTAGAAAGTTAAAAATTCTGACAAATTGAAATTTTCAGATTTTTTGTGGTGTGGTCAAGAATTAGGTAGGTTTTGACAAAACAAGAGGTGGTGTGTGTCGGTCCTTCTTTCACGGGTATTTTCCAAGATGTGGCGCAGAGTAAAAAGCTGATCGATTGTACACACTAATAAGGCCCAATCAGCTTGTTGAAGGGCTTCAGTCTTTCAGCTGGGGCAGATTATGGGGTCCCTTTTTTGTGGATTAGGCAGAGCACACTTAAATTCTAATCGTCGGGCATGCTTTCGTCCGACTGTATTCCTTGTTGTTCCTCAGACAGGTAAATGCTATTCGAACTTCTTCTTGGTCGGACAATGGAACGTGAGCTTTATTGTCATCGATTGGGGAATCGGGTTCACCATCTCTCGGACTACATCTCTTGGTGTTATGCTCTTGTTGCCACTGAGGATTCTACAAGAGTATACTCCGGGCTGAAAACCTTTCGTTAGTCGCCGCATCTTTTCGTAGAATTTTGTGAGAGTGTTCTATGACGTCCAATCATACAGAGTGTCAGTAGTTATACCGTATCCATACTTTGCAGTAATGCGTTTTCGAAGTCAGCCCAACGATCAAATCAAGCTTTAAATATCATGCGAAAATATGTGAAATCGGACTACAACCACGCCTTCTTGTATATAAATCAAACACTAATGAATATATTTGAATAAAAGTTTGTATAAGTAGTGATTTTAAGGAATGTGGTATTAAGTGTAAAAATGTTCAATACCGAATCAGAGCGGTTTAAGCCCTTAGATACTGAAAAAGTGGTCACCAGAGTCTATAGCTGACTTTTTATCGAAAATATCGGTCAATATGTGAGGTATATCGTAAAATTTCAATTCGGAGCGAATCCTTTCCTGATAATCATATACATATCTATATATCGAAAATGAATTTTTGGCAATAAATGGAAAAAATCGAAGGAAAACTTGCCATAGCTATAATTAATGTCCATATATTGCTTTGGTATTTCAGGTACCTAAAGGGGTTAGGGGTAGTAAGAATTTTCAAAAAATTTTTTTTGCGTTAAGTGTAATATCTTAAAAATTTCACGTTGATCCGACAATTAGTTTTTGAGTTATTCGACAAATAACAAAGAGAGCTCGGGTACTTCAAAGCGCTAGTGTGAAACTTTAAACGCGTTTTTCTCAAAACTATGCTTTTTGAACTGGTGAAAACTGTAACTCGAAATTTATACAGCTTTTAGAATACATAATAAACTCGGGCCTGATCGAAGGATTTTTTGTTTTTCAAAAATTTCGATTTTTTAAGACCAATTAACTGTTGATTTTTTGTAAAAAATTTAGAAAAAAATTTCCTGAGACCGCCATTTTGTAAATTTAAAAAAAAAAAAAATAAAAAAAATAACAAATTCTTCGATCAGGACCGAATTTATCTATTTATAAAACTAATTTTTTTGTCCGATTGAGTTTAGATGAATCTCCAAGGACTTATAGTTGTCACCGCAAGTACCTTTTTTTGGAACTGGGTCAACACAAACAACTATAGCTTTGAAAATAAAATTTTTTTTTTGAAATTTTCGTGACTTCAAGTCTACGCATTATATAATAATATCATATTACTAATTTTGTGAAAGAACATGTTTTAATAGCAAAAAAAATACTGAAAATTCTCATTTTTTCGTGCCTCTGTCTACCCCACTGCGACCTTTGGTCTATTGTGCTCTCTCTTTACTCACATTGACTCGCCTGGACCCAGCCCATTGATAAAGTCCAGCAGACTTCCAGGCGGTAGCGAGGCAATGCGATCCCTATCCGGAGACAGCACTCCAAGGGCCTTTGATCTGCGTCTACAGACTGCTGGGCAGTCAAACAGCAGATGCTCCGGGGTTTCAGGCTCCATGCCGCAGAAATGGCAGCTGGCGCAAGCTGATAGGCCCATGCTATGCAGATGCCTGTTCAGCCTGCAGTGACCAGTGTACCATGCGACCAGCAGCCTGAGTTTGTTCCTTAGGAGGTTTATTATAATTTTGAACCTCTTGAGGTTGTAACCTCCCATTAGCAGTTTGGCGTGTCTTATGCCATGAGCCTGTAGCCAATACTCCTCTCTGCCTACTCTTTCCTCTATACGGAGCAGCTCCTTTATGGTGTGGGGACCCACCCCCGTAAAGGGTTCGGGTCCTACCATTTTGATGGAGGCCGCGGAGCGGGCGAGCTCGTCCGCCAGTTCATTACCGGCTATACCTGTATGACTAGGCACCCTGACCAGGTGTACCCGGCTTCTATCCGCAAGGCTATTCAGCCTATCCCTACACTCCTGCACTAGAAACGATTTGACCTGGGAAGTGGAGATCGCGTTTAGCGCCGCTTGACTATCGCTGAGAATGACTATCCGCTCATTGCGATAGTTGCGATGGAGGTCTATTTCTAAACACCGGCTTATGGCATAAACCTCTGCCTGGAAAATGCTCGGGAACTCACCCATGGGTATGGAGCGCCTAATGCGTGGGCCCACAATCCCTGCGCCGATTCCCTCCGCCATTTTCGAGCCATCGGTGTACCACCTTAAACTACTTTCCCTCAACACCATCTCGAGGTTGGAGTCACTCCAATCGTCTTTGTTGCTGAGGGTAACCTTGAACTTTTTCCTGATCTTAACCTTTTTGGTAGCGCTATCCCTCGGGAGGAGGGCCAAAGGTAGGCTGTCGCTTATCCTTTCCATCCTCTGGGATGAGACTACCTTGCCTTTTCCCCACCCCTCTGCCGTTATTTGCAGAAGGGTGTTTGACACTGTTGGTCATTCTTAACTCACTGCCCCCCAGTGAGAGAGTCCTAAGGCCGGGTAGGGTCCTGCGTCTCGTAAACGGAATTACTGACGTCTTGGAGGGGTTGATGTTCAGTTCAACCTTCCTACAACACATCTTCGCTAGATTGAGACCTCTTTGGACCAAGTCACAGAGAGTGTCTTCATATCTGCCTTTTGCTATGATTACTATGTCGTCCGCATACCCTTGGCAGCGGATCCCATTGTCTGTAAGCAGTGTCAGCAGGTCGTCTACGACTAGACTCCATAGCAGGGGTGAAGCACACCCCCCTGTGGGCAGTGCCTTGTTGTGCCTAGACGAATTCTGCTCTCCTACTAAAGTCTCGGCAACCTTTGTACGTAGTACGGCCTCTATCCATCTACCCACTGGTGCCGCCACATTCCTTTTCTCCAGTGCCCTAATTACACTCTTGTGGGATGTGTTGTCAAAGGCACCATCAATGTCCAGGAACGCGCAAAACGTCACCTCCCCATGCTCCAGTGAGCTCTCTATTTCAGAGGTCAGCTGGTACAGAGCAGTACTGGTAGATCTTCCCTCTCTGTAGGCGTGCTGAGCCGCTTGCAGCGGTGAGCTTCTCAGCGCGTTCGCCCTTATTTCCTGTTCCACGATCTTCTCTAGTACCTTTGTCCACCACGGACAGACGCGTCTGTCAGTGGGCGCTTTTAGGGAACAGCTGCTATTGTATGCGCTGATTACGGCCCCGTTCAGGTCAGAGAGCCTATTCTCTATCCCATGGCCTGAAACGCTATCATCAGTCTGTCCCCTACTGCTTAATATTTCCCTGAAGGCGACCCAGTTCGTCTTCCGAGGGTTGCGTCTGGGGGGGAGTTGTCTAACCTCTAACTCTAGCTTGAACCTTATGATCCTGTGGTCTGACAAGGAGGGCTCTGTCGAGACTCTCCATTGTGAGGCCAGTCCACTCGCAGGCTCATTGCTCAAGGTGAGGTCCAACACCTCCCTCCTGCTTATAATTATGAACCTGGGTTCACACCCTACATTCTCTATACCTAAATTGCTACCTACAATATACTCTAATAGAGACTCACCTCTTGTGTTGCAATCGGTCTCTCGCTAGAGAGATCCCAGATTACCTTATTTGCTTCCGTCTTGAGGCCTTTGACCTCTCCTCTGTAGACCCAAGGCTCCTGGATCAGCAATACGCACATTTTCTCCGCTGTGAACCTGCTTGTTATGACTGCCGAGGCTGCGGCCGCGTGATGCAGGTTCACTTGGGCAGTCTCCATGTTGACGGCCATTATAGAATGGGTTCGAGGAAGGGCAGATCCTCTTCCCCGCCGTCAATCTCACTGTTGTCCATAGGTTCTCCTAGCCCATCTAGGAGCTCCTGCGTTGAGGGTAGCTCTGCCGTCAGACCAATTACAGGGACGTCTGTAGTCGCTGTCGACATTGCCTTCTCCGTCCTGCTTCCGCAGGGCCGCTCTTCCACCACCTGCATTCTAGCTTCCTCCGAGTCTGCCTCAGGCACTGCCTGCTTGACAGATTCTTTGCTCTGGAGAGTCGCAGACGTTGCAGCTCCCTTGCTCCCGGTGGCTGCAGGCTTGTAAGACCGCATGACCACGGTGCTGAACCTGTAGAACAGGCGGAAGCTCACTGCCCGGACGTACTTGTACGATTCATCGTCAATGAAAACGTGCAATCTCCATCCTCTCATCTCACCTATCTCCTCCATTTTGCTGCTGGCGACACACCAGGACGAAATGCTGAGTCCCCGGTTCTGATTCTTCACCAGGCCCAAGGCGATCTCATAGGGCTTGTCCCCGCACCGAGAGAGGAACATTGTCATGCTGTGCATGATTGGCAAGTCCTCCGCCCTCTTCGCGCAAAGGATGGGGCCCTTACAGCCTCCCAGCTTTGGAGCGTACTCTCTCACCCAGTCAGCGGATTCCTCATCCATACAGTCCATCTGCAGCATACCTCCTCTAAATTCGACACCCAGGAAAGACGCCGCCTATCCCTTATTAGGCCAACCACACCCCTTCCTATCCTTTAATCGACCTCAGATGTTTCTTATTTTATCTTTCGTTTCCGATGGATTTTATCCCACCATGTCTTTTTTTTGTTTTCAGAAATTATAAACTTAGTCATATATATCACATAAACTCAACCGAGGAGGCTAAGTTTAATATACTGAGTTCCAACTAAAAGATTATATTAGAGATATGAGATTTGGACCAAGGCCTAGACCAATTCCATTCAAATTCAGCGCTAAACTACATAATTAAAAGAAATTGTCCTATTCATTTCATTAAAATATCACACAAACCTACACGGTTTAAAGTCAGTTGGAAGTTCGAAATCATTGTATGCGGTATATTGTGGGCAGAGAAAGATCTGTGATGATTACATTAACTTTTAACATTGCTCAGGTATACAACATATTTTCAACCTACTAGGAGCAGTTAGATTTACATTTTAACCTTGGAATGATTTTGTATGCCACATATCCAACAAAATATCTAATTGATACCAGCTCTAAACTAATATCTGACTGGTTACAAAATGAGTCTTCCAAAAAGTAATTCTCATGCAATCGGTCTTTAAAATCGAAATCATATAGTAAGCTGTTATCTTTTTCCTCATTTACAAGCAACTTCGGTTCATTATTAGAAACGCTGCTAATTACCTGATGCATTGAATCCTGCGTCTCTTCACAGTTGCTAAATGAACTATCTATGTATATATATAAAAATGAAATGGTATATAGTTGTAACGCTAAAACTCGAAAACGGCTGAACCAAATGAAAAACTTCCTTTGGGGGATTTGTTTGTTATTACCACGCGCAGGTCATGTCTTAAAATCAGAACAAAATATTAAGGGGGCGTGGCACCTCCCATACAAATTAAATTTTTCAAGTCGAATATCTTCAAAAGTGTTTAAGGTAGGAACATGAAAATTGGTATAGAGCCATTCTCACCCATAAAACTTGGCGTTATCGAAAAAGGGGCGTGGTACCTCCCATACAATCTTTAATTATTTTGGTTGTTAATCCATCATACATTTATCTCATTTTCCACCTAGCACGTCATTTTGGTTGTTTCTTGCTGTTTTTGTTTATTTATCGGTGACAGTAGCGGTTATATCGTAATTTTGGTTGCGTTACGTGCTATTTTTGGTTTATAAAAATGGCAGTTTTATGAAACAAACACAAATTAAATTAGACGTCAATTTTGCTTTGCAATCGAACACGCAAAATTTAGAGGGCAATAAAATTGCGCCTTGCTTTACTGATATATTAATATATTTTGTTTTAAAAAGTGAGTTATTTAGTGAAAGTGATTTAGCGTTTTGGCGAATACCGATTTACATATGTACATTGGAATTTATCATTCAACTGATCTGCTTCCTTAGTTTAATTCATACATTTTTGGAGTTTTCAAAGGTAAGTTATTGGTCCGTAAAACCTTATATGAACTTTGTGCAAATGAATGATCATTTCCTATTAGATATTTGTTACGATGCCAAGAATCAGTACGTATGGTAATACTTCTCGGAGTTCCCAGGCCGCAAGGAGAACAGGAAATAGCAGAGCATGTCAAAGGGAAAGTGTTATTGAGAGGGTATCACCACGAAATAGACTGCTGGACAATAGCACGCACCAGTTAGAAGATGTCAACCAAACATACAATCAGCAAGAACTATTGAGAAGAAGGGAAGTTCACAATCGGCAACATCTTTCTTTTGTGAACATTGAACGGGCAGGTTTTCGATATGATCCAAACATTCAATATAGCGCATCGGTTCAAATCGGTCAGATGTCAGTAGTTTGTCAATATTGCAATGCAGTCAAATTTAAAAATGAACCGTCGGGTTATGTTGCGCCGGGGGAAAGGTTAAGTTGCCAGAATTGCTTCCACCACCATAGCCATTGTTCCAGCTGCTTTACGGTGAATCTCCTCACTCGAACCATTTCTTAAAGCACACTAAAATGTACAACGATTGTTTGTTTAATGACGTCGTTTGGCGGTGAAATTGTAAATGAACAAAACTACAATCCAACGTTTAAGGTATTTTTGTCAAACAATATTCGAGAGAAACTACAGAGCTTTCCTCCAATTATACAGGTTCATGGGCAAATTTTTCATCTCGCTGGATCGCTGTTGCCGCATCTAGATCAAGAACACAAATATCTCCAAATTTACTTTCTAGGAGATTCACATGATGAAGTAAATCGGCGTTGTGCTATCTTCAATACAACGAAAAGAGAAATAATCGAACAATTGCAGCAAATGTTACACGAACACAATGGCCTCATTAAACTGTTTACGATTTCGTTGGAACGTATGCCAACAGGTGATCATAGTATAATCATACAAGCGGACAAAAGACCAACAGGGACACATGAAAGACAATATAATGCACCTACAGTTAGCGAAATATCCGTTGTTGTTGTTGGAGAAAATTTGCAGTCGTGTGATATTGTTATCAAACGTAGAAATCAAAACGCACTAAAACGGATAAGTGAGACACATCGGTCTTACGACGCAATGCAATTTCCGCTCATGTTCTGTCGTGGAGAAGACGGATATCACTTAGGATATAAGATGATAAATCCGGTGAATGGTTAGTACCAAAAAATTTTTGTTTGCTACTTTATATAGGTAATTTAAGCTTTTAGGTGTCGAGACAAATAAAAAAGTCAATTCAATGAAGTTTTACGCATATCGAATGATGATTCGCCAAAACTATGACAATCACTTACTGAGATATGGACGGTTATTTCAACAGTATGCAGTTGACATGTACGTTAAAGTTGAGACAGAACGACTTAATTACATGCGATACAATCAGTCGAAGTTGCGATCTGAAGAGTATATTCACTTAAGAGATGCAATGAATGGTGATGCGGATATTACAGATATTGGTCGACTCTATATTTTGCCATCGACATACATTGGCAGTCCTAGACACATGCATGAGTACCCCCAGGATGCGATGACTTACGTGCGCAATTTTAGACGTCCGGATTTGTTTGTAACATTTACTTGCAATCCAAAATGGCCAGACATTACGAATCTATTGCATCCCGGTCAATCACCAAGCGATCGCCACGACGTTACAGCACGCGTGTTTAAACAAAAACTCAGATCTTTGATGAACTTTATTACGAAACAACGTGTATATGGTACTGTTTGAGAGAGGTTTGCCCCACGCACACATTCTTCTTTGGATGGTGGAGAAAATTACACCTGACCAAATTGATGACATCATTTCCGCCGAAATTCCTAATGTTGAAATAGAACCAGAGTTGCACGAAGTGGTGATGGCCAATATGGTTCATGGGCCATGCGGAGAACGCGATCCATCTTCGGTTTTTATGTCGGACAGTAAATGCAAAAAACGCTATCCCCGTGCTTTTATTTCGAAAACTCAAACTGGAAACGACGGATACCCTCTCTATCGGCGTCGCTCACCCACTGACAATGGCAGAACATTCATCACTCAATTGAAAGGAAAGAATTTCGTGGTTGATAACACATGGATCGTTCCATATTCGCCATTTTTGTCTAAGGCATTCAAAACACATATAAATGTTGATTATTGCAGTTCAATTCACGAAGAACGGCCATCCGGTAGATGGTTATCCAGGTGTTTTTTCAACTAATGCATTGGGAAGAATTTACACAATCTATCCAAAGAACGATGATTGCTTTTACCTACGTTTACTTTTGATTAATGTACGCGGTTCAACTTCATTTGAATCATTGAGGACTGTAGATGGTACCATTTGTGCAACATTTCGAGAAGCATGTCAACAATTGCAATTGCTTGAACACGACAGTCACTGGAATCAAACGCTAGCGGATGCAATAGCTTCTTCACCAGCCACTGCAGTTCGTACACTTTTCGCCTTTATAATTTCGACATGTCAGCCTTCAAAGATGACATGGCAGAAGGTATTTTGCATCGCCTGCGATTAGCGACGAGAAATGTCGACTTACAAATGAACGCTGACATCTACAATGAAGCATTAGTCCTTATTGAAGATTTATGTGTACTTATGAGTGGAAAACTATTGATTGAAGTTCATATGCCGGCACCAAGTCGTCAAACAAGGGATTTAGTGAGTCGCGAATTGGAACGCGAGCGTGCTTACGATATAACTCACTTGCAACAACAAGTACAAACAAATGTTCCACTGTTGAATGAACAGCAAAGCAGTGCGTACAATCAGCTAATAAATGCTGTAGATAGTGGAAACGGTGGCATATTTTTCCTCGATGCGCCCGGCGGGACTGGCAAAACGTTCCTATTGTCTTTAATACTAGCAGCAATACGTGGTCAAGGTGGTATTGCATTAGCTCTTACATCTACCGGGATTGGTGCAATACTGTTAGAAGATGGAAGAACGGCATTCAGCATTAAAGCTTCCATTAAACTTGCAAATACACGAAAGTCCTGTTTGCAATATTTCAAAGTAATCAGCAATGGCACAGGTTTTAAAAAAATGTAAGTTAATCATATGGGATGAATGCACAATGACCCTCAAACGATCATTAGAAGCACTCGACCGAACACTGAGAGATTTGCGCAACAATAATCGTTGCTTTGGAGGAGTGATGATATGGCTGTCGGGCGACTTTAGACAAACACTTCCCGTGATTCCGAAATCAACAGCGGCGGATGAGCTAAACGCGTGTCTGAAATCATCGCATTTGTGGAGGTTTGTTAAAACCATTTCATTGACTACGAATATGCGAGTTTTGCTGCAAAACGATAGAACTGCGGAGGTTTTTTCAAAAGAGCTGCTGCGAATCGGAAATGGACAAGTTCCTATAGATCGTTGCAGTGGATTAATGTCGTTTCCAACTACGATTTGCCAATTCACATCTAATAAATATGAACCAATCAGTAGTGTATATCGAAATATTGCTCAAAATTATGGTAACTACGATTTTTTAAGCACGCGCGCAATTTTAGCAGCAAAAAATATGGATGTCAACGACTTGGATTGGACGATCCAAAATCAAATTCCGGAAGATCTGCGATCATATAAATCAATCGATCGCGTTGAAAATGAAGACGAGGTAGTAAATTACCCAGTGGAGTTCTTAAACTCTTTGATACCGCCTGGAATGCCGCCTCATAATTTGAGTCTCAAAGTTGGGTCTGTAGTTACGGAATCTTCATGCTCCCAAACTGTGCAATGGTAGTCGACTGATTGTGACCAAGCTAATAGACAATTTAATAGTGGCAAGCATTTTGAAAGGACCGTTCAAGGGAGAGGAATGCTTACTTCCCCGAATTCCATTAACTTCAAGAGATTTGCCATTCCAATTCAGACGTTTGCAGTTCCCAGTGAAACTTGCATTTGCGATGACAATAAACAATTCACAAGGGCAGTCGCTGGAAGTATGCGGCATAAATTTAGAAATGTCTTGCTTTTCACATGGCCAGCTCTATGTAGCGTGTTCCCGTGTTGGAAAACCCTCCTCACTGTTTATTTACGCCGCGGAACAGAAAACCAAAAATATCCTGTACCGTGCAGCCCTAAACTAAATATGTACTAAAATTATTTATTTTCGAGACTCGATTAAAACTATTAAAATTGAATGAGAATAGTACAAACTTAATTTTATTAAATTGTTAACAAATCCTAGACGCGATGTGTCAGCATTATTGAAAAGAGTAGCATTTTTCACGCAATTAAATTCAAAAAGCATTAATGTACCCTCGAAAAAAATGTTTATCAGGCAGGTTCTGACAATTCACTTCCGAGTAAAATTTGTAAAAATTTTGTAAAATTAGGTACAGAAGGTATTTTCCACAAAATTTCACTCGGAAGTAAATTGCAGAACCTGCCTGTATATCATGTTTTATGTTTTTTTATTTAAACCAATACCGGTGTAATTTTTGAAATGAAAAAAAAAAAATCTATTTTGGGCAGAACGAAGTTTGCCGGGCCAGCTAGTTTTTTATAATTTTGAAAGCCAATAACCTGGCTAAAATATTATTCAGAGGGGTTGGTATTATTACCGCCTTTTTGTCTTAATACAGCAAATATATTTTCTAATTTGTCTTGGTTTAAAGATTTTGTCATAATGAAAAATTTTTCTGAATTATTTTTTAATACTTCTTTGACGATTAGAAGAGCAGATTTTAATGATAATTTCATTCCATCTAAAAAATATACTCTTTTTTTTTCGTCGACAAATTTAACTCCCTCTAAGTAGCACAAGAATAACTGAATAAATTTATGTGGTTCTTTGTTGAGTTGAACAGCAGACCGATAACAATTATCTGAGTATAATGATCCACTATTCATGCAGTCAAAAATTTTGTCAATTTTTGAAATAAATTCACCCGTTGATAAAGCTACCGCTTGTGGACTTTGCTTAAAACCCGATATAGTTTTAATAGCAGCTTCAACTGCTTTGCTAAACACTTGCGTTGCAAATTTAACTCACATTTTTTCAAATGAGTTTGGAAATATGTGTTGTCTAGTCAACTTTGGGCACATCTTGGTATTGCAGTTTTCCTCTCGTTCCCACAACTCTTGTATGACTTTAAAACTTACAATGTCATCGGGCGTTTTTAGGTCACACTTAAGCTGTCCATTCCGTAACGACTTAATCAAATGTGGGAAATCAAACATACAGTAAATGTTTTTCCCTTGAAAATTAAAATAAGGCTTTTCTGTACTAACCTCAAAATTAGAAAAGCATTTTCGATTAGACGATCCCTGATCGCAAACTAGTACATTTATATTTATGCCAAAGTTGCTTATCATTCTCAGAATTTCTTTAATAATTCCACATAAAATATTTGAGGTTAATCCGTTCTCAGAAATAAAATAATTTAAAATTGAACTCCAATTAGAGAACATTGATTTCAGCATAAAAACGCATACCTGCTTACCAATTTTATTTGTTCTCTCGAAGCCTGTACATTCAAATCCGTCAATCAAATCCAGTTTTGAATTATATCTTAATTCCTTTCGAATTGCCATTTCGTCCATCAAAAGTACCAAGTGATTTTCATTTTTTTTTTTTTAATTCTAAACACATACTCTTGATGGAATCGAAGGCGACATTTTTGATACCAGGTTGAAGGAATTTTATTGAAGACCACCGATTTAAAGTGCTTTTGTGTGGCAAATTTAAATTTAATTTATTCCTTAGAATGGAATAACTTGACTGTGAAATATAAAATATATTTTGTGCCAAATATTTCACATAATCAGAATATTCCTTTCGCCTCGTGCTTACCAGCAGCTTGCAAAATGTTTTGGACTCAGAACTTATATTTTTTAAGGAGTCAATTGAGTTTTGCAACATCCTTAAATTTGCCTTTCTAGACTTTAAAACAGGGAGTTCCTTAGTTCTCAGCTTTGCTTTGATTTTTCTAAATTTCTTTAATAAATCGCTGTATTTTTTTCATAGTTATTGCACATAACATCATCCCAGTGGGGTCGCTTCGAGGGAATATTTGGTTCCACAAGGTCTTCATCAGAAAATAAATGATCTTCATCCAAATTTAATGTTGGAATTGCATCATTTTTTTTAAATTTTTTGCCGATGAACGTGCTCCTGAAGTGATTATGACAAATATAAAGTTTTTTGTCATAATCTTCATTTGCAACATTGCATTTTTCCCGCCAAATTTGACCGAAAATAAGATCGGCAGCGGGAAATTTAAATAATTTTAAATTGGGCCAGTATCTTTTTGATTTTTGGCAACTGCGCACACAACATTTAATTCCCGACCTTACACTATTTTTATTTGTCCTTTTAGTATTTTGAATTGCGGCCATACCGTTGTAATTTCAATGTAAATACAAAAACAATTAAAAATTTGGAGTATGTACACAAATAAGTTTATTTGGAACAAGCCACGTAAAAATATTTGTAAAAATTTTAAGTTGGGATCAACCACGTCAAAATATAGATACATATGTATACAAACAAAAATCAAAATTGGTTTCAAGCGCAAGGGAGCATACATCCATTCACGTAGAAGATCAATCGCATATTAACATATGCACACATGCTCTTACCAGAGCATATTCAAAAACAAAAGTCAATTCAATGCTAAAATTCTTTTGAAATATACACTGCAAAGCGTCATTGCTTCGTCATTTTTGTTTTTACTCGTAAATACAAAAACAGACTTGATCGCAAATACAAACCATTGCTTCTTTCAAAAAGCCAACAACAAAAAACACGACATATTACGAAAAGGCAACAAGAATTTACGAATAGGCGCGACGTTCCAAAAGTTCAACTTCATGAATATTTTCGCAATGTAAAGAATATGAAATTTAACATAATTCCGTTAAGTTCTGCTAACCAAATGCCCCCTGTTGCTTACCGCCCGCACCCGAAACTGAAATTTTGTCATTTGCCATGATGCGCATTCTATATTACTTCATATTCTCTGATATTAGTTATACTTACCGTTATAGAACAACGTGCTCACTCTATTATATTAAGAACTCATATGCTGAACACAACGACCGCCACAGACTGCAAACGACATCTGTCAAATAGTAGAATGCACACCTTCTTATGAACACAGTTATTTTGACCGCTGCACGACTACACGACTGCAGGTCGACAGTTGTCGCTCAATATATTATATTTGCCAACGACAGAAGGACGACGGTAGAGTTGAAGGTAGAGAGATGAGGTAGAGTGGTGATGCCACGAATATGTAAAATGTAAAATTATTAAAAGCTCTAACAAACTTGACGTTATTTTACAAATAAAAGCATAAAATAGTCTATTATAGCTCTATTATATCATTTGTAATAACAATTGATAATTTAAAACAAAAATACTTACCTATTTACTTATTTTTTGCATAAAAAATGTCACTTTGAATGAAATATTAAAATTTCATTGAAGTGCAAGGTATTAGTATGGCCACAACGAAATTTTGTACATCCAAAATGGAGAGCTGTGTTGTCTTGTGTACATGCCGGCCATTGTTATGTTGCTGCCTTCTCACAAATGTTCATGTAGTAGGAATCACAACGCCATTTTCAGTTGACTGTCGTGCTGCAGCAGTCTGTCGCGGTCATTTTGTTCAGAACATCACATCTTAGTCTATATATGCGATATAAAGTCAGTATATCAAGGCTTATTAAGAATACCAATTAACTAAATATATACGGAATGCTCACAAATGACCATCTTCGAGTTGGTAATAGTGTAAATAAACGTTAAGTGGTGTGCTTTCTTTTTTATATTTGACCAAGTCCAAAATAACGCAATATATATACATATATAAATATCTCTGCTGTAGTTACTGGAGAATCATTCAACAGATATGTATGTATATGTCTATTACTGACATTCTTTTCAAATGAATTAAACTGACTGAGCAGAAAGACCCCCCTCCTGTTTCAGACATCTGTTCAAACCTGTAAATGAAACCATAAACCATGGTTATAGTTTCCGTATCATTTTCTACCTTTATGAAAAAACCTTAGATATGTACTTTAAATTGATATGTTTTTTTGTGTTTTTGTCTCTTGTATATAAAATACACATTTAAACATAATTTAGGACGTTCCAATACATTTTCGTTGTTGGTGTTCGTAAGATCGAAAACATTGTTTTCGATACGGTTTCAATGTCTCGATCTAATCGGGAAGGTTTTCGGTCAAATGGGATTCAATGACTAGACCCAATATCTGCGACGCCTTTTGTTATTTATTGACCGTTTTCTGTGAGGTAACCTCATGCGATTTCACTTATTTTCACATCGTCGTAAGAAGTGTCGTAAGGATTTTTCCTGTACAAATGTGGGTGATATTGCTTGAATGATTTCAGACACCACGCCACACGAAGAGATGGTGCGTATCGAATCTATTTTCACGGGTATTTTCCAAGATTTGGCTCTGGTGAACATCTGGTCAGTTATTGATAAGGTTCAATCAGTTGTTGACGGTGGGTTTAATTCTTTCACACAATATGTTCAAGAGAACCTTATTGTGGATTGGGCAAAGTACACTTAAATTGCTGATGAGTGCTCTTAGAAAGAAGGAGTGCAAGTAGAGTAAAAAACCGCTGTCTGTTGTGATTGCAGCCTCTTGATATTTTATTTATTATTTTCGTCGTTACTTTCACTCATTTTTGAACAGCTGTAACTTTTTTCAACTTCCCCAAATTTAATTTGTTTTCGGTTAAATGAAGCTTAAAATCTCACCTTTCCAATACTTTATAGCATGACACAAAGTGATTGATAACAGTGGAGATATACTACTATAACGACATCTACTGACAAAATACGAAAAGACATTTTCTATTACTCGATATATATCATTCTGCTGTCCTCTACTTCTTTCTTTACTATAGGAATACGAAGATCTTTATGAATATTTTCTTTACGCATGTACCATGGCGAACAAGTGATTGTTCTAAAAGGACTTCATGCTACACCTTATCAAACGCCTGAGCTACGTCTAGAAACATAGCTGAACAGTACTCTTTGGTCTCAAATGCTTTTCTTATTTCGTTAATAATTCTTTTTACTTGCTCTATCGGGCTACGTTTTTCACGAAACCCGTGCGGTGGTATTTTCGTGGAGAAAAGGAGACATTTTGATAGTAACACTTTTTCAAATATTTTAGAAAGATGAGTTAAATCTTTCCCAGGTTTATCTATCAAGATAATTTGCGACTTTTTCCATGAAATTGGATAGTATTTAAGAGCACAGAAAGCACATCTACATAAATATTTGGTAACTCAATTAACATTTTTGGGGTAATATTATCATGTCCTGGCGACTTTTTTTGGGTTAAGTTCTTTTATAAGTCAAATAATTTCGGAAAGTGAAGTCTCAAAAGACTCGAGTGACTGGTTAGATAGCTGTATTGGGGAAGACTGACAGTTGTTCTTTGGGCAATTAGGTTGAAATACTACTCTAGGTGACTTGCAAACCAATTAACTTTTTCCACGTTACTTCGAGCCCGAATTCTCGTCTTGCACGACTTTTTTTCAATATCATTGAGTTGTCTCATGCTTTCGGCAATATCTCTTCCATTTTGTACCCAACATTAATGTGGCTACTCACGTATTTTTCATATTTTAGTCAATTCGTTTTATAACATGTTTGAATCACTTTTGGATAAACAAATATGGGTTGTTGACATCGCTTTATTATTACAGGAGAGTGATCAGAAGATAGTTGATTGCATGTGAGCGATTTATCTATATTTTTGATTACAGCAAAATCAATTAAATCTGGCATTTTGTTAAGATCAATAGGCCCATATGTCGGGATACCAGGAGATATTATGTCTAAAGTTATTGTGCCTATTTATAATAATGTGATTTAGCTGTCGGCCTTTCGGAATTATTAGTCGTGAGTCCCAATACATGTGTTTTGCATTGTAATCTCCACCTTCTAGAAATCTTTGACCTAGTGTTCCAAAAAAGTCATTAAATTGGATGTCTGTAAAATTAAATTGAGGTGGGCAGTACATAGCCATCAGGTTTAAGTCCCCACAGTGATATTGATGTATCTTGTAACTGCGCTGTAGCATGGAATTCTAATGTGTGGTGGTTGAATCGTTTTCTAACCAACACTGCTGTTCCACTATCCATCTGGGTGGTTTGTGACATAGAGTCTAAATCCTGGTATAAAGAAATTATTTTTATTCGTAAGATGAGTTTCTGACAATAGCATAACATCTATATTATTTTCATCCAGAAATCTAATCAATTCCAATTTATGTTTGTTAATACTGTTAGCATTCTATATATTATACAAATACTCTATACGCTCATTTTTTACTTAAAAGTTTTCGGGCAATTTCATTTTTGCAGTGTTGCCTTTCACCATGTTTGACATTTGGTTACGACATGCTTGAATTTCGACAGCCAATTTTGTTTTTAAGTCTTTTCATACTGGGCAACCCCTATGGTTGGCAGTGTGATTTCCTCCACAATTACTACGTTTTTACTTAAATCCCTTTTTTAAGAGTAGATTTTGAAGTAAAATGTAGATCACCAAACAGACTCATAGGGTGCAATATGCTTTCGTGAGTCCATATTCTTGGTAGTTTGTACATTGTACTGGACTATTGCCCTTATGCAGCAATTCTATTTTGAACATTGGTTGTGGGTTTTTATTTCTATATTTACAACTGATTTAGTACTAGAACCACATTCTTCTAGTGTTTCTTTAACATCATTAGAGTCAATCGAAGACTCTCTACCTTTTATCACAACTACTAGGCCTTTAGAGCTCTTCAGTTGGTAAGAGTAGTAATTCCTTATTATTATTTGATAAGAATGTTACAACTTCCACGAAACTCTTCTCAGTGTATGTTAGAATTTTTGTGTCATCTATGTTACATTTTCCAAGGGCACAATGTGAAAATTGTTTGTGCCTATTAAATTGCTTATTTTGGAGACAAGCCCATTTGAGCTACGCTCACGCAACTAGATTAGAAGGTGTTTGACATTCACCACTGTAGTGATATCCTTTGCATCATCGACAGGATCCTTGCACAGTAAGTCAAATCAGTTGCCATTAAGAATTTCTGGTTTCTTACCATATGGCGTGCATGGTAATGTTTGTTGACGTGCGTTTTTTGCTGCAAAGAGTCGGGTGCGTATCTTTTATTCCTTATTAAAACTATTTGTTCAAAAATGAACATCTAGTTGGTACGTTTAAGTATTAAGTGAAAGCAATACAAATAATATAAACATAATTAACACAAACGAAACATATGCACACAATGCACATGCATTTAACCATATTAGCAATGTTTTCATGGGTTTCTGTATTAAAATATTAATAATTTCTTAAATAATAAAAATGAAAATGTCAATATTTTTTTTTCAAATGGTAAGTTATATATCGTACAAACTACAAAAACAATATCAAATAAACTTAATCTAATGAAAAATGTAAACGAAACTGTTATTCAAAATATTGAAGCTACTTATGTTGCCACCAGATAAAAATATTTTTATTTCTAACAAAATGATTGAAATATTTTCCTTACAGTTTTTTAACTCTTTTCATTAAAACCTTTTACAATAAACTAATAAATTTAATTTACTTCACGATTTAGCAAAACTATTCGCGTTTTTGTTTATAATTTTCGAACTAGTTCAGATTATTTTTATGCTGCCTCTTCTCAATATATAGAGTATGACATCAAAGCAATTTTGTAATTCTTAATCACACCTGACACAATCTAAACCGATAAAAGTAATCTTAAAAACTTGGCGTAATATCTATTATTATTGAAGATGAAAAATTTTACACTGTCCCGTTTTAAGTTTAAGTCCATGTACATGATTTTGTTTTCGATCCCAATAGTAGCAATACACAGGTAAAGAATTATGAATATTAACGAACTTCTCACAGAAAAGACAATAACTGCTTCTAAGTACTTCAACTTATTTTCTCTTGCATGCATAGTTTATTTATTACTTCATAAATGACATGTAATTAATTACCCCATATATATCTATATACTTAACCTTTCATTTATTTTCTCTTTTTAGATCCCTTCCAGAATATCAAGACAAAGTGTTTGTGTGCAATTATCGCTTCAAAAAGGAATTTACTAACGGCAATGTGTCAGATTGGACTGTTAATGCTTTAAACCATTTTAAGCCAATTGATTTAGTCAGAGAAAAATAAGTGAATAAACATATACATTAACAAATTAAATTTGTATTTCCTGAAATTTTGGTTTTAAAAATTATATAGTTATGTATGAATAAAATTTTAAATACTTGTTAGAGATTCAATTATTAGTTTAATGAATACATATTTTCAAAAGCGTAACAAAACTATGACATAAATTAAACTTGAACGTTTCGACTTCGCCAGCACGATGCTTATGTTCCACGTTCTTGTAAGGCAAAGAGATATACTAAGTACGTTAGGTAAGTTCAGTATTTTATACTCTCGCACATCTTGCTGCAGAGAATTATGGTTTTGTGCACCTAACGGTTGTTTGTAACACCTAAAGCTGCTAGAGTTATGTATATTCGGTAAATGGTTTAGATGGCGAGAAGTGTTGAATTCCCGTAGACTTTCTGCCCGTCTGAACGTGCAAGCTGTAACTTGAGTAAAAATTGAGATATCTCAATGAAATTTGGTGTACGTGTTCCTTGGTACTATAAGAAGTTCGATATTGGACCGTAATCACTACCATGTCCATGCAATTAAGTAATGAGACTGATTTTATAAAAACCGTATATTTGAAAATTATTCTACAACTCTGCCATCCCCTTCCAAGTAGTCCCCTTGGGCAGCTATACAACGATTCCAGCGCGTTTTCTATGCTTCGTAACATTTCTGGAACGCTTCAACTGGGATGTCCGCGAGTACCCTCGTCACGGCCGCCTGGATGTCCGTAATCGACTCAAAATGGGTTCCTTTGACCATCGATTTTGTTTTAGGAAACAAAAAAGTCACAGGGTGACATGTCGGGCGAATAAGGCGGCTGTTGCAACACGGCGATCCCTTTGGAGGTCAAATACTGGGACACGCTGAGGGCATGGCGCGTTGTCGTGATGAAGGGTCCAGTTACGAGCGACATCTGGGCGCACCCTGTTGACTTGTTTTCGCAGTCTTTCGAGTACTTGGCAATAGTATACTTGATTCACAGTTTTCCCCGGTGGAACGCATTCTTTGTGGACGATTCCACGGCTATCAAAAAAGGCAATAATCATCGTTTTCACTTTCGACTTGCTCATGCGAGCTTTTTTCGGCCGGGGGCGCGCGGAGACAACCATTGTGAGCTTTGGCGTTTAGTTTCCGAGTCTAAGAGCACTATCACCATACACTCTTACAATTTTAGCGTACGTTTCCGGAGCTGTTTCGCCCAATCTGGCGCAAAATTTTATCGCGACGCATTGCTCTTGATTTCGTTTTGCCATTTTCGTGACGAGCACTACAAACACACGCGATGGTACATATGTATATCAATGGAGAGGGGAGGGATGTCGGAAAAAAAAGGGAATTTCAAAGTCTCAGGTTTACCTCAAGCGCGGCAATAAAATCCGTCTCATTACTTATTTGTCAAACCTCGTATTTAATCGAAAATTTATAAAGTGCGACAATAAGGCCGAAATTTATGATAAAAAAAACTGTTATTTAATGCAGTGGATCACAGTAGAAAGGATTTTGTGGACTGAAAAATTTTTAAAGTCGGCATGTCTTAACGAGTTTAATGTACATACTGTATCTCACGAACTATTAAAGCTTTATTAAGGGGTTACATAGGTTTACGGGTTTCAACAACTCAATTTGTTTTATTGTCTTATTAAATTTTACTACACCTCTAGAATATTGGCTTTAATTTGCAAGTTGAACCGAGTAAAACTTTCAGAGATACTGCTGTGAGAACTTGTGCGCTCGAGGATACTTAGGCTGAGTGCACCGTCTTTAAACGCGTTTTTTCGAAACTGTGTTTCTAAAGTCGGCTGGCAATATTTCTCGAGAATTACTCAACCGATCTTCATGAAACCTTACACAAGTCTTGGAGATACAAATCTAAAAGACGTGGACCTAGGGTTATTTTTCAACTATAACTCTTTGATAAAAAGATTTCGCAAAGTTTTCATTGAAATCTTCGTTTTGTTTGTAAAAATGCAAAAATCCAATTTTAATTTTTTTTTTCCTTCGTACAAGCTCTTAGTTAAGGTTTTAACTAAACACATATTTTTTCATCCTGCCAACGCGAGCGCATCTTTTTCTGAGGGGTCACCGGAAATGGCGTCGCAATGGCTGAGTTTAAAATATTTTTTTTCCAAAAATTTCTTTGTTATTAGTGTATGTTTGTAACAATAAACAAACCTAATAAAATATTTAATTTTTTTATTATAAAAAAAATTAAAAAAAAAGGCTGGGAGAATGTTGACAACTACTAAAAGTACGATAACGGTACGGAAGGACCTTTTAGGGGCCGGTGTCAATAACGAAAAAAGGGTGTCACACCGCTCACCTTAAGGTAAAATTCCATATCTCAGGACCTATTCAACTAAATTCAGTACATAACCTTATCCTGAATTTCCTGTTACCGTGCGAAAATGGGATCGGACTGCAACACAGTTATATGTGTTTTCTATCTTTTTTTCATTTTCCAATATACGAATCAACCTGCAATGAATATATCGGTATAAAACATATAGTGTCTTTAAGGTATGATACTTTATGACTAAAAACTTTGCAAAATCACACCCAGTGCCGGTGGCTGACTTTTTACCGAAAATGTTGATCAATCTGTGAGTCATATAGTATTATTGAAATACGGAGAATATAATAAATTCGGGTCCTAACTCCTATATACTTAATACCTAATTATTTATGCGACATCTGGTCATGCGATATTTTGCTACGCCGCACATATCATCCTCCCAGCACTCATCCCACAAAATCCACACACAATATACTAAAGGTCACACACCCAATACAACACAACATGTCATCCACACAACCACAACCGATACAAAAGGATTGGTCACATCGGAATGAGGGCTTTTTTGTGTTTACCCGTGACCTCTAAGGTTTTCGCCATCGGTACGATCGTCGATGCAACGTTGCGTAACACTAATGAAATAAACTTTCAACTGAATTTTCAAATTGTTAAGTGAACCAAAGTGCTAATACTTTTTGTATAAAGAAGAAGAACATTTTGTGTGAATATAAAATAAGCATTGAAAAAAAAGGAATAAAGAAATACAAACAAAATATTAATATATAATATATAATGAAAGTGAAATATTTATTTTCTTTACTTTAACAAAATTTTGCGAATTATACATTCCAGTTGCAAGTGCAAGTGCAAGTGAGTATATCACCGACATCAGGGTGACCAATGAACACAAATAAACACTAATTTTCAAACTTCCGGTTGGCGATAAGAATTGAACCGTAAGAAATATGTATAGTCTATGATGATATACATATGTATTTATCCCTAAAAACAAATACCCAATTACATAATTCAATCCAGGAACCATACAATGTTTTAATAAAGTATATTCCTATTCCAATAGAAATGGACATAAAAGACATCCAACGTACTCCCAAGACTGTGAAGTCCGCCATTGCTGCATCTAGAGCATCAGCTCCACCCATCGCCACACCAAGGACATGAATTGCTTGGCAGACTCCCACACCACATTCGAATGCAACATACTAAAGGTCACACAACCCAATACAACACAACATGTCATCCACCAACCACAGTACACACCAACACTTTTCTTTTCTCATCATCATATTGAAAGTGATATATTTCTTTCGAGAAGCTGCAATCACAACAGACAGCAGAACGATTTTCTACTCGTCTTGCACTCCTGCTCTCTGAGAGCACTCGTCGACAACTCCGTATAAAGGAACTGTGAGACGGCATTTCAAACTCCTTACGTACAGCTGCAACCGAAACCATTGGTGCAAAAGAACAGCGGCAAGTGCAAAAGAACAGCTGGTACAACGAGGAGTGCCGTGTCGCAGCGGAGAGTAAACAGGCTGCCTACCTCGCAACGTTACCATCGACCACAACACGTGCGGGATGGGGCAGATACCGAGAGCTGAAGAGGGAAGCGAGACGCATCTGCAGACAGAAAAAGAAAAAAGGCCGAAATGCGTGAGTACAAAGAGCTTGAAAAGCTGGCCGACAGGGGTAATGCTCGAAAATTCTACGAAAAAATGCGACGGCTTACAGAAGGTTTCAAGATCGGAGCATACAAAGGTGATATAGTCACCTATGCCCAGAGCATACTTAAATTATGGAGGGAACACTTCTCCAGCCCGCTGAATGGCAGTGAACGTACAACGCCAGGACAAGGCGAACCCGATTCCTCAATCGAAGACGATGGAGCAGACGTTCCATTGCCCGACCATGAAGAAGTTCGAATAGCAATTACCCGCCTGAAGGACAACAAAGCGGCGGGGGCCGATGGATTTCCGGCCGAATTGATAGGGAGCATGCATCAGCTTCTTTATAAAATGTGGTCGGACGAAAGTATGCCCAAGGATTGGAATTTGAGTGTGCTCTGCCCAATACATAAGAAAGAAGACCCCACAATCTGCGCCAACTACCGTGGGATAAGTCTCCTCAACATCGCATATAAGGTTCTATCGAACGTATTTTGTGAAAGATGAAAGCCCACCGTCAACAAACTGATTGGACCTTACCAGTGTGGTTGTAGATCTGATAAATCAACAACCGACCAGATATTCACCATGCGCCAAATCTTGGAAAAGACCCGTGAATCTTTTATAAGAGTGTACAGCTGCTGGCGTATGCCGATGATATTAATATCATCGGTCTCAACAACCGCGCGTTCTGCTTTCTCCAGACTGTACAAGGAAGCAAACCAAATGGGTCTGGCAGTGAACGAGGGCAAGATGAAATGTCTCCTGTCTCAAACAAACAGTCATCGCACTCGCGACTTGGCTCTCACGTCACTGTTGACAACGTCCAGTGTGGTTTACCTGGGTACCTGCTGACGACAGCCTTACTCCACGGCGATCAAAAGCACAACGGATCAAATCAATGCGTTGATAAGCGCCCTGAAAATGCTAATGGACACACTAACCACCTTCGGTCGGGTTCGAGGCCCATCTAAAACCTCTGCTTCGCTTTGGGTCCGCACCCGGTTGCAATGCAACTCCACATTCAACTGGCAAATTCAGTTCTTCTTTTATCCATCGATATGTTCTTCCCGCATTTGGGTTTCAACCACAACCACCACGATACTCCCCGAGGTGTCAGTCGCATGAGCAGGTTGGAGTTACCTCTAAGGGCTTCTGCTCCCCGTGGTACCAGAATAAAGTCTCCGGTCACACCTCGTAGCCTACTACCAGTTGAGCTTCCATACGGCTCTGGACTGGTGGCCAGAGGTTGGACCCCATACATACATCACTTACACAAATCACTCATATAAAACTAACCCTAATTTCCAGCTAACCGTTTTCGCCACTTAAATAATTCACGCGCAAACGACCCTAACTGTTCGGTATTCCGACTAGTGGAGATCACACCACTAACATCTAATCGTCCATCAGTTCAGCTAATCCCCATACCACCCAGATCTCTAATGTCCAGACAAAATCTGAAGTCTTGGTTATCCTCAACGAACCCAACGTCCCGAATGTACTCGTGCGTCACTCGGCCGTTAGGACTATTATCCCAAGGTTCTTACCACCTACACCTGACCCTATCATCTAGCAGCCTCTTACTCCCTAGATATCCCTCCCTCTCCACATCATCGTCGGAAATCCAATCATTCCGCAGCAATGACACACTTAAACCCCTTCTTAACCTGAATGCAACAGCACGCTGTATGACAATCAGGTCAAGAGAGAGTGCATCTAACAAAACCTGCACCGCATCCGTCGAGACGGTGCGACATACAGGCAAACAAGCAAGCATCATACCACGCACGCTGTATTGAGAGAAATTTTTGATACCCCAAGACAGTCGTGGCTGCCCCCCACCATACATGGGCTCCATATGTGGCACAGGCTACAAACAAGCCACGATATATTGTGCGGACAGCACAACGTCCGAGACTCCAATCGCTCCTCAAAATACGTCGTATTTTGCCTACGGTTGCCTGCAGTCGCTCCTTCACATTGGCCAAGTGCGGAGTAAAACACATCCTTTCATTCCTGGTCAACCGCAGATATTTGACTTGCGTCACATATCTGATGCTGACCCCATTCGCACGGACAATCGGTGGACGAACCGGTGACAACCTGCCTTTCAGCAGCATTGCCACCGTTTTATCCATCGATATGTCAACCCCCACATCTAAACCCCAAAAATTAACGATCTCAAGGAGATCTCCTCCCGCCCGCTCTAACTCAGACCTCGAACGACCTTCAACCATAAGAAGAAGGTCGTCCGCATACGCACAACCCTTACAGAGTGGTTCGAGCTGCCCAGGCAGAGTGTCCGTCATAAGGTTCCAAATATATGGACCACAGATGGAACCTTGCGGGCAGCCTCGAACAACTCCAATCTCCACACTCCCATTCATGCCGACAAGAGATGCCTTTCTGTCCGAAAAATAACTCCGCCAAAGAGTAATTTCCGGACAGCCAAGCTCCTTTAGCCGTTGCACCACTCGATCCCAGCTTAGGTAGCCAAACGCCCCCTTGAAGTCAACAAATATGCCAAGGACATACTTGTTGACGTTCTCCCTGACAACATTCTGAAAAAAAAATCACGCGTCTTCTATACTGCGTCCTTTCCTGAACCCAAACTGCCTATCCGACCACATACCTCGCGTTAGCCCCTTGAAGCCGTTCCGCCATGACTGTTTCCAGCATTTTTCCAAGTAGTGGAAGGAGACTGATTGCCCCGATAAGATCGAGGATCGCTCCTCACCATATCAGGGGGCTTCAGGAGAGGAACAAGCCTAGCACTTTTCCACTCTCGTGGGAAGTATCTCTCCCAGACGCACTTATTATAAATGGCCCCCAGGTATTTCGGAATGAACTTCCATAAGCTTTTATACATCTCTCCGTTCAAACCATCAAAACCTAAGGACCGTATAGATCTAACCAAGCCAAAGGCGTTTCCCAACTCCCCATCATCTAATGGAGGGACAGGCCCCTCTTGTGCTTGAGGTACCTGCACCTCTGGACTAGTAAGAACGCACTAACAAAACCCCCGCACACTCTCTCCACGACGATAACAAAGTGTCACCGACGCGAAGAGAGGTGACATTCTCCCTCTTACGACCCTGGCAGATCCTTGTAGACCCCGACCCCAGGAGTCGTTCCTATCCTCTCTCATAAAGCTCCTCCACTATACCTCTTTAATTTTAACTAACATCTCTTTATACTCCCTATCCTGCACAACCAAATTCGTACCAAATCTGGACAGCCTATCAGAATTGGAACGTCGGGCGCATTGAAACCTTCGTCTCAAACGCCTGACAGTCCTCCTCTTCAAGGTTAACTTCACGCGTCCACCATTTAATCTTACTAATCTTATGACTTTCACACCTCCTAAATACCCTATCATTTAACCCCCAAACTACCCCATATAGACGAGCAATTTGCGTCGTCACCCCGCAACTCCTCAACTCACTAAGCGGTATACTAAATACCGCTTCCCCAAACGAGAGTCCATATTGGTTCCAGTCAGTACCAGCGGTACGCCATCGCCCCAATGGACTCTCATGAGGTGAGGGGAGGGGATCGAGGGGTATCTATAATTGAATCAAATTATGGTCACTCAATCCCCACCCTCCCTTAACCTCCCATCTAACGCGGAAAGCCTTACTTGCTGCCTCATTCATAAGCGTCACGTCATTGTCGCTCACGCCCCCAGGACCCATCGAACGTATGTATACCATTCGCTCGGCTCATTCAAAATGTGGGGGCTATTAGCCACCACCCATTCGCTTAATGCCTCGCCTCGACTGTAGCTTTGGTATCCAGACGAAATGCCCGGGATACCTTACTAAACCACATCGAGGACGAGGCATTCGCATCCAGCCCTAGGATAAATTGGGCTACTACTCGCAAGTAGTAGTCTCTGTTTCGAAAAATCTTCGCCTCAAAAAACAAACTCGCTAAGCTTCCCCGTGATTTTTTTAGCAGCCACAACATGGCTGACTAACCAAAACCCCCCACGCGCATCTTCCAGCGAAGGTCTTCGTCTTTCTCTTCGGTCCAGGAGGAAATTCGCTTCCCGACTCACCCTTCAGTCGGACTGATCCGCTGGCGTACCCCTAGCGCAGAAAGCTCTCGGTCAGAAAGATTCTGGAGCAGATGCTCTCCAGGTACCTGCGTCTGAACGCGCTGAAAACTGCCACTCACCGCGCAGACCCGCTCAATAACAGCGACCACCCAAGCGGTCAATTATAGCGTGCTCGCAGTGGCACAGCTCACAACCCCAACCATGTGGTCGGATTAAGGCCACTCAATTGGCCGCCGCCGGACAAAGTCCCCGTAACGGTCCGGAGTCGACAGATATGGCGCTAAGTCGAATCGCACCGTGGGCTAAACCATTCGCTTTTACGACCGTTGGTCCTCACAGGGGTCGCAATCTCCTACACTGGACAGACGCTCTGCACCCTTTGGGAAACCCCGTCCAGATCCTCCTGACACAGAGCCCAACTAAACGCCAGATGCCTCAACACAGAACTACTGGCAGGCAGTCTAGTCAACAAGAATTGCCAACAACACGGATCTACACATGAAACCGTGCGAAGCTTCCGCAATAACAACAACGTGGATGACCACGTTGACCGTATATAAAATAGTAATAATTAAATTACTTACCGCTATAATTACCGAGTCAGTACACAAAAAATGCACAAATTGTACAAAAAATGTGTACCCGCACAAAACACTCGCGGTCATTAACCCTCGCTACTTACAATCGCTCAAACAATTCACCGACCGCTACACACGCGGGCCATGTAAAGAACGGTGGCCAGCCAAAATCGCGTAACAAATTACCGCACAAAAGAGAATCGAAATCACCGAAAAATACACTTGAAAATATCGCAACGATGCGCACGCACGTCCGCGTCGACAGTCAACTAACGAATCACATCACTGTTGACAGTCATAACTTTGAAGTTGTAGATAATTTCGTCTATCTTGGAAACCAGCATAAACATCACCAACAATGTCGGCCTGGGAAATCCAACGCAGGATAACCTTGCCAACAGGTGCTACTTCGGACTGACTAGGTAATTGAGGAGCAAAGTCCTCTCACGACGAACAAAAATCAAACTCTATAAGGTCACTCATAAGTTCCCGTCCTCCTATATGGTGCAGTGGCTAGCGATGACGACAACTGATGAGTCGATGTTGCGAGTTTTCGAGAGAAAAGTTCTGCGAAAGATTTATGGTCCTTTGCGCATTGGCATGAACGATGAGCTGTACGAGATATACAACGACATTGACATAGTTCAGCGAATTAAAAGACAGCGGCTACGCTGGTTAGGTCATGTTGTCCGAATGGACGAAAACACTCCAGCTCTGAAAGTATTTGACGCAGTACCCCCTGGGGGAAGCAGAGGAAGAGGAAGACCTCCACACCGTTAGGTAGGACCAAGTGGAGAAGGACCTGGCCTCGCTTGGAGTATCCAATTGGCGACACGTATCGAAGAGAAGAAACGACTGGCGCGCTGTTGTTAACTCGGCTATAATCGCGTAAGCGGTGTCTACGCCAGTAAAGAAGAAGAAGAAACTTTACTGTATTCACAAACCCTGTTCGATTTGTTAGTTTACTTACTAAATAATTTTGATGTAATTCTAAACGAAATACTTACATCCCCAAATAGGTTGTGGCTGATCGACTGTGGTTATCGAAATATGGTTATCTGTAGGATTTGATTCCATCATAAGAAAATTCATCAAGCTACCTCAATCAAGTTGTAATAGACGAAAAACACGTCTCTAGTGTTTTAAATGTGCGTACGCTCTGAGGTCCTAACATCGACTCGTACCACTATTTTGACACATTAAGAAAGGAAGGAGGTGTCAACGGAGTCGGGGACTCACGGAACAAACACAATTAGGCGGCTGCTGTTTTAAAGAATTATGCAGAAAAATCGATGAAAACCCATGGGGCGATGCTTACAAGTTCTTAATGAAGAAAATAAGAGGTAGCAAAGAACAAGCACCAACGTGCCCAGCACTACTGAAAACCGTTGAGCAGACCTTATTCCCCGCACAGCCCTCGGAGAACCGAACGTTTAGCGTGCAAGAACCTGCTGAAACAGAAGATACAATAGTCACTGATGTGGAGGCTATAGAAACAGAAGAGAGATTTGGCAATGGCCAAAGCGCCAGGCGTGGATGGTATTCCTAATAAATCATTACAGATTGCTATTAAGCACAATGCGAAACCCTTTGCTGAATTGTCTTCCCGAAAATGGTGGAAAAAGCAAAGACTGGTCTTGTTGCAGAAGCCAAATAAACCAGCAGGAGAGCCCAATTCATATCGACCGCTCTGCATGCTGGATACGGCCGGCAAGTTACTAGAGCGGATAATCTGTGTACGATTAGAGCTGCATCTAGAAAAGGAAGGAGAAAAAGGTCTGTCTCACAACCAATATGGATTACGTAAACAGAGATCCACCACTGATTGGCGATTAAAAAGCTTACTGACATAGCCTACAAAGGCAATTAGAGGGTAAAAGATGGCTGTATGGCACTAAGGAATACTGCGCAGTAGTCACGTTTGACGTTAAAAACGCGTTCAACTCGGCGTACTGGCCACATATTATAAGAGCACTAGAACGTAACAAAACCCCGGCTTACCTGGTTAGGATAATATCTTGCTACTTGTCTGACCGGTTGTTACTGTACGATACTGATGACGGACAAAAAACATATAGGGTTAACGGGCGGAGTTCCACAAGGTTCCGTGCTTGGCCCATTGTTGTGGAACGTTTTTGTACGACGGGGTGCTGCCCCCTCTCCCGAAGCAGGTACAGATAATCGGGTACGCGGATGATATTGCCATAACAGTAGTAGCAAAAGAGCTGGGACAACTTGAGTATCTCTGCAATCAAGCGGCGTTAACGATCAAAGAGTGGCTCACGGCAACAAAACTTCAACTCGCTGGCCAAAAAACTGAAGCTGTCCAGATCACAAGCAGGAAAAAGCTTGAAGACATAAATTAACAATATTGACGGCCACAGAATAATGACCCAGAAGGCACTAAAGTACTCAGGAGTGCTTATCGACAATAGACTTAGCTACAAGACGCACACCGAAAAGGTATGTGGGAAAGCAGCATGTGTAACGGCCGCCCTATATAGAATAATGGCCAACATTGGTGGACCAAGCCAAAATAGACGAGCACTATTGGCCAAGGTGAGCCAATCAATTCTGATGTACGCGGCGCCCATATGGGGACCAGCAAACGACGTATGCTAAGAAAGCGAAATTTTCAATGCGGCTCAGTGCCATAAGGGTCACGTGTGCATTTCGTACCGTATCCCACGAAGCGGTTGGGGTTTTAGCAGGCATCATGCCGCCAGAGATAATGGCCATGGAACTCAAAATAGTATATGACAGATCTACAAGACTGGGTAGGCGACTAACAGCTGAAGAGCGGAAGAAAGAGAGGCAAACAAGCCTCAATGAATGACAAAGACGGTTAGAAATGTACAAGCATGGGTAGAAAGGAAACACGGGGATACACATTTTTACCTGACTCAATTTCCGTGGGGCAAATAAACAAGCAAAGACAATGGAGTTAAGGGTTTAGTACGTAGGCGTATTGGCCAATGGTTTCAGCGGCCAATACGAATCGTGTACACCGTCCGGAAAAATGGCGGTATCTTTTGAAGTTTCCCCCTCCAAACTCACAAAAAAAAAAAAACACCAAGAGATGAAGAGGGAAGCGGTGCGCATTTGAAGAAAAAAAGAGAAAGCTCGAAATGTGTGAGTACGAAAAGCTTGACAAGCTAACCGACAGGGGTAATGCTCGGAAATTGTACGAAAACATGCGGTGACTAACAGAAGTTTTCAAGATCGGAGGTTACTCTTGTAGAACTCCAGAGGTAATGTAGGAACCGATGTCCAGATCATACTAAAATTAGAGAGGGAGCACTTGAGTTAGGCTGCTGAATGCCAGTGAAGGCAATCGATAACGATGAGTGGTTTCTGGCGTTTTATGACACTAAGTGTTATGGTGGTGCTGTGCACTTTTCGGAATTCACGTTGTTGGCTGGCTAGGCTCAGGTGGTGAGTGAAGGTCGGGAATGGCAAAGCTTCAAGTGTCTCCACTAGTGGGGAGAAGAGAGTTCAGTGTAAATTGGCGGCCAAAGTAATTCGCGCTTCTTCGGGTCCGAAGAGGCATGACCATTGAATTGAACTTCAACTCGGTCGTCATGTCTCTTCGAGTTAGACAAAGCCTTGACAGTAGACCAAGGCTTACTCATATTGGTGGAGAGGTTGCATAACTTCAGGTGCTCTATCCATTTCGTCCGCTTATGATGGTTTACCATTCGCCGAATCTCCAAATTGATATCCCTTATTCCGGAATCCCCGTGATCGTCATGGCGTAAGGTGTCGGGTTCATTAGCTAAAACGTCTGCTTCGCCTGGGAAATCGGGACGGATTTCCGCTACTCTTCCAGCCGGGATGAAACGAGTGGTAGCTATTGCGATCACTTTGCGGAAACGACGTTCGCCAACGGATATCACGTAGGAATGGGTAGAGCGTTGAAGGTGCTCTCAGTAAATTCTGTGAGGCTGACCCAGTTAGCTTTGTTAAAGTTAACGAAGGTGCGGTTGTCCACAGAAACTAAATCGGGAGGTTTCTTGATTGAGATAATTATGGGCAGATGGTCTGATGCGAGAGTTAGCATAGGTCGCCAGGTTATGCTACTTATGAGACCACCCCTAGCAATGGTAACATCGGGCGAGCTATTACAGTTGCCCGGTATTACAGATAATTCTGGTGGGGGCTTCGTCATTCATTGTGTAGAATGTCGAAACGTCAATCTGTTCCGCCAGCTCCATCCCCTACGTGCGAGTTAGCGACGCTGAAGATAGCTTAAGTAAATTTCACACTTAACCTAAACAAACAATAAAATTTCAGCATTATAAAACACAACAGACAGAATTCCATAACGAAAAACTGATAAGCATAACAAAACTATCTTTGTTCCAGTAAGATAACGGATATCGAATTACACACAAACTGATTGGACCTTACCAGTGTGGTTGTAGATCTGATAAATCAACAACCGACCAGATATTCACCATGCGCCAAATCTTGGAAAAGACCCGTGAATCTTTTATAAGAGTGTACAGCTGCTGGCGTATGCCGATGATATTAATATCATCGGTCCTCAACAAACCGCGCCGTTAGTTCTGCTTTCTCCAGACTGTACAAGGAAGCAAACCAAATGGGTCTGGCAGTGAACGAGGGCAAGATGAAATGTCTCCTGTCATCAAACAAACAGTTATCGCACTCGCGACTTGGCTCTCACGTCACTGTTGACAACGTCCAGTGTGGTTTACCTGGGTACCTGCTGACGACAGCCTTACTCCACGGCGATCAAAAGCACAACGGGTCAAATCAATGCGTTGATAAGCGCCCTGAAAATGCTAATGGACACACTAACCACCTTCGGTCGGGTTCGAGGCCCATCTAAAACCTCTGCTTCGCTTTGGGTCCGCACCCGGTTGCAATGCAACTCCACATTCAAAACTGGCAAATTCAGTTCTTCTTTTATCCATCGATATGTTCTTCCGCATTTGGGTTTCAACCACAACCACCACGATACTCCCCGAGGTGTCAGTCGCATGAGCAGGTTGGAGTTACCTCTAAGGGCTTCTGCTCCCCGTGGTACAGAATAAAGTCTCCGGTCACACCTCGTAGCCTACTACCGGTTGAGCTTCCATACGGCTCTGGACTGGTGGCCAGAGGTTGGACCCCCATACATACATCACTTACACAAATCACTCATATAAAAACTAACCCTAATTTCCAGCTAACCGTTTTCGCCACTTAAATAATTCACGCGCAAACGACCCTAACTGTTCGGTATTCCGACTAGTGGAGATCACACCACTAACATCTAATCGTCCATCAGTTCAGCTAATCCCCATACCACCCAGATCTCTAATGTCCAGACAAAATCTGAAGTCTTGTTATCCTCAACGAACCCAACGTCCCGAATGTACTCGTGCGTCACTCGGCCGTTAGGACTATTATCCCAAGGTTCTTACCACCTACACCTGACCCTATCATCTAGAAGCCTCTCACTCCTAGATATCCCCTCCCTCTCCACATCATCATCGGAAATCCAATCATTCCGCAGCAATGACACACTTTAAACCCCTTCTTAACCTGAATGCAACAGCACGCTGTATGACAATCAGGTCAAGAGAGAGTGCATCTAACAAAACCTGCATCGCATCCGTCGAGACGGTGCGACATACAGGCAAACAAGCAAGCATCATACCACGCACGCTGTATTGAGAGAAATTTTTGATACCCCAAGACAGTCGTGGCTGCCTCCCACCATACATGGGCTCCATATGTGGCACAGGCTACAAACAAGCCACGATATATTGTGCGGACAGCACAACGTCCGAGACTCCAATCGCTCCTCAAAATACGTCGTATTTTGCCTACGGTTGCCTGCAGTCGCTCCTTCACATTGGCCAAGTGCGGAGTAAAACACATCCTTTCATTCCTGGTCAACCGCAGATATTTGACTTGCGTCACATATCTGATGCTGACCCCCATTCGCACGGACAATCGGTGGACGAACCGGTGACAACCTACCTTTCAGCAGCATTGCCACCGTTTTATCCATCGAATATGTCAACCCCCACATCTAAACCCCCAAAAATTAAACGATCTCTAAGAGATCTCTCCCGCCCGCTCTAACTCAGACCTCGAACGAACCTTCAACCATAAGAAGAAGGTCGTCCGCATACGCACAACCCTTACAGAGTGGTTTCGAGCTGCCCAGGCAAAGTGTCCGTCATAAGGTTCCAAATATATGGACCACAGATGGAACCTTGCGGGCAGCCTCGAACAACTCCAATCTCCACACTCTCCCATTCATGCCGACAAGAGATGCCTTTCTTTCCGAAAAATAACTCCGCCAAAGAGTAATTTCCGGACAGCCAAGCTCCTTCAGCCGCTGCACCACTCGATCCCAGCTTAGGTAGCCAAACGCCCCCCTTGAAGTCAACAAATATGCCAAGGACATACTTGTTGACGTTCTCCCTGACAACATTCTGAAAAAAAAAATCACGCGTCTTCTATACTGCGTCCTTTCCTGAACCCAAACTGCCTATCCGACCACATACCTCGCGTTAGCCCTTGAAGCCGTTCCGCCATGACTGTTTCCAGCATTTTTCCAAGTAGTGGAAGGAGACTGATGCCCCGATAAGATCGAGGATCGCTCCTCACCATATCAGGGGGCTTCAGGAGAGGAACAAGCCTAGCACTTTTCCACTCTCGTGGGAAGTATCTCTCCCAGACGCACTTATTATAAATGGCCCCCAGGTATTTCGGAATGAACTTCCATAAGCTTTTACACATCTCTCCGTTCAAACCATCAAAACCTAAGGACCGTCTAGATCTAACCAAGCCGAAGGCGTTCCCAACTCCACATCATCTAATGGAGGGACAGGCACCTCTTGTGCTTGAGGTACCTGCACCTCCGACTAGTAAAGAACGCACCTAACAAAACCCCCGCACACTCTCTCCACGACGATAACAAAGTGTCACCGACGCGAAGAGAGGTGACATTCTCCCTCTTACGACCCTGGCAGATCCTGTAGACCCGACCCCAGGGAGTCGTTCCTATCCTCTCTCATAAAGCTCCTCCACTATACCTCTTTAATTTTAACTAACATCTCTTTATACTCCGGATCTGCACAACCAAATTCGTACCAAATCTGGGACAGCCTATCAGAATTGGAACGTTGGGCGCATTGAAACTTTCGTCTCAAACGCCTGACAGTCCTCCTCTTCAAGGTTAACGCACGCGTCCACCATTTAATCTTACTAATTTTATGACTTTCACACCTCCTAAATACCCTATCATTTAAACCCCCAAACTACCCCATATAGACGAGCAATTTGCTCGTCAACCCGCAACTCCTCAACTCACTAAGCGGTATACTAAATACCGCTTCCCCAACCGAGAGTCCATATTGGTTCCAGTCAGTACCAGCGGTACGCCATCGCCCCAATGGACTCTCATGAGGTGAGGGAGGGGATCGAGGGGTATCTATAATTTGAATCAAATTATGGTCACTCAATCCCTACCCTCCCTTAACCTCCCATCTAACGCGGAAAGCCTTACTTGCTGCCTCATTCATAAGCGTCACGTCATTGTCGCTCACGCCCCCAGGCCCATCGAACTTATGTATACCTTTCGCTCGGCTCATTCAAAATGTGGGGGCTATTAGCCACCACCCATTCGCTTAATGTCTCGCCTCGACTGTAGCTTTGGTATCCAGGCGAATGCCGGGATACCTTACTAAACCACATCAAGGACGAGGCATTCGCATCCAGCCCTAGGATAAATGGGCTACTACTCGCAAGTAGTAGTCTCTGTTTCGAAAATCTTCGCCTCAAAAACAAACTCGCTAAGCTTCCCCGTGATTCTTTTAGCAGCCGCAACATGGCTGGCTAACCAAAACCCCCCCCGCGCATCTTCCAGCGAAGGCCTTCGTCTTTCTCTTCGGTCCAGGAGGAAATTCGCTTCCCGACTCACCCTTCAGTCGGACTGATCTGGCGTACCCCTAGCGCAGAAAGCTCTCGGTCAGAAAGATTCTGGTGCAGATGATCTCCAGGTACCTGCGTCTGAACGCGCTGAAAACTGCCACTCACGCGCAGACCCGCTCAATAACAGCGACCACCCAAGCGGTCAATTATAGCGTGCTCGCAGTGGCACAGCTCACAACCCCAACCAGTGGTCGGATTAAGGTCACTCAATTGGCCGCCGGCCGGACAAAGTCCCCGTAACGGTCCGGAGTCGACAGATATGGCGCTAAGCCGAATCGCGCCAGTGGGCTAAACAATTCGCTTTTACGACCGTTGGTCATCAAGGGGGTCGCAATCTCCCACACTGGACAGACGCTTGCACCCTTTGGGAAATCCCGTCCAGATCCTCCTGACACAGAGCCAACTAAACGCCAGATGCTCAACACAGAACTACTGGCAGGCAGTCTAGTCAACAAGAATGCCAACAACACGGATCTACACTGAAACCGTGCGAAGCTTCCGCCAATAACAACAACGTGGATGACCACGTTGACCGTATATAAAATAGTAATAATTAAATTACTTACCGTTATAATTACCGAGTCAGTACACAAAAAATGCACAAATTGTACAAAAAATGTGTACCCGCACAAAACACTCGCGGTCATTAACCCTCGCTACTTACAATCGCTCAAACAATTCACCGACCGCTACACACGCGGGCCGTGTAATAACGGTGCCAGCCAAATCGCGTAAACAAATTACCGCACAAAAGAGAATCGAAATCACCGAAAAATACACTTGAAAATATCGCAACGATGCGCACGCACGTCCGCGTCGACAGTCAACTAACGAATCACATCAATGTTGACAGTCATAACTTTGAAGTTGTAGATAATTTCGTCTACCTTGGAACCAGCGTAAACATCACCAACAATGTCAGCCTGGAAATCCAACGCAGGATAACTCTTGCCAACAGGTGCTACTTCGGACTGACTAGGTAATTGAGGAGCAAAGTAATCTCACGACGAACAAAAATCAAACTCTATAAGTCACTCATAATTCCCGTCCTCCTATATGGTGCAGAGGCTAGCGATGACGACAACTGATGAGTCGTTGTTGCGAGTTTTCGAGAGAAAAGTTCTGCGAAAGATTTATGGTCCTTTGCGCATTGGCATGAACGATGAGCTGTACGAGATATACAACGACATTGACATAGTTCAGCGAATTAAAAGACAGCGGCTTACGCTGGTTAGGTCATTTGTCCGAATGGACGAAAACACTCCAGCTCTGAAAGTATTTGACGCAGTACCCCCTGGGGGAAGCAGAGGAAGAGGAAGACCTCCACACCGTTGGTAGGACCAAGTGGAGAAGGATCTGGCCTCGCTTGGAATATCCAATTGGCGGCACGTATCGAAGAGAAGAAACGACTGGCGCGCTGTTGTTAACTCGGCTATAATCGCGTAAGCGGTGTCTACGCCAGTAATGAAGAAGAAGAAACTTTACTGTATTCACAAACCCTGTTCGATTTGTTAGTTTACTTACTAAATAATTTTGATGTAATTCTAAACGAAATACTTACATCCCCAAATAGGTTGTGGCTGATCGACTGTGGTTATCGAAATATGGTTATCTGTAGGATTTGATTCCATCATAAGAAAAATTCATCAAGCTACCTCAATCAGTTGTAATAGACAAAAAAACACGTCTCTAGTGTTTTAAATGTGCGTACGCTCTGAGGTCCTAACATCGACTCGTACCACTATTTTGACACATTAAGAAAGGAAGGAGGTGTCAACGGAGTCGGGGACTCAATTAGGCGGATGCTGTTTTAAAGAACTATGCAGAAAAATCGATGAAAACCATGGGGCGATGCTTACAAGTTCTTAATGAAGAAAATAAGAGGTAGCAAAGAACAAGCACCAACGTGCCCAGCACTACTGAAAACCGTTGAGCAGACCTTATTCCCCGCACAGCCCTCGGAGAACCGAACGTTTAGCGTGCAAGAACCTGCTGAAACAGAAGATACAATAGTCACTGATGTGGAGGCTATAGAAACAGAAGAGAGATTTGGCAATGCCAAAGCGCCAGGCGTGGATGGTATTCCTAATAAATCATTACAGATTGCTATTAAGCACAATGCGAAACCCTTTGCTGAATTGTCTTCCCGAAAATCTGGAAAAAGCAAAGACTGGTCTTGTTGCAGAAGCCAAAATAAACCAGCAGGAGAGCCCAATTCATATCGACCGCTCTGCATGCTGGATACGGCCGGCAAGTTACTAGAGCGGATAATCTGTGTACGATTAGAGCTGCATCTAGAAAAGGAAGGAGAAAAAGGTCTGTCTCACAACCAGTATGGATTACGTAAACAGAGATCCACCACTGATGCGATTAAAAAGCTTACTGACATAGCTAACAAGGCAATAGAGGGTAAAAGATGGCTGTATGGCACTAAGGAATACTGCGCAGTAGTCACGTTTGACGTTAAAAACGCGTTCAAACTCGGCGTACTGGCCACATATTATAAGAGCACTAGAACGTAACAAAACCCCGGCTTACCTGGTTAGGATAATATCTTGCTACTTGTCTGACCGGTTGTTACTGTACGATACTGATGACGGACAAAAAACATATAGGGTAACGGGCGGAGTTCCACAAGGTTCTGTGCTTGGCCCATTGTTGTGGAACGTTTTGTACGACGGGGTGCTGCCCCCTCTCCCGAAGCAGGTACAGATAATCGGGTACGCGGATGATATTGCCATAACAGTAGTAGCAAAAGAGCTGGGACAACTTGAGTATCTCTGCAATCAAGCGGCGTTAACGATCAAAGAGTGGCTCACGGCAACAAAACTTCAACTCGCTGGGCAAAAAACTGAAGCTGTCCAGATCACAAGCAGGAAAAAGCTTGAAGACATAAAATTAAATATTGACGGCCACAGTATAATGACCCAGAAGGCACTAAAGTACCCAGGAGTGCTTATCGACAATAGACTTAGCTACAAGACGCACACCGAAAGGTATGTGGGAAAGCAGCATGTGTAACGGCGCCCTATATAGAATAATGGCCAACATTGGTGGACCAAGCCAAAATAGACGAGCACTATTGGCCAAGGTGAGCCAATCAATTCTGATGTACGCGGCGCCCATATGGGGACCAGCAAACGAAGTATGCTAAGAAAGCGAAATTTTTCAATGCGGCTCAGTGCCATAAGAGGTCACGTGTGCATTTCGTACCGTATCCCACGAAGCGGTTGGGGTTTTAGCAGGCATCATGCCGCCAGAGATAATGGCCATGGAACTCAAAATAGTATATGACCAGATCTACAAGACTGGGTAGGCGACTAACAGCTGAAGAGCGGAAGAAAGAGAGGCAAACAAGCCTCAATGAATGACAAAGACGGTTAGAAATGTACAAGCATGGGTAGAAAGGAAAACACGGGGATACACATTTTTACCTGACTCAATTTCCGTGGGGCAAATAAACAAGCAAAGACAATGGAGTTAAGGGTTTAGTACGTAGGGCGTATTGGCCAATGGTTTCAGCGGCCAATACGAATCGTGTACACCGTCCGGAAAAATGGCGGTATCTTTTGAAGTTTCCCCCCTCCAAACTACAAAAAAAAAAAAAAAAAACACCAAGAGATGAAGAGGGGAAGCGGTGCGCATTTGAAGAAAACAAGAGAAAGCTCGAAATGTGTGAGTACGAAAAGCTTGACAAGCTAACCGACAGGGGTAATGCTCGGAAATTGTACGAAAACATGCGGTGACTAACAGAAGTTTTCAAGATCGGAGGTTACTCTTGTAGAACTCCAGAGGTAATGTAGGAACCGATGTCCCAGATCATACTAAAATTAGAGAGGGAGCACTTGAGTTAGGCTGCTGAATGCCAGTGAAGGGCAATCGATAACGATGAGTGGTTTCTGGCGTTTTATGACACTAAGTGTTATGGTGGTGCTGTGCACTTTTCGGAATTCACGTTGTTGGCTGGCTAGGCTCAGGTGGTGAGTGAAGGTCGGGAATGGCAAAGCTTCAAGTGTCTCCACTAGTGGGGAGAAGAGAGGTTCAGTGTAAATTGGCGGCCCAAAGTAATTCGCGCTTCTTCGGGTCCGAAGAGGCATGACCATTGAATTGAACTTCAACTCGGTCGTCATGTCTCTTCGAGTTAGACAAAGCCTTGACAGTAGACCAAGGCTTACTCATATTGGTGGAGAGGTTGCATAACTTCAGGTGCTCTATCCATTTCGCCCGCTTATGATGGTTTACCATTCGCCGAATCTCCAAATTGATATCCCTTATTCCGGAATCCCCGTGATCGTCATGGCGTAAGGTGTCGGGTTCATTAGCTAAAACGTCTGCTTCGCCTGGGAAATCGGGACGGATTTCCGCTACTCTTCCAGCCGGGATGAAACGAGTGGTAGCTATTGCGATCACTTTGCGGAAACGACGTTCGCCAACGGATATCACGTAGGAATGGGTAGAGCGTTGAAGGTGCTCTCAGTAAATTCTGTGAGGCTGACCCAGTTAGCTTTGTTAAAGTTAACGAAGGTGCGGTTGTCCACAGAAACTAAATCGGGAGGTTTCTTGATTGAGATAATTATGGGCAGATTGGTCTGATGCGAGAGTTAGCATAGGTCGCCAGGTTATGCTACTTATGAGACCCCACCCCTAGCGATGGTAACATCGGGCGAGCTATTACAGTTGCCCGGTATTACAGATAATTCTGGTGGGGGCTTCGTCATTCATTGTGTAGAATGTCGAAACGTCAATCTGTTCCGCCAGCTCCATCCCCTACGTGCGAGTTAGCGACGCTGAAGATAGCTTAAGTAAATTTCACACTTAACCTAAACAAACAATAAAATTTCAGCATTATAAACACAACAGACAGAATTCCATAACGAAAAACTGATAAGCATAACAAAACTATCTTTGTTCCAGTAAGATAACGGATATCGAATTACAACAAAGAAGTTGTATGCAGATAACAGCAGCCGCATTCTATAAGTATAAATAGCACTAAGATTATAAAATGTAGTCAGTAAGATATTATGAATAAAAAAGGCAACACGAAAATAATACTGCCCAAATAAATATGTATATTTATTTTACTCTTGACAAACAACAGTTTGTTAACTTGCACGTTAAAGTCGCCTAGTACCAGACGGTTTTCACCACGGAGTAGCACGCCTATATTCGGATGATATCCTATAGGGCAATATGTAACTAGGAGGATCCATATATTAAATATTTCGAGCTCGACATCGCCTGACTGATGCACAGTGTTGTGCAATATGAAGGCTAGGACACCTCCATTATCTCGCTCGCGATCCTTACGTATAACGTTGAAACCGGCACAACTCAGAAGATCTGAGCGGCTGTTTAACTTGGTTTCTTGGACCCCAGCTATCGATATGCGTTCCCGATTCATAAGAAATATCTCCTCGATCTTACTCTGGAGTGCGTTGCAGTTAAATTGAAGGACGGGGGTTTTGACAAGGTAGAGTGGGAGCTATGTTGCCTGTTTGAGCTACTGATCGTAGAGCTTGTTGGCCACTCTGTGTGAGTGGCGGCGCAGCGTTCGAACTAAGTGCAGATTGCACAGCCGTAGAGGCAAGGGTCGCAGTATTGTGTTGGCAACATGGGGCCACGTAACTCGTGGTCCACTACCTATGAGTCTTAACGCCTGAGCAGGTCTTAAGATGGCTCCATCCATTGCATGTGTTACACCTGACCGAGGTGGAGTTTGGATAAAGCCTTTTAGCACAAACGCCGCAAAAAAAAAGAAAAATACGGAGCATGCTGTAAGGCATAGCTCTAATGACGACAACCATAGATTAGGGATTGAAAGATTGTTTACAGAATCGATTCTCGATTCGGATTATTTTTTTATATTTTTGGATTCTAAGAATCAATTAATCGAGCGCAAGAATCGATTCTTTCGATTTTAAATTAAAAGGACAAAAATTTATTTATTAAATCACAAGGCATAAATTGAAAAAATATTTTAAATCTATTAAATAAAACACGAAAATAGTTAAAAACAACTATATTTTTTTTGTCTATAAATAATGTACCAAGAACATTACACTTCATATAATTTTCTTTTTTTAAATAATATTGTTGTTTAAACAAGTTTAATAAAATGAGTTTTAAAATAAATTTAAAATAAGTAAAAGAATAACCGCCCAGGACGTATCTTTTTGCATGCAAAATTTAAGAAATTATTGAAGCGTATTTAACACTTGTTAAAAAACAAAAGAAATTATATATCAAGTAACATCTCAGTAAAATTTAAGAAACATGCAAAATAATTCAAAATAATCACTTAAATAATGCAAACACTTAAATTACATAATATCTATTAAAGTGCTGCTCATCAAACTTTAAAATTTATATGTAGCTTAAATGCTAACACAACACCCTAATTACCATGAAAGTAGCAAAAAAGTGTTACACAACACCCTAAGATTTTCTAGAGTTGAGTATATGTATGTAAACAAAGCAATGGTTTATTACTGTATATACTGAGGTATGTATAACTTGATTAATAGAAAAGTCGAATGTAAAGAATCGATTCTTAATCGACTTAAACTAGTGAAGATTGATTCCGAAAAATCGATTATTTTACGAGAAAACTCGATTCTCGAGTAGAATCGGAATCGAGTGACATAGATGAACACTTACCGATCCAAACGGGATTAGATCGCCTAAAAAAAGCTCTTGGCCGGATAAAATTCCGGTGCGTAGAATCGGATGTCGTGGGTATTTTTTTTTTTACAATCTTCCATAGAGTAGCTGCTGGCGTATGCTGATGATATTGATATCATTGGCATTAACAACTGTTCCGTTAGTTCTGTTTTCTCCAGGTTGGATAAGGACGCGAATAAATGGACAAGACGGAATATCTCCTATCATCAAACAAACAGTCGGCGCACTCGCGACTTCGCTCCCACGTCACTTTTGACAGTCATAACTTGGAACCAGTATCAACACCAACAATAATGTCAACCTCGAAATCGGAGAATAACTCTTGCCAACAGGTGCTACTTTGAACTGAGCGGGCAATTAAGAAGAAAAGTTCTCTCTCGATGAACAAAGACCAAATCCGATAGGTCACACTGCAATACGATGCAGAGTCTAATAAGTCGATGTTGCGAGTTTTGACAGAAAAGTTCTGAGAAAGATTTAAGGTCCTTGTCGCATTCGATGGAACTATGAGCTGTATGAGATATACGACGACATTGACATAGTTCAGCGAATTAAAAGACAGCGGCTACATTCCAGCACTCCAGCTCTAAAAGTATTCGATGCAGTACCCGCTAGGAAAAGCCGAGGAAGAGGAAGACCTCCACTCCGTTGGAAGAACCAAGTGAAGAAGAACCTGGCTTCGCTTAGAATCTCCAATTGTCGCCACCTTGCGAAAAGAAGAAACGACTGGCGCGCTGTTGTTAACTCTATCTATTACATTTCATTATTTAGAGATGCTTTTACAATTGAAAATAAATATATCGATTACAAATACTAAATTTTCTATAACATAGTCAAAAAACATAATATATAATAATAAATCTATATATATAAAAATGAAATGGTATATAATTGTAACGCTAAAACTCAAAAACGGCTGAACCAAATGAAATACTTCCTTTGGGGGATTTGTTTGTTATTATCACGCGCAGGTCATGTCTTAAAATCAGAACAAAATATTAAGGGGGCGTGGCACCTCCCATACAAATTGAATTTTTCAAGTCGAATATCTTCAAAAGTGTTTAAGGTAGGAACGTGAAAATTGGTACAGAGCTACAGGATAACAACACCACTCTCACCTATAAAACCGGGGGCTATCGAATAAGGGGGCGTGGTACCTCCCATACAAACTAAATTTTTTAAGCAGAATATCTGTGAAAGGGTTCAAGGTAGGGACCTGAAAATTGGTATGGACCTATATGGTATCAAAAGCCTTCTTACACATAAAAGAAGGGGTAATCGGAAAAGGGGGCGTGGCACCTCCCATACAAACTGAATTTTTCAAGGTGAATATCTTCAAAAGTGTTTAAGGTAGGAACATGAAAATTGGTATAGAGCTATAGGAAACAACACCATTCTCACCCATAAAACTTGGCGTTATCGAAAAAGGGGGCGTGGTACCTCCCATACAATCTTTAATTATTTTGGTTGTTAATCCATCATACATTTATCTCATTTTCCACCTAGCACGTCATTTTGGTTGTTTCTTGCTGTTTTTGTTTATTTATCGGTGACAGTAGCGGTTATATCGTAATTTTGGTTGCGTTACGTGCTATTTTTGGTTTATAAAAATTACACGTCAATTTTGCTTTGCAATCGAACACGCAAAATTTAGAGGGCAATAAAAATGCGCCTTGCTTTACTGATATATTGATATATTTTGTTTTAAAAAGTGAGTTATTTAGTGAAAGTGATTTAGCGTTTTGGCGAATACCGATTTACATATGTACATTGGAATTTATCATTCAATTGATCTGCTTCCTTAGTTTAATTCATACATTTTTGGAGTTTTCAAAGGTAAGTTATTGGTCCGTAAAACCTTATATGAACTTTGTGCAAATGAATGATCATTTCCAATTAGATATTTGTTACGATGCCAAGAATCAGTACGTATGGTAACACTTCTCGGAGTTCCCAGGCCGCAAGGAGAACAGGAAATAGCAGAGCACGTCAAAGGGAAAGTGTTATTGAGAGGGTATCACCACGAAATAGACTGCTGGACAATAGCACGCACCAGTTAGAAGATGTCAACCAAACATACAATCAGCAAGAACTATTGAGAAGAAGGGAAGTTCACAATCGGCAACATCTTTCTTTTGTGAACATTGAACGGGCAGGTTTTCGATATGATCCAAACATTCAATATAGCGCATCGGTTCAAATCGGTCAGATGTCAGTAGTTTGTCAATATTGCAATGCAGTCAAATTTAAAAATGAACCGTCGGGTTATGTTGCGCCGGGGGAAAGGTTAAGTTGCCAGAATTGCTTCCACCACCATAGCCATTGTTCCAGCTGCTTTACGGTGAATCTCCTCACTCGAACCATTTCTTAAAGCACACTAAAATGTACAACGATTGTTTGTTTAATGACGTCGTTTGGCGGTGAAATTGTAAATGAACAAAACTACAATCCAACGTTTAAGGTATTTTTGTCAAACAATATTCGAGAGAAACTACAGAGCTTTCCTCCAATTATACAGGTTCATGGGCAAATTTTTCATCTCGCTGGATCGCTGTTGCCGCATCTAGATCAAGAACACAAATATCTCCAAATTTACTTTCTAGGAGATTCACATGATGAAGTAAATCGGCGTTGTGCTATCTTCAATACAACGAAAAGAGAAATAATCGAACAATTGCAGCAAATGTTACACGAACACAATGGCCTCATTAAACTGTTTACGATTTCGTTGGAACGTATGCCAACAGGTGATCATAGTATAATCATACAAGCGGACAAAAGACCAACAGGGACACATGAAAGACAATATAATGCACCTACAGTTAGCGAAATATCCGTTGTTGTTGGAGAAAATTTGCAGTCGTGTGATATTGTTATCAAACGTAGAAATCAAAACGCACTAAAACGGATAAGTGAGACACATCGGTCTTACGACGCAATGCAATTTCCGCTCATGTTCTGCCGTGGAGAAGACGGATATCACTTAGGATATAAGATGATAAATCCCGTGAATGGTTAGTAACAAAAAATTTTTGTTTGCTACTTTATATAGGTAATTTAAGCTTTTAGGTGTCGAGACAAATAAAAAAGTCAATTCAATGAAGTCTTACGCATATCGAATGATGATTCGCCAAAACTATGACAATCACTTACTGAGATATGGACGGTTATTTCAACAGTATGCAGTTGACATGTACGTTAAAGTTGAGACAGAACGACTTAATTACATGCGATACAATCAGTCGAAGTTGCGATCTGAAGAGTATATTCACTTAAGAGATGCAATGAATGGTGATGCGGATATTACAGATATTGGTCGACTCTATATTTTGCCATCGACATACATTGGCAGTCCTAGACACATGCATGAGTACCCCCAGGATGCGATGACTTACGTGCGCAATTATGGACGTCCGGATTTGTTTGTTACATTTACTTGCAATCCAAAATGGCCAGACATTACGAATCTATTGCATCCCGGTCAATCACCAAGCGATCGCCACGACGTTACAGCACGCGTGTTTAAACAAAAACTCAGATCTTTGATGGACTTTATTACGAAACAACGTGTATATGGTACTGTTCGATGCTGGATGTGCTCAGTGGAGTGGCAGAAGGGAGGCTTGCCCCACGCACACATTCTCCTTTGGATGGTGGAGAAAATTACTCCTGACCAAATTGATGACATCATTTCCGCCGAAATTCCTGATGTTGAAATAGAACCAGAGTTGCACGAAGTGGTGATGGCCAATATGGTTCATGGGCCATGCGGAGAACACGATCCATCTTCGGTTTGTATGTCGGATAGTAAATGCAAAAAACGCTATCCCCGTGCTTTTATTTCGAAAACTTAAACTGGAAACGACGGATACCCTCTCTATCGGCGTCGCTCACCCGCTGACAATGGCAGAACATTCATCACTCATTTGAAAGGAAAGAATTTCGTGGTTGATAGCACATGGATCGTTCCATATTCGCCAATTTTGTCTAAGGCATTCAAAACACATATAAATGTTGAGTATTGCAGTTCAATAAAATCAATTAAGTATGTTTGTAAATATGTCACCAAAGGAAGCGATATGGCGGTTATTGGCGTTGAACGAGATGAAATTAGCAAATTTCAAATGGGCAGATATGTGAACTGCAATGAAGCAATCTGGAGAATATTTTCATTTCAATTCATGAACGCCATCCTACGGTTGTGCATCTGGCAGCTCATTTGGAGAATGGCCAGCGAGTTTATTTCAACGCAGAGAACATAGTACAGCGAACGGAAATACCACCAGCAACCACTTTAACAAGTTTCTTTGCAACTTGCGCAGTGAGCCGTTCGCGAGAACATTGCTTTACTCGGAGATGCCTCGGTATTACACATGGAATGCATCGTCGAAGAAATGGTTGCGCAGGAAGAACGGCCATCCGGTAGATGGTTATCCAGGTGTTTTTTCAACTGATGCATTGGGAAGAATTTACACAATCCATCCAAAGAACGATGATTGCTTTTACCTACGTTTGCTTTTGATTAATGTACGCGGTTCAACTTCATTTGAATCATTGAGGACTGTAGATGGTACCATTTGTGCAACATTTCGAGAAGCATGTCAACAATTGCAATTGCTTGAACACGACAGTCACTGGAATCAAACGCTAGCGGATGCAATAGCTTCTTCACCAGCCACTGCAGTTCGTACACTTTTCGCTTTTATAATTTCGACATGTCAGCCTTCAAACCCCGTCTATTATGGGATACGTACAAAGATGACATGGCAGAAGGTATTTTGCATTGCCTGCGATTAGCGACGAGAAATGTCGACTTACAAATGAACGCTGACATCTACAATGAAGCATTAGTCCTTATTGAAGATTTATGTTTACTTATGAGTGGAAAACTATTGATTGAAGTTCATATGCCGCCACCAAGTCGTCAAACAAGGGATTTAGTGAGTCGCGAATTGGAACGCGAGCGTGCTTACGATATAACTCACTTGCAACAACAAGTACAAACAAATGTTCCTCTCTTGAATGAACAGCAAAGCAGTGCGTACAATCAGCTAATAAATGCTGTAGATAGTGGAAACGGTGGCATATTTTTCCTCGATGCGCCCGGCGGGACTGGCAAAACGTTCCTATTGTCTTTAATACTAGCAGCAATACGTGGTCAAGGTGGTATTGCATTAGCTCTTACATCTACCGGGATTGGTGCAACACTGTTAGAAGATGGAAGAACGGCATTCAGCATTAAAGCTTCCATTAAACTTGCAAATACACGAAAGTCCTGTTTGCAATATTTCAAAGTAATCAGCAATGGCACAGGTTTTAAAAAAATGTAAGTTAATCATATGGGATGAATGCACAATGGCCCTCAAACGATCATTAGAAGCACTCGACCGAACACTGAGAGATTTGCGCAACAATAATCGCTGCTTTGGAGGAGTGATGATATGGCTGTCGGGCGACTTTAGACAAACACTTCCCGTGATTCCGAAATCAACAGCGGCGGATGAGCTAAACGCGTGTCTGAAGTCATCGCATTTGTGGAGGTTTGTTAAAACCATTTCATTGACCACGAATATGCGAGTTTTGCTGCAAAACGATAGAACTGCGGAGGTTTTTTCAAAAGAGCTGCTGCGAATCGGAAATGGACAAGTTCCTATAGATCGTTGCAGTGGATTAATGTCGATTCCAACTACGATTTGCCAATTCACATCTAATAAATATGAACCAATCAGTAGTGTATATCGAAATATTGCTCAAAACTATGGTAACTACGATTTTTTAAGCACGCGTGCAATTTTAGCAGCAAAAAATAAGGATGTCAACGACTTGGATTGGACGATTCACGACGAAATCAAATTCCGGAAGATCTGCGATCATATAAATCAATCGATCGCGTTGAAAATGAAGACGAGGTAGTAAATTACCCAGTGGAGTTCTTAAACTCTTTGATGCCGCCTGGAATGCCGCCTCATAATTTGCGTCTCAAAGTTGGGTCTGTAATTACCTAATCTTCATGCTCCCAAACTGTGCAATGGTACTCGACTGATTGTGACCAAGCTAATGGACAATTTAATAATGGCAAGCATTTTGAAAGGACCGTTCAAGGGAGAGGAATGCTTACTTCCCCGAATTCCATTAACTTCAAGAGATTTGCCATTCCAATTCAGACGCTTGCAGTTCCCAGTGAAACTTGCATTTGCGATGACAATAAACAATTCACAAGGGCAGTCGCTGGAAGTATGCGGCATAAATTTAGAAATGTCTTGCTTTTCACATGGCCAGCTCTATGTAGCGTGTTCCCGTGTTGGAAAACCCTCCTCACTGTTTATTTACGCCGCGGAACAGAAAACCAAAAATATCCTGTACCGTGCAGCCCTAAACTAAATATGTACTAAAATTATATATTTTCGAGACTCGATTAAAACTATTAAAATTGAATGAGAATAGTACAAACTTAATTTTATTAAATTGTTAACAAATCCTAGACGCGATGTGTCAGCATTATTGAAAAGAGTAGCATTTTTCACGCAATTAAATTCAAAAAGCATTAATGTACCCTCGAAAAAAATGTTTATCAGGCAGGTTCTGGCAATTCACTTCCGAGTAAAATTTGTAAAAATTTTGTAAAATTAGGTACAGAAGGTATTTTCCACAAAATTTCACTCGGAAGTAAGTTGCAGAAACTGCCTGTATATCATGTTTTATGTTTTTTTATTTAAACCAATACCGGTGTAATTTTTGAAATGAAAAAAAATCTATTTTGGGCAGAACGAAGTTTGCCGGGCCAGCTAGTATATAATAAAAATGAAAATATGTGTTGACTTTGTTTTATAATATTAACGAAATTTATGTAAAATTGATTTATTTTTAACTTATTCGTGTTTGAGTTGCTTCTTCTTCTTCTTTACTGGCGTAGACACCGCTTACGCGATTATAGCCGAGTCAACATCAGCGCGCCAGTCGTTTCTTCTCTTCGCTACGTGGCGCCAATTGGATATTCCAAGCGAGGCCAGGTCCTTCTCTACTTGGTCCTTCCAACGGAGTGGAGGTCTTCCTCTTCCTCTGCTTCCCCCGGCGGGTACTGCGTCGAATACTTTCAGAGCTGGAGTGTTTTCATTCATCCGGACAACATTACCTAGCCAGCGTAGCCGCTGTCTTTTAATTCGCTGAACTATGTTAATGTCGTCGTATATCTCGTACAGCTCATCGTTCCATCGAATGCGATATTCGCCGTGGCCAACGCGCAATGGACCATAAATCTTTCGCAGAACCTTTCTCTCGAAAACTCGCAACGTCGACTCATCCGTTGTTGACATCGTTCAAGCCTCTACACCATATAGCAGGACGGGAATTATGAGTGACTTATAGAGTTTGGTTTTTGTTTGTCGAGAGAGGACTTTGCTTCTAAATTGCCTACTTAGTCCGAAGTAGCACCTGTTGGCAAGAGTTATCCTGCGTTGGATTTCTAGGCTGACATTGTTGGTGGTGTTTACGCTGGTTCCAAGATAGACGAAATTATCTACAACTTCAAAGTTATGACTGTCAACAGTGACGTGAGTGCCAAGTCGCAAGTGCGACGACTGTTTGTTTGATGATAGAAGATAGGAGAAAGCAGAAACTAACGGCGCGGGTGTTGAGGCCGATGATATCAATATCATCGGCATACGCCAGCAGTTGTACACTCTCATAGAAGATGGTACCTTCTCTATTGAGTTCTGCAGCTCGAACTATTTTCTCCAGAAGCAGTTTGAAAAAGTCGCACGATAGGGAGTCGCCTTGTCTGAAACCTCGTTTGGTATCGAACGGCTCGGAGAAGTCCTTCCCGATTCTGACGGAGCTTTTCGTGTTGCTCAACGTCAGCTTACAAAGCCGTATTAGTTTTGCGGGGATACCAAATGCAGACATCGCGGCATAAAGGCAGCTCCTTTTCGACGAAGAGGTGGTGTGTGTCGATTCTCCTTTCACGGGTCTTTTCCAAGATTTGGCGCATGGTGAATATCTGGTCGGTTGTTGATTTAAAAGGTCTAAAGCCACACTGATAAGGTCCAATCAGTTTGTTGACGGTGGGCTTTAATCTTTCACACAATACGCTCGACTGAACCCTATATGCGATGTTGAGGAGGCGAATCCCACGGTAGTTGGCGCAGATAGTGGGGTCTCCTTTTTTATGGATTGGGCATAGCACACTTAAATTCCAATCGTTGGGCATACTTTCGTCCGACCATATTTTGCAAAGAAGCTGATGCATGCACCTTATCAGCTCTTCGTCGCCGTGTTTGAATAGCTCGGCCGGCAGTCCATCGGCCCCTGCCGCTTTGTTATTTTTCAGGCGGACAATTGCTATTCGAACTTCTTCATGGTCGGGCAATGGAACGTCTGCTCCATCGTCATCGATTGGGGTATCGGGTTCGTTTTCTCCTGGTGTTGTGCGTTCACTGCCATTCAGCAGGCTGGAGAAGTGTTCCCTCCATAATTTAAGTATGCTCTGGGCATCAGTGGCTACATCACCTTGGGGGGTTCTACAAGAGTATGCTCCGGTCTTGAAACCTTCTGTAAGCCGCCGCATCTTTTCGTAGAATTTTCGAGCATTACCCCTGTCGGCCAGCTTATCAAGCTCTTCGTACTCACGCATTTCGGCCTATTTCTTTTTATGTCTACAAATGCGTCTCGCTTCCCTCTGCAACTCTCGGTATCTATCCCATCCCGCACGTGTTGTGGTCGATCGCAACGTTGCGAGGTAGGCAGCCTGTTTTCTCTCCGCTGCGACACGGCACTCCTCGTCGTACCAGCTGTTTTTTTGCGCTTTCCGAAACCAATGGTTTCGGTTGCAGCTGTACGTAAGGAGTTTGAAATGCCGTCCCACAGTTCCCTTATACCGAGTTGTTGACGAGTGCAGGGAGCAGGAGTGCAAGCCGAGTAGAAAAACGTTCGGCTGTCTGTTGTGATTGCAGCTTCTCGACGTCGAACCTTCCTTGCGTTTGTTGACGTGCATTTTTTGCTGCACAGAGGCGGGTGCGAATTTTGGCTGCAACAATATAGCGGTCCGAGTCGATGTTAGGACCTCGGAGCGCACGCACATCTAAAACACTGGAGACGTGTCTTCCGTCTATCACAACATGATCGATCTGGTTGGTGGTTTTTCGATCCGGAGACAGCCAGGTAGCTTGATGTACATATCTTCTTATGCTGGAATCTAGTACTACAGATAACCATATTTCGGAATTTGGGGATGTTTCCTCGTGGAGGCTGAATTTACCGACCGTAGTGCCAAAGATACCTTCTTTGCCCACCCTGGCATTGAAGTCGCCAAGCACGATTTTGACATCTTGGCGGGGGCATCTCTCATAAGTGCGCTCCAAGCACTCATAAAAGGCATCTTTGGTCACATCGTCCTTCTCTTCCGTCGGGGCGTGGGCGCAAATCAGCGATATGTTGAAGAACCTCGCTTTGATGCGGATTGTGGCTAGACGTTCATTCTCCGGAGTGAATGATAGTACTCGGCGACGGAGTCTCTCTCCCACCACGAATCAAACACCAAACTTGCGCTCCTTTATATGGCCACTATAGTAAATGTCACAAGGACCTAGGTTGCTTACAAAATATAAAAAACGACAATCGCTTAACATCTATGATGATCTATTATATGTAAATATATTAAAAATGACAAACAAGAGTTCTTTTCAGTTTAGCGACCTGCTAACTATCAGGTCACAAATTTGAGATAATATTTTGTGACTTACGCTAGAGACTGTTTAGTGAATAGTAACAAGAACAAATTAAGTCTTTACCTCAAAATATCTCAAATACTGCTTACAAAATCTTTTAGTTTAAGATCATTTAATGGAGATAATAACAGTTAAAAAAATTGTATTGCATAAATTTTGTAATACCCCACCCCAAGAATCGCAATTTTGAGGGTCGTAAGTTATTGTAAATTTTATTCAGATGTTCTGTAATGACTCACAAACGTTAGCAAATCTTCCACTTTTGTGGGGTGATACCTTTATCTCTTGCCATATCTTAAAATTCTCCACCATCTTTTAAGATTCCAATGCTTTGTTCAACGATACATCTACAAAGAAAAGTTTCTTAATGAGGATTCATAATGTTTTTTTTTTATACCTACGCTATTGCTATGATCTCAAATCTATCTCCGCACTATTTTTTTTATCCCCACGACTTTCTCTACAGCTCAAATAAAAAAACAAAGTTGAATTCATTTTGATATTTAATTAGATTTGTTACTTTAATGAAAATTTCGCAACAGTTTTGACAGTTGCACGTCTATTGTGACCTAAAATTACGATCCAAAACAAAGTGGAACTTAAACGGGCCAAGTCCGTTACGGTGCCCCCAAGTATGTTAACTGGGAAAGAAATTGAAAAATATGAAATTGATTTTTACAAATTAAAATGGGTAAAAGTAGAAGTAGTAGCTATTTCGAAATCTTTAGATATGACCGGTTGAACAGAAAAGGAGGTGGAGTCTTGTTTGCTGTTCATTCTTCAATTCCATCTGAAGAAGTCGATGTTCCGCATGCAGACTTCATAGAATTTAAGTGCATTCGTATTTGCGCTAATAGTGGCCATATCTACTTAACCTTATCTTATATACCGCCTCACTCGGACATATCTGTATATATGCAGCATGCTTCATTAATAAATAATGTTTTCTCGATGGCTAATAATACTGATTCCATGATTGTTTTGGGAGATTCCAATTTACCGTGCATATCATGGAACTCTAATGATGATTATACAATTCCTATCAGTACTCGCTTATGTTTTAACGAGTTCTTAGATGAAATGTCGGAGTTGGGTCTTAACCAAATTAATTTAATTTCAAACGAGTTTGGTAAGATCTTAGATCTAGTTTATGTTGATAACACTTCAATTTTCCCCGTTGTCCGATGTGATCCTTTGGTTCGCCCAGAGGACCCGTATCATCCTGCTTTGGAAATTAACATCGAAATCATAGCTAACTTTGCTAATAATAATACACAAGACCTTTGCTTCCGGTTCAATTTTGCGAAAGCTAATTTTAAGAAGATTAATTACGAACTTTCTAAAGTAATATGGTCAGATTACAGTGGCAATATTGAATTTAGTGCTTCCCACTTTAATGAAACTATTTTAAACTTATTCGAAAAATATGTCCCGAAGTATGTTGTAACTCAAAAATTAAGTTCTAATTTATGGTTTTCGAAAGAATTATGTAAATTAAAAAATAGAAAATCTCGTGATTTTAAACTTAAAAAAAAAACTGGTTTAGTTGCTGACTATTTAAAATATTCTAAATTGCTTCGACAATTTGCTGAACTTAACAAAATATGTTATAATAATTATATAAATAAAGTAAAAAATAATATTATACGTAATCCAAAAATATTCTATGGTTTCGTCAACTCCAAACGCAGAATTTCTAATTTTCCGTCCGCTATGAAATAAAAGTCTAGTATGTCTAGTGACAATCACACCATTTCTAATATGTTCGCTGAATTCGTTAAGTCCAATTACTCTCCAAAATCTCCAAAAAATGTTCCTCTTCAGCACAAGTTATGTCCGATTTCTGTCATTAATACACCTACCATTTCCGAAGCAGACGTCTTATATCAGTTAAATATGTTAGAACAATCATACAATTATGGCCCAGATATGATTCCCTCATGCTTTCTTAAGAAATGTGCCAAGTATATATACCAACTAATAAAAAAACTATTTAATTCATCTCTTATGCAAGGCTTATTTCCATCCATATGGAAAAAGTCATTTATAATTCCTTTGCATAAGAGTGGATTTAGGTCATTTATTTAAAACTATAGGGGAATTGCAAAGTTGTCTGCAAAACACTTTTTGAAGCAATTATAACAGACGACATAACTTCCGGATCTCTCCACTAATTTCTTGTTCTCTGCACGGTTTTCGTAAAGGGAAATCTACAATAACTAATTTGCTTGAATTTGTATCACATGTATCAACGGGCTTTAGGGAGAATAAGAATACTGATGTCATATACACAGATTTTAGTAAAGCTTCTGATAAAGTAAACCATTCAATTCTTCTGCATAAACTTGATCTTCTTGGTTTTCAACCAATATTTCTAAAATGGGTTGCTTCTTATCTTTGTAATAGAATTCAAAAAAATTTTTCTGACATAATCAATGTTCCTTCAGGCGTTCCACAAGGGAGCCATCTTGGTCCAAATCTGTTCTTGTTATTTATTGATGACATCTGTTGTTAAGTTTTCGAAAGTTTTATTATATGCTGACGATGTAAAACTTTTTAAAACGTATACTTCAAACAGCGAAAGATGTCAGTTGCAAACAGACTTAAACAACCTAGTTTCTTGGTGTGATAGAAATGACATGCCATTGAACCTTAAAAAATGTAAAACGATGTGCTTTTCACGTAGATCTGTAGACCTTACTTCATACGTAATACAAAACTTTAGGTTGGAACAAGTATGCAGTTTTGTTGATCTGGGTGTAACTATGGACCCCAAACTCAATTTTAATCTTCACGCATTTTCCACGGTTTTTAAAGCTAAAGGCGGTCTTAGTTTTGTTAAACGCTGGTCTGAAGAATTTAGAGATCCGCTTACCACAAAAATTCTTTTTACATCTCTGGTGAGGCCTATATTAGAGTATGCTTCTGTGGTTTGGAATCCTAGTTACCAAGTCCATTCAGATAAGTTAGAGTCCGTTCAAAAGCCATATTTTACTTTCTGCCTTAAATCATTTGCATGGGGATTCCAGTTCAAATCTTCCCCCTTACACTAACCGCTTAAAACTTATAAATCTCCCGACACTCGTCAGTCGTAGGCAGATGCTTGGTATATTATTTCTTGTAAAACTCATAAATAGGTCAGTCTGTAGCCCATCTCTCGGCAATATTACGATTTTTCCGGCGCCGCGATTTGATGGTACGGATGGATAGAGGAGGTCCTCAGCATTAAAAAATGTATGCACATAAACGGTCCTCAGACCCATAGTTTTCGAGATATTTCACTTTAAAGTTCAAAAATTTGTAAAAACAATGCTCGTTATTTCACTATGTTTAACCCACTTTTCACATATTTTTTAATTAATATATATTTAATTACACTGTACACATTCGTATTTATCAAAAATTTACACTAATAGTATATTTTTTAAAAAAATAAATATACTTTAAAAATTATTTTGCACATTCAAAGTTTCAATTGATTTGCGTGTTTACATTTATGACAAATAGCACTGTTGCCATACTTTGTGTCCTGAAAATATAATCAAAAATGTGTTTCATATATTTATATGATATATTCATATTGACAATTAAAATGTATATATGTAAAATCATTGAATAAGAATCAGTGCAGAAATTAGTTCGACACAAAGGAACTGTGAATACCCCGGTGTTCGATCGATGAGGGTTATTTTTTTTGAAGCGCGGCCGAAGGCCGCCAGTGCAGAAAGTAGTTCGACACAAAGGAACTATGAACACCCCGGTGTTCGATCGATGAGGGTTATTTTTTTGAAGCGCGGCCGAAGGCCGCCAGTGCAGAAAGTAGTTCGACACAAAGGAACTATGAACACCCCGGTGTTCGATCGATGAGGGTTATTTTTTTGAAGCGCGGCCGAAGGCCGCCAGTGCAGAAAGTAGTTCGACACAAAGGAATGTTATTTTTTATTTTTATTTATTAATTAACATAAGATACAAAAACCATTTCTACCATTTTCTTTATAAATGTTAAATAGAAATAATTTTCATAGTTTTTTTAAAACACAATATGTGGCAACACTGGTACTTGTAATGACATGTGAAGAAAAACAAAACAAAACAAAATAGGACTAAATTGCATGTAAAATTGTGGAACTTTAAAGTGAAATAACTCGGAAACTATGAGTCTGAGGACGGTATATGTGTATACATTTTTTAATCCTGAGGACCTCCTCTATCCATTAGTACCATAAAATCGCGGCGCCGGAAAAACCGTAATCGTGCCCATCTCTCTTATCTGATATTAATTTTAACATTCCCACTTGCTCTACCAGGCAGGTTAGACCCTTACTTTTAAAATTTTCTAGAACAAATTTTCAGTTAAACGAACCATTCCGCTGTATATGTCATGATTTCAATTCTCATTCCAGCACATTTGATCTAACAGACCCACTCTTTACCATTAAAAAATTATCTTATCTACTCTTAACAAGTAACATTTAAAAATTATGAACTTTAATTAATTTCTTAATTTTGGCTGTTGAAATTTTTGTTTCTGTAGCTGAGCAGCTTAAGATCGCAACGCTTAAAACTCTCTTGCCTTTTATGACTCGGCTTATTCCGCTCGTTCGCGGATTGCGCCCCTCGCGTCGGTTGGGCGGGGGGAGGGTAATCGTTGGGTATTATTATTATAAATTTAATTAATAACTCCGTTGCCAAATAAAAATAAATTACAGATTAGTGAAAAAGAAAAAGTTTTTACGAAAATTGGCAAAGCTGTGTATTTCGATTATGAAGCGAATAAATCATTCAAAACTTTAAAATTGTGTAAAAGCTGTATATTTTCAAATACATGTGAATTTATATATATCTAATAACAAAACCACAATACAAGATCCGAAGATATAGTTATAATAAGAAATGCCCATAACAATGTAATGAAACAGAACTACGATGATAGAAAAATTACACTAAATAATAATTAGTTTAAATATGTAAATTGTATAATAGAAATCTTGCAACAAGTATATAAAAAATAATAAAACAGAATCCCCCTCTTCTCTGCTCTTGCAAAACGCTTGCACAGTGCACGTATTGAGAATTTTCCAATTGGTGTGACGACCCAACAATAAAACACAGGCAGGAAAATATCTGCAATGGATGTAAAATATGAAAGACCAAAACCCATGTTTATTTTCGTGCATTGACGCGTAAAAAAATTATTGCAACTTGTGCCAGCTGTCATTTTACATAAAGACATATTTCGCAGTTAAATTGTTGAGGAAGGTAAGTTTTAAATAGATTTCTATAATTTTTATTTAAATTGTAAATATTTGTTACGCCAATTCACAATAGTCATCAGCTGTTCATATATCAGTCGATTCAGCAATGGGTGCTCTCGTGGCCTTGCATATTTCGGCATAGAATTTTTTCATTTTGGGCAATCTTGCAAGAGCAAGAAAATCCCCCTAATATGTTCATACCATTGTATACCCTGTCGAAAAACTAAACCAAAGTTACACAACAAAATTGAAATTTAATGATATCGCTTTAAGAAATTTAAAATATAAAAGAAATTGAAGAATTAAAATATCATAAAAATGTATCATACGGTATTAAAATAACATTGATAATTATAAGTAGAAATGGTGGTAGTAATAAACCTTGTGAGAATGGCAAAGAAGAAGAGAACATAAACAAAACTCAGGAGAGTTCTAACAGTAACACTTGGGGAGTAGCGTCATCAGATGACTCCACCACTCTCAGGCAGCCACAGCCCAATGTAAGAGAGAGCATTTTTTTAAATAATGAAATAATAAAATTATAAATATGTGTATTTGGCAATTATAAATACATATATACAAAAAAGCGTTAACAAAAAGAGCGGTACCATGATCGTGTATACACAAACACACATTTCTACAAGGTCTGTCGCAAAAGAAACAGGACTGTTAAAAAAAAAAAAAACAACAACAAAATATTTAATGTTTTTCAAAAGTTATATTTTTTTATTCAAAGTAGTTACCTTGTGCTTCGATACAGCATTTAGCCCGGTCAATTAGCATTTCAAATGAGTGTTTAACAGTCATTTTTCGGAATGCTCGTGAGAATATCGGTCGTCGCCTTTTGGATAGCTGAAATGTCCTGAAACCAGTGTCCTTTCACGGGCAAATGAAGTTTTCCAAATAGGTAAAAATCACAGGGTGCCAGATCAGGTGAGTAGGGTGAGTGATTAAATGTTAATATGGAGTTTCTTGTCAAAAAATCAGTGACAATCGTCGACCGATGACACGGCGCATTATCGTGCAACAGGCGCCAGGACCCTGCCTCACGGACGTGGTCGAGTACGACGAATGCGTGACAAAAGACGCTTCATAACACCAAGGTAAAACACCGCATTAATCGTTTGGCCAGGTGGGACGAACTCTCGGAGTACAATACCCTCGGAATCGTAAAAACAAATCAGCATTGTCTTTATGTTTGACTTCTGAAGACGACTTTTTTTTGCCCGACTTCTGATCGTCACAGAGGTCCTCACGACCTTCTTGGAATCGCTTAAACCACTCATGCACATTACTACGGAATAGGCACTGATCACCATAAACTTTTTTCATCATTTGAAATGTTTCAGTAAACGTTTTCCCCAAGTTTAAAACAAAATTTAATATTTGCTCTTTGTTCAAAATGCATTTTACGACCGATGACCAAAAGCTGCTGTCACTTTTTAATCGATAACATCGATTGTAGTTATCCAAATGTCTTAAAAATTTTATGAATGTCAACAGATCAAACTTTTTATGTCATATACCCACCAATAGGTGACGCCACCAGAAACAGTTATATTTAAAAAGTTCTGTTTCTTTTGCGACAGTTCCACTAAAAATTTTTAAGTGTTGTGCATATTTGACAATAACGGTACTTTTTGCGGTTTGGAAATTTTTTTATTTAGAAATAAGTTAATGACATGTTATTTATCAAAAATATTAAAAATTAAAAACAAAACACATTCACCTATAGACAAAATCATTTGAAAGTTAGTGAGCTTTTCAAAATGAGCTCGAAATGTAAGATACACTATATTTGAAATTAATATTTTATTTTTATTTTTTTAATTGAAGCACGAAGTTTAGCCGCGGTATTACTTTAAAAACAATAAAATCGGCCCCCTTTGTATAAGCACAGAAAAGCTTGTTTGTGTTTTGCTCATTAAATGTAATACATTAAAACTTTAATTATTATTAGATCATAAGTAAGCTAAGTATAGTTTAAGAATGAAATTACATTTTTAATAAAATACCACACGAAAAACCGCTCGGTATTGAAAATCGTGCAATTTTTTATTCAAAAGAATACGTATTCTGTAAATTAACAGAAGTCGTAACTCAACTTTGCTCAACTTATAGACAACATAATCGGCCTACTCAGCGTACTATTCGCAACACCATAACCAATCTTGAGACGCAGCATTTCATTTTTGGATAATATTCGAATAGACCATGCCCATCACTCATTGAAGAAAATAAAGCAACCGTAGCAGTGCACACGAAGACCGTAAAGAGTCGATTCGGCGCCGTTCGCAGCAACTCCGACTGATGTCTGGACGACTTGGCGCATTTAACGTCGAGGTCTTATATTGAAAGCGTACAAAATACAGCTTGTGCAATAGATGAAGTCGCTTGACCTTCTTAAGCGACTTTGTTTCACTTTATGGCTCTTGAAAAGATCCATGACTCCGTTAGACTTTACCTGTGGGGATATGTAAAGTCTAAAATCTATGCAGACAATCCCGCTTATATTTGGGCAAAAAATCAGGCGTATCATACCAGTCGAAATGTTTAAACGAGTCATCGAAAATTGGACTCAATGGATGGACCATCTGAATATGAATATGAATGGAGGTCTACACCACACATTTATAATAAAAATAAATCCGATCCTTTGGTCGACTTTTTCCATATCAGCTCATTATATTAAATTTAGCTTCTTAGGTTGTAACACATACAGACGCAGACAGTTACAGATGCGAAATAAAATATAGCAATAAAGCTAGGTTAATCTATGACTAATAGGAGGGGAAATAAACATTTACTTGAAACTTCAAAAATATAGTAGTTTCTATAAAGTTTAATATCATGGTGGACAAATTTCAAATCGATCTTATAATATCCAATCCTACTAAATTGAAAAAAAAAAACACATTATAAATCGTAGACATGCGGGTGACATTCTTTATTGCAACGTTTAATATTGTAGTTAGTTCGTGCATTGAGTAGAAAATTTTCACAAATTTTTCGATGTGGTCCAAGTTTTTAGAATCTTTCGAGAACTTTTTCTGCAGTGACTTCAATCTCATGACGCGTGTGCAGCAACGCAATTCCAATTATTTTATTTATTGAATCTGCTTTTTCTTAAAGCGTAACAATAAGTAATAAAATCTTAAATCTATTTAAAAACTAGACAGACTCAAGCAAGTGATTGAGCTGTTTTGGTGATACGTCGCTCTTTAATACGCAGGCATATCTCTTCTTTTAAGTTGTGTTTGATGGCAGGAATGTACCAAAGCATTAGCCAAAGGGTTTGGGTGATCTCGGAGTTTAGATATATATTTAATTTTGCTGTCTTCTACCTCTTTTTTTACTATAGGAATACCAAGGTCTTTATGGATATTTTCGTTACGCACGTGATTGTTCTAAGCATTTTTGATTGGAACCTTTGTATTAGATCAATATTAGTTGCACAGGTCGTACCCCACAGTTGAATGCCATACATCCAAATCAGCTTTATGACGGCATTATATAAAAGCATTTTGTTGTCCAGGCTAAGTTTGGAGTTTTTATTTAAAAGCCAATTTAAATTTGCAGCTCCAATCTTCATACATGTTATTTTACCAGAGATGTGTTCTCTTCACGTGAGCCTTCTATCTAGGTGAATACCAAGATATGTTATTTCGTTCGCTTGGGGTACTAAAATATTGTTTATTTTTACTGCCGGGCACATCTTTGGTCTTAGCGGAAATGTAATATGCTTACACTTCTGTTCATTCACCTTTATACGCCAGTTCGCTAGCTACTCTTCGACAGAACTTAAATGCTTCGCTAATATTGGAAGATCTGCTGTATATATGATGTATAGTGTTGGGCCTAAAACACTGCCCTGGCGTACACCAGACCTTATCTGTCGTTCATCAGATATGAAATCTCCCACTTTTACCATAAATTTTCTATTTTTTAAATAAGATTCCAATGTATTATACAATTCTAAAGGTAGAATTTTTTTAATCTTGTATAAAAGACCTTCGTGCCACATCTTATCAAACGCCTGAGCTACATCTAGAAATATTGCTGAACAGTTCTCCCTGTGCTCAAATGTCTTCCTTATCTCGTTAGTAATTTTATTTACTTGCTCTATTGTGCCATGTTTTGCACGAAAACCGAATTGATGCATTGGTATTGTATTATTTTCATAGAGGAAAGGAGATATCTTTGATAGTAATACTTTTTCAAATACTTTTCTATCATGAAGAATGTTCGAAAAGAGCATTAAGGGCCCCAATCGACTCCGGAGGTGTGGAGAATAGTTATAGGAGTTATTCAACATTTCCAATGCAGTAGTCGGTAACTTGTTGTCTTTTGAATTTTACTTCTGCCAATGTCACTGTTAGTGATCAAGTTGACCTATAAGCTTCAAATGTCGCACGAGATTGTCATTATCCAAAAGACCTTTAAATGTATCCATCAAAAAGTGAATAAGATGTTCCATTTCTTTGGTTTTCAAATCACATACTTTTTCTGAAAACAGCAAACTCAGTTGAAATCCATCCAATACTTCTCCAGAAAAGTGTGTATTGACTGTAGACAGAGACCCTATAGTATTCTTCACAAGTTGTCATGCAGAATGTTTCTCAGCTTTTTGTCTTCGATTTCGCAATGTTACAAGCAGCATATCTATCATATTTGCCGGCTCTATGGATTATTTCTACAGAATCAAGCAAAAGTTTATGAATCTGTTACACGCGAACTTAGCCCTTTCTTACTTGTTTATTAAACTTTGTGTGCAGTGTCTACTCATAATCAGTTCTGTATTTGCTTTCGCTTACTAATAAGTGTCAAAAAAGCTCATGCGAAATTTATGATCTTCTCAAAAATTTTGTTTACCGCATTATTTGTTGTTTTCTTAAACGTTTACAGTTGCTGACAGAAAGATAAGTTGTTAATGTGAAAACTTGTTCGAGATGTTCTCCACAAGAAGCCTATCAGGTCAACTGGTCATCCATAATGTGCTTGGATTAAATTAGAATCAACAGATGGCTTTTCAGTGACCTTTTTACAAAGAAAAAAGTTTTCCATTAACAGAATGAAAAAATTTTCAAATACGCAGAAAATGTTATTGCAACGTTTCAATGTGGTCACCATCCTACTGTAATGCTTTATTGACGAATCTTTTGTAAAGGCGATACACCTCTTCACTTCGAAAAACGTGGTTAAAACTATGTAAAAGAACCCTGAACCATTTGTGGGCTTGTGTTAAAGCGAATAAAGATTTTGTATATCGTTCATTTTATATATGAATTATTATAAGTTGATAAAGAAATGTATTATAGTGAACTTGTAACGGAACTTCTGGCAGAGGACGAACGGAGTTTCTGAGAGTCACTCGGATTTCAACTCGCCTCATCTTCCTGGTCATTTATATATATGTTCATATATAACCCTATATTAACCTCGATTATTTTTAGGTGATATAAACAACCGTTAGGTGAATAAAACTATTTTATTCCAAAGAAACATGTTGCAAGAGTATATAATTAAAGTTCGAATTGTTGGAGCATGTACCGTATTCACCAAATTTGACTCCCAGCGCCTACATTTGTTTCCAGAACTCAAAAATGTATGCGTGGCAAGCGTTTTTCATCAAACAAAGAGGATTCTTCTGTTGAAGCTTATTTTGCAGACCTTCCGCATTCTCACTTCAGGGATGGGATTCACAAGTGTATTAATGTTCAGGGAGATTATACTGAATAATAAAGTGTATTTTGAATCATAAAATTGTGTTTTTCTTATCAAACGACAAAACTTATTGAACAACCTTGTACTATGTAACTCAGGCAATTATGATCTGATACAGAATACACACAATGCCAAAAAATTTGCTTAATTATGTAGTTTTGATTTTATAAAAAAATTTTACTAACAAATCAAATAAAAATGGTTGAATAGTTATTATAATGCAAGTACATAGCTATTATGTACGGATTCTACGATGTACCATAATCATATTTATTTTCTTACTAACTCATGTATGTACATATGGTATATAAATAGTACATGTAGTTTTATTTCAACATTTAATCGTTCTCTGTGAGTAAGTTTAACCTTGTTTCTCATACTTAGATCTATAAACTCCTCTAGAGTCGTATTTGTCTAGTAACAATTTCCACTCGCCTGGACGGTTCACACGCAGGAAATTTATTACCTTTTGTGAATTTTTTCTTTGGGTATCTGTACATTTTGAGCAATCCGTCTGTAGGGCATCAGGTAGTAATTCTAAAGGAAAATTAGATTAATAACTTGATAAAAAGTATCTATAGTATATGTGCAGAAACATATGCATATTTAATGAATAATAATTACTTTTTAACTCGCGACCTTCTGGAGTGCAAGGACCTTTATCCATAAGACATTTAATGTAGTTAGTTAGAATACGATTATTTGACAAAACACCATCCACATCGACGTTATCAAATTTATTTGTGTACTGCTTTTGCGCTGCTCCATACTGAACCGCAACAACTATCAAGACTATTATGGCTGCCTTCATGTTTTCTAAAAATTAGTGTTTTTATAAATTACATACCATATATCATAATGTTTAATTCAAATTCAAGTGACTAGATTTTTTTCGTAAATAGTTTTTATTCATTAATGTAACTATATTTTTATAACTTTATCGGTGACCGATTTTAAAAATAGTAAAAAATAATATGAATTTTCTTTTATTTCAAAAGTAATGTGTATATTAACCAAAGAGTTACGGATTTACCACAAGTTTGCTATTGCTTGTTTAAAAAACTGTTTCTTAAGAAATATATATAGTATACTTTTTTTTTTTTTTTTTATATGAAATATATATAGTATAAAAAATTTTTTATATATTATATACATATATATTTTATTGTAAACAATATATCGTTTAATGTAAATAATTTAATGTTGTAACAGTAACAAAAACGTTATATCAATCACTACAAGTTGCTGGTAAAATGTCCACATGATATGTATCATGTTTGTACATATATTTTATTATACTTGTAAACTATTATTTTGGGCCATATGTCGTATGTCGAAGTTATGCTGTATAAGCATGTTTAAGTGCTTATACATATGTATCTACATATGTATTAGTATACATACAGTTGTATAATCGCTAATTTTATGTAACCGGTAGATTTTCAACTATTCCGATGTCTTCATTCACTTAATAAACTTTACGAGTTTCTTAGTGAGGAATTTTCTTTAGTTGTTGAGAGAATTGGATGTGACAACTTTAATAATAATTATATTTTGTATGCATTTCTGATCACTCGATTAACTGTATATATCTGCACATAGATAAGTAATGAAAGAGCATGTATTAAACATGCCTAAATTTCATATTAATTATTTTTTATGAAGTTAAGGGCTGAAACTCTCAGTAGAGAGGATCAAAATGAAGTTTGGAATATTCTCTTATTGACGCTGCCTCTTAAAACTTTTGAGACAATTACTTGCATATACTAAATTTTTTATCACAAATGATTAACTATTTACAACTTTTTTCCACTCACTTACAATATGTGTGATGTACGAATTAAAGATTCACAGAATTCACTCTGGACTCCTGGGCAGTTGGACTATAATTACATGAAGGTGGAATTTTACCAGTTTATATAGCCCAAAAATTGTTAATATACACTACACGTTGAATAAATACCCACCAAAATTTTACTCAACTTGTTCATTATAAGTGTGGAAGAAATTTCGCGGTGTTTCCTTCATTTACATACTACATTGACCATTTGCTTTTAAAAAATATTCAATTGTGTTGTATGAATGGAATAGAGCTTTTTAGTGATACTATTAAGTACTCAATTTCGTAGTACAATAAACGGTTGATAAACAAAAATTATTTAACTTTCTGACTAAGATTGTATATAAAGAATTCATATTAATAGGTTAAATTAAATTGAAAAATGTTCTCAGTGTACAATGCTCGTAGCCAAACCGGATTTCAAAAAAAGTTTAAATGAAGCTTCTTTCGTCTTCCTTATGTAATTAAAATATTGTTTTATTTATCTTTTTACACTGTATGTGCTGAAGTGACTTGCCATTGAAATTTCGGGGGAAAACATATAAAGGCAACTTTGACGTGGAAACAAAGCAACAAAAATATTTGAATAAGCTAAGCGTAATAGCTTCTTAATGTTAATGCTTATGTATGAGGTTAAATGTTAATAAATAAATAATAATATAAGTAATTAGTCGTTGATTGAATTAGTTTTGAAGATACATATAAAATTTATATGTATTTGTAAAACTCATTTATATAATATATAATAAATACCGAAACAATTAATGTCAATTTATATTCATCGAAACATCGAAAATATATATTCTATTATGAGACGCAGTAAATAAAAAATCGATCTTGGAACTTTCCCTAATTGAAATTCTAATTAAATTTTTATTAATATGTTTTATATATTAAATTTTTATATTTAAAAACAAGTCATATACTTTGTGATGCTTGTCAAAGGTTGACATGCAGTTCATACTGAAAACCAGATCGTAGAGTGTGTGTTGGACCTTGGAGTTTGTACATTTAAAATATTGTCATCATGTCCAACAAAAATTCATATGATTCAAGCATCTACATAAAATTGGTCACAACGCATTCAAAATAGACTGCAGCAGTACTTTACGGTTAAAATTACTTCTAGTAAAAGAATGTATTTACAAATAATAATTTTATACAATTTCCACTCTAATTTAAACTTTATAATTGGTGAGGATATTATTTGATTAGCTGTCTATGGCTATGTATCATACTCGTATAGTTATTACGGGAAGCTTCAAGTGGGGCGACAAATAATTTTGGTTAATGTTAAATCGAACAAAAACTCGCATGATTTTTGAAGTTTGTGTCATGCTAAAAATTTTCACCATGTACGTCGAGATGGTTTTCCAAAAGTTCAATTTTGAAATTTTTAGAAGATTTTAAATTGTAAATCCAAAAAATTGGAAAGTTAGCTATTAAAATATAAAAAATATTAATAATTTTGAAAAAAACTCTCTGGCACTACTTCGTAAATTATGTACAGAAATAGTGTACTCAATATCAAAAGGTTTTTGCAGTAGTTTTTAAATTATGCAGTACACCAACTTTGAACACATGAGTTATGGGAAAACACTTAAAATTTTTGAACAGAAATAAATGGTATATACTATAAAACGGTCATAAACGGGTTTTAAGAATATTTGTAATTTGATTTTAAGCACTAATCTCCATGCAAAAATGCCATTTTAGCGTTTTACTTCCAGTTTTAATAAGTTAAAGCTTGCGTTTCAAATCTAAAAGCTATGGATTAATTGGGAGTATATGTCTTAAAATAAAAATGAATTGGTTCAATCATAAATGGCTCGGTAATTAGGTTACATTAGTGGCCAAAGTTGTTATCAGGTTATGAGATGTATTTTAAATTATTCGATACTGTTATTGGTGAAAATGAAAACGTAAATTATCTAGATATGTATAACCACAATTTTCGATTGAAAATTGTTCAACTATTATTGTTCAGCGTAATTTCAATCCACCTCAATTATACAAAATATTATTGTACCAACATTTTGACTGGACAATTTAATGGAGAAATGATCGTCTTGCCACGTTAGAATGTACGTTACGAATAGAGCTTGCAAATTTTTATAATTAAAAAGTATAAGTATTTTTCTTAGAAAATAATAATGATCTACTCAAAGTGTATTTAACAAAGTGAAATAAGTATACTTACGTCATTTACTCTGCGCTTATTTGATATGTATATTGTGATTGATTTGTCAAAAAATTCAAATTTTTAGACTCAAAAGTAAACAAATCTCAATAAAAAACAATATATTTTTAAATAAATATATTCTTTTACTTCCGAATACTTGCTGCTTATGCAAAACAAAACATGAAAGCAACTTACCAATATTTTGTGCTCCAAATGACAAATCGCAACGAGAGGAATGGGAAAAAGTATGTGGCATGCAATTCAGTTTGTAATCTAGAAAAACAACGTAGACGGGTTAATAACGGGTGATTTTTTTGAGGTTAGGATTTTCATGCAGTAGTATTTGACAGATCACGTGGGATGTCAGACATGGTGTCAAAGAGAAAGATGCTCAGTATGCTTTGACATTTCATCATGAATAGACTTACTAACGAGCAACGCTTGCAAATCATTGAATTTTATTACCAAAATCAGTGTTCGGTTCGAAATGTGTTTCGCGTCCGTGTCCGATGAGCGATGAGGCTCATTTCTGGTTGAATGGCTACGTAAATAAGCAAAATTGCCGCATTTGGGGTGAAGAGCAACCAGAAGCCGTTCAAGAACTGCCCATGCATCCCGAAAAATGCACTGTTTGGTGTGGTTTGTACGCTGGTGGAATCATTGGACCGTATTTTTTCAAAGATGCTGTTGGACGCAACGTTACGGTGAATGGCGATCGCTATCGTTCGATGCTAACAAACTTTTTGTTGCCAAAAATGGAAGAACTGAACTTGGTTGACATGTGGTTTCAACAAGATGGCGCTACATGCCACACAGCTCGCGATTCTATGGCCATTTTGAGGGAAAACTTCGGACAACAATTCATCTCAAGAAATGGACCCGTAAGTTGGCCACCAAGATCATGCGATTTAACGCCTTTAGACTATTTTTTGTGGGGCTACGTCAAGTCTAAAGTCTACAGAAATAAGCCAGCAACTATTCCAGCTTTGGAAGACAACATTTCCGAAGAAATTCGGGCTATTCCGGCCGAAATGCTCGAAAAAGTTGCCCAAAATTGGACTTTCCGAATGGACCACCTAAGACGCAGCCGCGGTCAACATTTAAATGAAATTATCTTCAAAAAGTAAATGTCATGAACCAATCTAACGTTTCAAATAAAGAACCGATGAGATTTTGCAAATTTTATGCGTTTTTTTTTTTTAAAAAGTTATCAAGCTCTTAAAAAATCACCCGTTATAAACAAATATATGTATGAATTTTTTACTATTTTATTGATTGAATGTTGTCAACTAGCTTTCTAAAAAATTACTCTTGAATCATTTCGTTGAAATTTTAACCCTGTACACCGGATATTAAACTTTTTTACAGTTCGCTCTACATGGTACGAAAACTGTGTCCAATTACATTTACAAAGCAAATGCATTTGTGTATATATGGCAACAATTTTTTTTTTAATTATTTACGAAAACATACTAGTGTTTTTTGTAACTTCTGTCTTCTCTTTGTAAAGAAAAATATCTTTTGAGGCTTAAAAGGTATTTAATAGTTCTCAGTAATAGGGATCGGCTACCATACTCAGAGTTTAATGGTTTAATTATAAAATTGCGGGGTTTTAGCACATCAAAGTCATTGATGCCGACAATTCTTCATACGATGGGAGAGTGGCAAAGATTTAAAGCTACGCTCGCCAATATTTATTTATAAATTATATTGAAGTACTGCTCACCACCTAGGTGTAAAAATTGTTACAGAAGACCACAATAAAGAGCACATTTATAGAGAAGGTTTTATTAAAAAAATTTTCTTGCACCGCCAAAAGATTAAGTTTAGCAAATTATTAAATATATAGTTCCATTTTTACAAAATTTACCACAAATATTACTTTGGCAATTACACAATTAATCCATAAAGTAATAAATTTAACATTCATAAAAATTCGCAAATGATATTTATATCAATACCATCATGCATAAAAATATAATATAAGCCAAAAGGCTTACTCACGAATGTAATGTAAAAGCATAATTTTAATTTAATGTTAATGCGCCACGCTGGTCCGCGATTGAATCTTTGCTACCCTGCAAGCAACGTATCAGTTAAATTAACGGGTAACCCAACTGCGGTACTACAGGTTTCTTTTAAATTTTGTAAGAGTTTATTAAGGTTCAATTGATATCTCATCTCTCTCTTATGCAAATTTAATGATTTCATATTGTGTTATTTACGTGATAATTTTTTTAATGTATTGGAGTTTCGTTAGCTGTTTTTTCGCTTTGTCGTCTCGACATGTTGGCATTTACATGGCCGTTTGATGTGACATTCTTGGCTGCGAATGCACTACATTTATATATAAATATTAACTTATGCATATATATGTAAGTAGATATGTAAATATTCTATTTAAAATGAGATGAGGTCAAGGTTTTACTTGAGCCTGTTTGGTGATACCTTGCCCTTTGAAAGGCTGGTCGATATTTTCTTTTTAAGCGGTTTTGATTGTACCAAGACATGAGCTGATAGGGTCCTCTCCTTCTTGATTTATCATAGGAATAAGATCTTTGTGAATATTTTTATTACAATTGTTGTACCGAGTTGACCGAATAAAAATCCGGGACCGCGGAATCGGTTTTATTACCTCGTTTTATAATAATTTGAACACATTATTACCAGTTGGATTGTCTGCTGTATATGAGGTATACATATATGTATGTTCAGTTGGGCACACTCCCCTGAGGTACGAGGGCTGTCTGATAAATAACCGACCTCAACGTGAAGCTAGCGGCACCTCTGAAAAGAAAGTTTCTACTTCAAATTGTGCATATTATAATAGCTACTCGCCAAAAATTTCAGAAATTTATCTTGCGCAATTATCTGTTGACAGTCGTTTTTGTGAGTCTATTTCGGTGATTTCCCCAAAATAAAAAAAATTGAATATCGAGCTGTAATTAAATTTTTATTTTTGAAAGGCAATACGCCTTCACAAATCAAAGATGAGTTGGACTCTGTGTACGGTGACTCTGCACCATCGTTTACCACCATAAAATTTTAGGCAGCTGAATTTAAACGTGGTCGCAGGAGCTTGGAAGATGATGAACGTCCTGGGCGTCCAAAAGCTGTAACCACTAACGACAACATCGCTAAAGTTCATCAATTGGTATTAGACGACCGCCGGATTAAAGTTAAAAAAATAGCTGAGATTATGAAGATGTCAAAAGAACGTGTTTGTCACATATTAAACCAAGATTTGGGCATGAGAAAGCTATCCGCGCGTTGGGTGCCGCGTTTGCTTACGCTAGACCACAAACGTGCGCACATGAACATTTCCAGCGCATTGTTGGCTCAGTTTAGAGGCAATACGACCGAGTTTTGGCGCCGCACACATTTGCAAAAAAAGAAAGACTTGTTCCACCAAGACAACGCACCATCTCACACCTCAACAGTCGCCATGGTGAAAATCCACGAATTGCGGTTCGAACTGCTTGACCATACACCTTATTCAGCGGATCTAGCACCAAGCGATTTTTTTTTGTTTCCTCAACTTAAAACTGCGCTCGGCGGCCAGAGATTTTCGTCAAATGAGGAGGCAATCTCTTTCGTGAACTCGTATTTTGCAGACAAAGACGCCAAGTACTATTTGGAAGGGTTGCAGAGATGGGAGCATCGCTGGGAGAAGTGTGTGGAGTAACAAGGAGACTATGTAGAAAAATAAAAAAAAAATTTTGAAAAAGTCGCGTGCATGATGGTTAGGTCGGTTATTTATCAGACAGCCCTCGTACACCAGCCCTTATCGACCGTTCATCGTACCAAAAAAAAATCCAATTTACTCGAAATCTATTTATTTGCTCTACAGTGTGAAGTTAAAAGTAAAAAAATAAAGAGAACATTATTAGAGCAATATTTGTTAGCTTTATTGGCATTTTTAGAATAATTCGATCGTGCCTCGATGACTTTTTTGGATTAATTTCTTTCATACTATTTTCAATTTAAAAAATTTAAGTCTTAATAGACAAGAGCGACTTGGTAGCAGTGTCGGGCAAAGTTTGCAGGTTAAGGTATTTTTTGGACAATTAGGCCGAAACTCCTTCTCTAGGTGGTTTGGAAAGGGCAACTTGGCCCTATCCTCATCACTTCAGGCCCAATTACTAATCACGCCTCTTATAGATATATTATTGTTATATTATTTTATTAACCAAAGAGTACCTTAAAATGTTACTGTCGATGTTTTTCGGATATTTTGTTTTTGGAGTATTCCTTAACAATGTCGACCAATAATCGACAAACAAACTGACTCTCCACTTGACTTGGTACCGTTTCTCCATAGCCTTGGTGGAACCGTCCCCCATGTACAAGAACCCTCTTTCATTTCTGTCCATTGTCTTAACAAAATTCTTCATTCAACCCAATTTAACATGCAAAGGTGGTAGCAATACCTTTTTGGGATCAACTGGAGGATCACTGGTAACGCTTTTTGGTCCCGGAGTGAGTGCCTGACTACTTTTCACACGGCTGTCAAATTCACAAAGGAAGCAACAATATTTCGTATATTCTATTTGCATTCCAAGAAGAAGGACTTTTACTTTCCCACATATTGCCCAACCATACTCATGATGAACGGATGTTTGTGAGAACTTTCTGCCTTTTTCTGTAAAAAGTAACATTTACATCACTTTGGAGAAGGTTTCAACCTTTTGGTCTGGATGCCAAAAGTTCGGATTGCGATTTTGAAAAGCTTAGATCTTGAACAAAGTCATTAATTTCACCCTGTAAAATTAGATGCGGCACTGTTGAACATCCTGTTAAATCAAATAAAGGATCGGTTGTCATTTTCTTTGCGGTTTTGTAAAATAACTTGAAAGCTGGTCGATTCTAGTTATTAATCGAGACTCTAAGATTCTGGTGCTCTTGGAATAGGAAGTTGTTCGCTGAGTTGGACAGGTCTTAAAGCTGATTGTAAATTACAGTACCTAACCGTATGTTTAGACTTCGGTCCAATACCTTTAATATTCGTGAGGCAAAAATAGCAGTCTGTAACATGATCTTTAGGTTCTCTTCAAACCATTGGCACAGCAAGGGAATTTTCCGATTTGAACCTTTTAACCAAGCTGTTAACAATGTTACACAAGTTTGCAACAGATATGAGGAGCCCATGCTTTGTCTGGGTCCCCAACTTTAACACCAAAATACAATTCGTAAGCTGTTAGCACAGCGGAGTAAACTTACGTTTTTGCGATTTAAAAGTTAGTTACCATACACATAACAAAAACTGTTGGTACTAGTAACGCACTGCCAAGGAATTGTACCTAAAAATCTTAAACACAAAAATTTCAAAAACGTAAAAGAATGTGTAACGTTTTGCTATCCAAACATAGAACACGAAACCGATTCGAACACCGTTAGTCTACTGATAAATTTTGTAAAATAAAATGATCATAAAATACGCTCTTTACTTCAAACAAGCAAGCAGAACCGGATAAGTCCATGATCGTTTGAAAATATGAGATGATGCAATACAATGAAATTTTATGCATTGTAAAATCTAAAGTCGCAGGTTACTGAATACCTGTGGGTGCTAGAAAAATTCTGTTTTCAACTTTGACTTTAGGGTATCTAACTGCATTAGAAACACCAAAGAATTTTTATGTCACAAATAATGTGTCTACCAGCGCTTTTTTAGTTTACGTAAAATATCCTTCTATTGGATTTGAGTAAAAGGATATCGATTTAAGGGGTTAGGGGTAGTCAGAGGCACGAAAAAATTAGAACTTTCAGTATTTTTTTTGTTTTTAAATCGTGTTATTTTACAAAAGTAGTAATATGGCATTATTCTAGAATGTGTTGACTTGAAGTCACCAAAATTAAAAAAAAAAAATATTTCCAAAGTTATAGTTGTTTGTGTTGACCCTGCTCCAAATAAAAGGTACTTGCGGTGACAACTATGAGTCCTTGGAGATTCATCTAAAATTAATCGAAAAAAAAATTAGTTTTATAAATAGATAATCCTGGGCCTGATCGAAGGATTTTTTTTTTCAAAAATTAAAAAAATAATGGCCTGAGGAAATTTTTGTCTAAATTTTGGGGAAAAAGTCAACAGTTAATTGGTCTTAAAAAATCTAAATTAAAAAAAAAATCTTTCGATTAGGCCCGAGTTTTTTATGTATTCTAAAAGCTGTATAAATTTAATTAAAATCTACTAAGCGGGTTTCGAGTTACAGTTGTCACAAGTTCAAAAAACATAGTTTTGAGAAAAACGCGTTTAAAGTTTCACACCAGCGCTTTGAAGTGCCCGAGCTCTCTTTGTTATTTGTTGAATAACTCAAAAACTAATTATCGGATCAACGTGAAATTTTCGGAGAATATTTTTAAGATATTAAACTTAACGAAAATTCTAACTACCCTTACCCCTTAATCTCCATTTCCGTCTGGCTCACCTTTTTTGTTTGGTGTTGCTAAAATAAGCGCTTTAGTTATATTATCGTTAAATTCGCGTATGCTTTGCTCAATTTACTAATTTTAATCTGTATTCAAAATATATGTGGCTGCTGACATATTTTTTGTATTTCAACCAGTTCATTTTATGGTTTGTTAGACTCACTTTTTACGTTACAAACAAGGGTTATTCACATAGCTTTATTAGTAATGGTTTTCAACCGAACTGCATTTTGGTTGAAGTTTTGAAATACGGTGCTATGCAACCTATGCACAATCTTTAAAAAATTTTGGTTAAAATGTTGTCAAACCTAACATTTTTTGGTGTAAAGTTTTTCAATTCTGTAGTATTAGGGTTGACTAGAGTATCAAAAATGTTCAACTGCTAACAAGCAGTTGTAATTAAACAGAAATGTAGTTGAACTTAAATGGGGTAATTTCCATTTCTTTTAATAATTTTCCTGAATAAATTCAGAAAAACTATTTATTTATAGTTTCAAAGTAGTCAGTTATTAAGTACAAATCCATAGAAAGGTGAAAGATTTTTTGAGCTCGTGGAGTATAATCCCAAAACTAGACGAAACGAGCTACAATTTGGAAACATTAAAATAAAGTTAAAAGACCGCGGGAAATATTTCGAATATAAAGATTCGATACAATCTAATATTTCTAGAAATATACTTTTTAAAATTAAATTTTTTAATCGGTTTGCCTCTTTTCAGGAGTGTTTTTGGTAACTTTCCTTCATTTCTTTTAATAAAAACAGGAAATATTTGTTTTTTTTTGTTCGAATTTTGGCTATTGTTTTGTTAACATCATGGATTGTATGGTCATTGTCCTCCGCAAATTCATTCTGGACTGCAAGTTATCTTTCAGAATGGACCAACAAATTTTCCAACCCACCGCCACCGTGTTTAACAGTTGGTTTATCGTTTTTTATGGCTTCCGCAAAACCATACGCCGACCATCAGAACCAAAAGTTTTTTGTATTTACATTTACCACTGAATATTATTGTCTTCTAAATATCATAATCCTTTGTTTTGTACGTATTGGCGCAGCCAATTTTTTTTTTTCTTTTTTTACGGTTACGAACAGCCAGTCGTTCTTTCTTTTCGCTGTGTGGCACTAATTGGAGATTCCAAGTGTAGCCAGGCCCTTCTCTACCAGATCTTTGCAAAGGAGAGGAGGTCTTCCTCTTCCTCTGGGCCTATCGGCGGGTACTGCGTCGAGCTGAAGTGTTTTAATCCATTTAGACAACATGACCTAGCCAGCAAAATCGCTGTCTCTTAACTCGCTGATCTATGTAAATGGCGTCGTATAACTCATACAGCTCATACTATATTCGCCGTTGTCAATACGCAAGGGACCATAAAACTTTCGCAAAACCTTGTCTCTCGAAACTCTTAACTCTTCAGATTTTGTATCATCGTGCCTCTGCACGAACGGGAATGAGTGACTTATAGAGTTAAGTCTTTGTTCGTCGAGAGAGGACTTTACTTTTCAATTGCCTACTCAGTCTCAGTATCTCAAGTCCCACGATAGGGATTCGCCTTTTCTGAAAGCTCGTTTGGTATCGAACGGCTCGGAGAGGTTCTTCCCGATCCTGACGGAACTTTTGGTTTTGCTCAGCGTCAGTTTACGCAGTCGTATTAGTTTTGCGAGGATAGCAAATTCAGATATCGCGGCATAAAGGCAGCTCCTATTCGTGATGTCAAAAACAAATTTGAAATCGTCAAAAAGATGGTTTGTGTAGATCCTCTTTTCACGGGTCTATTCCAAGATTTGGTGCATGGTGAATATCTGGTCGTTATAGGTTTTCCAGGTCTAAAGCTTTACTGGTAAGGTCCAATCAGTTTGTTGTTGCTTTAATCTTTCACACAATATGCTCGATAGAACTCCCACGGTAAATGGCGCAGATTGGGGGGTCTCCTTTTTTGTGGATTTGACAGAGTAAACATAAATTCCTATCATCGAGCATGCTTCCGTCCATCGGGCAATGGAACGTCCGCTTCATCGTCGTCGATCGGAGAATAGGGTTCACCACCCTCGTTGCTGTGGTTTTCTGCCTTAGTCGCCATATTTTTTCGTAAAATTTTCGAGCTTATCTTTGTCGCCAAGCTTGTCACACGCTGCTAACTCACGCATTTCGGCCTCTCTCCTATTTTGTCTGCAAATGCGTCTAACTTCCCCCTTCAGCTCTCGGTTTCTATCCCATCCCGTACGGGGTCGATTGAAACGTGTCGAGGTAAGCAGTCTGTTTTTCTCCGCTGCGACACTGCATTCCTCGTCATACCTGCCTTTCTTTTACTTTTTTCAAAACCAATTGTTGCACATAGGTGATTGCTTGAATTTAGTACCCTAAAAACCATATTAAGGGCCCGGGCGACGTCGATCAGCTTCAACCAGTGGCTTAGCTACAACTTCGGGCGCCCGGGGCCAAGGATGTTCTGCCGCCCACTTTATCTACCTACCTGAAAGTTTCATGAGGTGGTTCGAACAAAAGTAAATTTTTACAAAATATCTTCGATATTAAGGAATTTAGGAACTAGAAGCCACGCAATTTCTGAAGTTCCAAAATTCTCACAATACGGTTTTTGAAGAAATTGATAATAAATTTACAAGACATCTTATTAAAAGCCATAGAAAAAAACCATTTTCGCCCTATATCTTGTACACTTTTGACACAATTTGCAATTACAATTTTTCAAATTACAGTTGTGAGTGTACAACTCTTTATCTTGTATAATAAATCTTGTAAAAAAAATTGTTGAAGTATTTTTCAGAATATTTAAAAACAGGAAAGATCGTTTTGCCGCCCCCAAGACGTTGCGCCCGGGGTGACGTGGCGTGGGTGCACATGAGCGATATGCTGCAGAACTTCGCTTTGATTAGGACTGTGGCTAGACGTTCATCCACCGGCGTGAATGCTAGTACTCGGCTCTAGAATCTCTCTTCCACCACGAATCCCACACCGAATTTTTGCTCTTTTATATACCCACTGTAGTAAATGCCAAAAGGACCTATGCTCCTCAGTCCTTGTCCAGTCCAAAAGCATTTCTTGGATGGCGGTGATGTCAGCCTTTACTCTTACGAGGACTTCAACTAGTTAGGCACCTTCCAATTAAGGGATCAGACGTTTCACGTCCATGTCCGTCAAATCCTTCTCATCTGAGCTGTTTTGGCGAGTCCCAAATCCTTCGCACCAGCCGGGTGCTCAGCTTAGCTCGCCTTCTAAAGGATGTTTTTTTATCTACCCAGAGGATACTTGGTCTAAGTAGTGAGCTACTTGATCCATATGTAAAAGAATCGTTTCTAGCCACTTCCAAGTGAATGGCGCTCAGAGAACTTTCTACACTTGTGTGAACTTCAACACATGATTCCATCCTCCACATATTATTCTATGAAACCTGCGCTATCTTACGGACAGCATGGGTGAAAATGTTGTCTTGAGTTTGTTGTTAATATTTGATGCTGATAAATTGGGGTTTCGGAGATTTTTTGCAATATTGACTTTTTATCTCGCCGTGATCCGCCTGCCAACCCTTTCAGAAATTTCATTTTATATCGTTTTTAGTTCAGTATTTCTTGTTCTGGTCTCTCTTCAAAGGATAGGTAAGTATATCATTTAGCCTTATTAACTATTTACTATTGCGATGAGGTTAGTTACTAACGCTGTTGATGCAGGAGATTTAAACGGTTCGAGGCTGTTGATTGCCCAAAGTATTTTGTTCTTCGTTGTGATGTCGGTAGGGACGAATTCTATCCTTCAGGTTGGAGATTTATAACGTCCGTATATTCTGGAAAATGCGTTTTTACTTGGTCTGCCACTGATTTTCTCGCGTAGTAGACTAAGGAAGTTTTCCCTCTAGGAATTGCTAATTTCATTTGTATACTCCTTATATTCCCATCAGGGTTTTTCATTGGCCTTCTTGACCAGTTTGAGTGGTGCCTTAATATTAAGCTAACGTGATTCGAACTCCTTGTTCCATAAAGGTGGTCTTGACGCACGATTTGCATGTATTGGAGGCAACGCGATTCAATACGTCTTTTTGATAATGTTGGTGAGCGTAACTGGGATTGAGTCACGTTTCTCGAGTATAATGAAATTGCTATTACTACCTTCCTTTATAGATATCACTTAGTATTCTTAGGATTCCTGAAGTTTACACTTACATTACCATTACCGGTACTGTAAGTGGTACCAGTTTACTATTATTGAGTGCAGTCAACATCCAAGTGTGCTCCGAAAGTGCGACAATTTGCAAATAAACCAATATGTGGCAATACGTAGGTGTGTGCGCCGTGGGAGGCATTGATGTTGTCAACACGTTTCACACCGATTTCCTTGGATTAGTGGTAGGAATTGGTAAAAATAATTCAAATAAAATCACATTTTTAATCGAAGTTTTTTTTTTTTTTAAACAATAACAAATCAAATAAAAACTCAAATAATTAATCTGCGCTGCCATACTAGTTAAATAAAAAAACTTCTTATTGAAATTGCATTATCGACCAAATGACGGGTTTCTAATACCCAGCAGAGAAATCAATAAAAAATAATAATGGCTGAACCTCTTCATGAGGTGACGCCGAGAAACAGTCTCAGCTCATTTAGCGTAAATAAAATAAGAGAATTAGAAAAAACTAACTCACTTATAAATTAGAGTCTTAAAACTTTGGAAGCGATGTGCAATCAGTTAAAAATAACATAAAATTAAAAAGAGAAAACGAAGAACTAAAATCTAGTAAAAGCAATCATATGAGTGTTGAAGCAAAACCTTCTAGTATGAATGTAGATCAAATATACTAAACCGATGAAGATGAGCTAGCCAAAGAAACTGAGTGGATACTCAAAAAGAAGCGCTCTTCAAACAAACGCAAAACTGATACTTCTCTAACAATTATCAGCCCTTCGAAAAATAAAAATAAAGAGCAGGCGGTCAACAATGATAAAACCCTAATACATTATTACAGATCTAATAAATAACAACCTTTTAATAAAGCTTTTGAGCAACAGCGCCTACAAACTTAATGACTTCGATGCAAACAATTTTCGCACAATAACAAAATACTTATTTAACGAAAATATACCTTGGTTTAGGTACGAGAGTAAACATAATAGGCCAATAAAGGTAATGATATAAAATTTACACCACTCATGCGATATACAATCCATTTTAAATGATCTAAAATTTCAAGGTTTTAATGTCATAAATGCAATTAATAAGCTTAAATGGGAGACTAAAAAATCGTTATGATATGTTTTTGGTAGGTTTTGATGCTACCGAAGACATTAAGAAAATTCGCCAGATCAAAACCATTCTTAGTTCCGTCGTCAAAGTTGAGCCTATTAAAGCACCTAAATTAATTCCGCAGTGCAAAAACTGTCAAGCTTTTGGACATACAAAAAACTTTTGTAGTAAGCCATCGAGGTGTGTGAAACAAACATCATACAATTGAATGCAGAAAAGCTGAAAGAGACCCTGCTAAATGTTGTAACTGTGGCGATTCTCATCATGCAAGCTACCGTGATTGTGTCGTCGCAAAAGAACTGTAAAAACTTAGAGATAAAAAGAATGGTAATTCAGTTGAGGAGAATGCCAATGCTCCGACGAACAAACCCGTTGGGAACGCAGTAGAGGCAGGCCATACAAATACTATTAAAAAATTCTGGATAAACTAAATGTGCAAGAGAAATTATTGAAGTCCTTTAATCAGCGGCCCAACGCCGAAGAAGTAAAATGACTTCCTTCCGTTTCTAAAGTTTCATTTGCGCAAATGGCTAAACAAGGCCATACAAATACAATTAAAAAATTTTGGATAAACTAAATGAGCAAGAGAAACTATTTAAGTCCTTTAATCAGCGGCTCAACGCTCTTGAGTACCATCTATTAATTTATTGATGAACAGTAATTTTTTCCAAAAGTTAAGGTGAATTAGAAGTTATTCTACACGACAGAAATATTGATATATGTCTATTATCTAAAACGCAATTTACGAACCAATCAGTTTTAAACTTTAAAAATTATGAATTATATCACACACCACACCCCGCAAAGTCAGCACGTGGAGGGAGCGCTATTATTATCAAAAGCAATATTGAACACTACGAGGAAGATCCGATTAGGACGGAAGAAATTCAAGCTAAAACAATTTCAGTTAAATTGCACAATCACCCATTGTACCTTGTTGCTCTGTATAGTTCACCTAGACATAATATAAAAATAGAAACGTATATGAATTTATTAAAAAACAAGAAAGGAAGGGCTAAGTTCGGGTGTCACCGAACATTTTATACTCTCGCATGATAAAGTGATAATTGAGATTTCATTATCCGTCATTTACATATTTTTTTATTTTGCTGTAAAATTAATTAGATTATACAATTTGTGTACTTTGAGTTTTGAATTGTATTTTCATTTATATGTATGTATTATACAGAGAAGGCATTAGATGTAATTCAAAAGCGTTATATTGGAAGAAGGCGTGGTTGTGAACCGATTTCAACCGTATTTCGTACATGTCATCAGGGTGTTAAGAAAATCTTATATACCAAATTTCAATGAAATCGGTCGAGTAGTTCCTGAGATATGGTTTTTGGTCCATACCACGGCCATTTTCAACTTTTAAAAACAGCCTGGATGTAGCTTCCTTCTGCCATTTCTTCCGTAACATTTAGTGTTTCTGACGTATTTTGTTAGTCGGTGAACGCACTTTTAGTGATTTTCAACATAACCTTTGTATGGGAGATGGGCGTTATCCGATTTCTTCCATTTTTGAACTGTATATGGAAATGCCTGAAGGAAACGATTCTATAGAGTTTGGTTGACAATGCTGTAGTAGTTTCCGAGATATGTACAAAAGACTTATTAGGGGACGGGGCCACACCCTCTTCTTCTTCTTTACTAGCGTAGAAACCGCTTACGCGATTATAGCCGAGTCAACAACAGCGCGCCAGTTGTTTCTTCTCTTCGCTACGTGGCGCCAGTTGGATATTCCAAGCGAAGCTAGGTCCTTCTCCACTTGGTCCTTCCAACGGAGTGGAGGTCTTCCTCTTCCTCTGCCTCCCCGGCGCGTACTGCGTCGAATACTTTCAGAGCTGGAGTGTTTTCGTCCATCCGGACAACATGACCTAGCCAGCGTAGCCGCTGCCTTTTAATTCGCTGCACTATGTCAATGTCGTCGTATATCTCGTACAGCTCATCGTTCCATCGAATGCGATATTCGCCGTGGCCAACGCGCAAAAGACCATTAATCTTTCGCAGAACCTTTCTCTCGAAAACTCGTAACGTCGCCTTATCGTTTGTGGTCATCGTCCAAGCCTCTGCACCATATAGCAGGACGGGAATTATGAGCGACTTATAGAGTTTAGCTTTTGTTCGTCGAGAGAGGACTTTACTTTTCAATTGCCTACTCAGTCCGAAGTAGCACCTGTAGGCAAGAGTGATCCTGCGTTGGATTTCCAGGCTGACGTTGTTGGTGGTGTTTACGCTGGTTCCAAGATAGACGAAATTATCTACAACTTCAAAGTTATGACTGTCAACAGTGACGTGGGAGCCAAGTCGCGAGTGCGACGACTGTTTGTTTGATGACAGGAGATATTTCGTCTTGCCCTCGTTCACTGCCAGACCCATTTGCTTTGCTTCCTTGTCAAGTCTGGAGAAAGCAGAACTAACGGCGCGGGTATTGAGGCCGATGATATCAATGTCATCGGCATACGCTAGCAGCTGTGCACTCTTATAAAAGATTGCACCTGCTCGATTCAGTTCTGCAGCCCGAATACTTTTCTCCAGCAACAGTTTGAAAAAGTCGCACGATAGGGAGTCGCCTTGTCTGAAACCTCGTTTGGTATTGAACGGCTCGGAGAGGTCCTTCCCGATCCTAACGGAGCTTTGAGTGTTGCTGAACGTCAGTTTACACAGCGGTATTAGTTTTGCGGGGATACCAAATTCAGACATCGCGGCATAAGGCAGCTCCTTTTCGTGCTGCAGCAGCTTTGCAATCGATTTGGCGCATCGTGAATATCTGGTCGGTTGTTGATTTGCCAGGTCTAAAGCCACACTGATAAGGTCCAATCAGTTTGTTGACGGTGGGCTTTAATTTTTCACACAATACGCTCGATAGAACTTTATATGGGATGTTGAGGAGGCGAATCCCACGGTAGTTGGCGCAGATAGTGGGGTTTCCTTTTATATGGATTGGGCATAGCACACTTAAATTCCAATCGTTGGGCATGCTTTCGTCCGACCATATTTTACAAAGAAGCTGATGCATGCTCCTTACCAGTTCTTTGCCGCCGTGTTTGAATAGCTCGGCCGGCAATCCGTCGGCCCCTGCCGCTTTGTTGTTCTTCAGGCGGGCAATTGTTATTCGAACCTCTTCATGGTCGGGCAATGGAACGTCTGCTCCATCGTCTTCGATTGGGGAATCGGGTTCGCCTTCTCCTGGCGTTGTTAAGTATGTTCTGGGCATCTGTGACTAGATCACCTTTGGGGGTTCTACAAGAGTATGCTTCGGTCTTGAAACCTTCTGTAAGCCGCCGCATCTTTCCGTAGAATTTTCGAGCATTACCCCTGTCGGCCAGCTTATCAACCTCTTCATACTCACGCATTTTGGCCTCTTTCTATCCCATCCCACACGTGTCGTGGTCGATTGCAACGTTGCGAGGTAGGCAGCCTGTTTTCTCTCCGCTGCGACACGGCAATCCTCGTCGTACCAGCTGTTCTTTTGCACTTTCCGAAAACCAATGGTTCCGGTTGCAGCTGTACGTAAGGAGTTTGATATGCCATCCAACAGATCCCTTATACCGAGTTGTTGACGAGTGCTCTCAGAGAGCAGGAGTGCAAGCCGAGTAGAAAACCGTTCGGCCGTCTGTTGTGATTGCAGCTTCTCGACGTCGAACCTTCCTTGTGTTTGTTGGCGTGCGTTTTTTGCTGCACAGAGGCGGGTGCGAATCTTGGCTGCAACAAAATAGTGGTCCGAGTCGATGTTAGGACCTCGGAGCGCACGCACGTCTAGAACACTGGAGACGTGTCTTCCATCTATCACAACATGATCGATCTGGTTGGTGGCTTTTCGATCCGGAGACAGCCAGGTAGCTTGATGTATTTTCTTGTGCTGGAATCTAGTACCACAGATAACCATATTTCGGGCCCCGGCGAAGTCGATCAGCTTCAACCCGTTTGGGGATGTTTCCTCGTGTAGGCTGAATTTACCGACCGTCGTACCAAAGGTACCTTCTTTGCCCACGCTGGCGTTAAAGTCGCCAAGCACGATTTTGACATCGTGGTGGTGGCAGCGCTCATTGGTGTGCTCCAAGCGCTCATAGAAGGCATCTTTGGTCACATCGTCCTTCTCTTCCGTCGGGGCGTGGGCGCAAATCAGCGATATGTTGAAGAACCTCGCTTTGATGCAGATTGTGGCTAGACGTTCATTCTCCGAAGTGAATGATAGTACTCGGCGACGGAGTCTCTCTCACACCACGAATCCCACACCAAACTTGTGCTCCTTTATATGGCCACTGTAGTAAATGCAACAAGGACCTACTTGTCTTTGTCCTTGTCCCGTCCATCGCATTTCTTGGACGGCGGTGATGTCAGCGTTTATTTTCGTGAGGACATCAACCAGCTGGGCAGCAGCACCTTCCCAATTAAGGGACCGGACATTCCAGGTGCATGCCCTCAATTCGTAATCCTTATTTCGTTTGCCAAGGTCGTCATCAAAAGAGGGGTCTCTCATCCGAGGCTGTGGTTTATTTTTCATTGGCGGTGTTCTTTACGTAGCGGGTCCCAAACCCAGCGCACAACCCTATGCGGGGAATGTTTCGCCTTCTCACTTTAGCTCGCCTTCAAACGGATGTTCTTAGGCTACCCAGAGGATACTTGGTCAAAGACCGGAAGTCGTGAGCTGCTTGAGTCATATGTAAAAGAATCGTTTCTGGCCACTCCCAAGTGAATGGCGATCAGAGAACTTTCCTCACTTGCGTGAACTTCTACATATGACTACATCCTCCACACTCGGGGCCACACCCACTTTTCCAATAAAATTACGTCCAAATATGCCCCTGCCTAATGCGATCCTTTGTGCCAAATTTCAATTTAATATCTTTATTTATAGCTTAGTTATGACACTTTATAAGTTTTCAATACAAAACAAACTGTTATTATATAATCAAGTTCTAAAGCCAGTTTGGGCTACGGACTATGGGATTGCTCAAGTCAAAGCTGTATTGCCAGCATTCAGCGCTTTCAAAGTAAGGTACTAAGGACTTTAGTTAATGCTCTTTGATACATTAGATCTGCTGACGTGCACCGTGATCTAGGCCTGATTCAGTGGTAAATGAAATCTCCTAATTAGAAAGTATCACGAACTGCTTTTTAGCTTTTAAGTATCTCTCCTAATTATTTAGACCAGAATTGTTGTTAGTATTTTATCTGTGTTGCAAATCGTTCGAAAATTTAGTAAAGACTCATCTCTCTCGTTGGTAACCTTGCTACAGCTTACTGTCTTTAAATTTATGTGCCGCATCCTTCACCATTGTTTGGCCTCTCATCATTATATTAAAATCTGGTAATCTGAAGAGAAATTTAAATCAATTAGCATGGCTGTTCTCCCCTTGACTGTAGGTTTCGAGAAGTATGTAACGTATGTTGTCGACTTTATTCTAGATACGAGATTTCATAAACGAAAGACGTATAAAAGTAGATCCTCTATAATTGAGGATGAAGTCGATCGTGATTTTACATAGGTTGCCTTTAATATTTGGGATTTGATCACACTCGTGTTCAATCTGGAAACTCACTACTTTATCGTAACATTTGATTTTCGATGTTATGCTTACTTAAAACGTTTTGGCGTACGAGCGCTATTTGTGTGGTTTACAGTAACTTAAAATAAACAAAAAATTTAATTAAGCCTCGAACCTTTTCGCACTGTTATCTTTTACAACTTTCGACGTGGATTAACACGGCATAATAATGTGATTTCTTAACCATCGCGACTGAAACAATTGCAATTTTGAGCGCTAAACATCGATTTGAGGAATTATTAGCTCAACGTTTTTTGACACCTAAATAGGTGGTTAATGAGTTCAGAACGGATGTTTTGAAGTTACCTCAATCAGAGTGGCAAAATTGCTTTGAAAATTAGTTCAAACACATGCAAAATTATATAGATCATAATGCAGAATATTTGGAAAAACATTAAAAGTTGCTTTATTATTGCGATGATTAAAATTAGTTATAAACATAGATATTAATGCAGAAAATTTTGAAAAAACAATGAAGCAACTTTCGATGATTAAAATTAGTTTTTTGTTTTTTAATCCCGAAATATAAAAGGAAACCTACGTATGTAGGTATATTTGAAAAACCATCATGGGTTGAATCTCCAGCTCTACCTTACCTACCTTACCTGAACTTCAGTATGGCATTCAGGACCTCTCTTTGATTGATTGATTGAGTGGCGCTTCTTGAGACAAAGGTACGCGCTACCTACGCCGCACGCCAGCTAGAACCTTTGGTATAATATATGAAAGATGGAGGATGTAGTGTTGGCAACAATCCTCCTTGCCGTATTTGGGGACGTTCAGTACGATCCAACCTTTCGTCGGTACATCAGTATTTTGTTTCCTGAAGAGCCGTAGTACATCCTTAAATTTTACCGTGCGAATTATAAAAGCTTTTGTCTTCGGAAAGGACAAAAGGCAACCCATTAAACCAACCTACACTGAAGAACGTTGGCATGGGCTGTCTCGGCTCTCCATCTAATCGAGCGAAGAGCGCATCAAGCAGTTTCAATTCTACCTCTTTCATTCCTCCGTTATCTGTCCAAGTGGGTTGTATCTGTCAATGAGTTCCACAATTGAAAGCTTCTTAGATATTTCGCCCATAGTCGCTGCCGCCTTTGACGTACCCAGAAGCAATGGCAGAAGTAGATTTACACTTTCTCTTTCCGTGTTATATGCAAATCAAGTTATTAGCAAGAGAAAAGCGAATACATATCCGTACCTTAGCTGGTCACCGCTTGCTGGTACCACCAAGGGGTTTCGCCGACCATACGCAATACTATACTTTTACATAATTTTGTTAATATATTTTATACAAGTTTATTGACCAATATATATGTATGTACGGTATAATATATGTGAGCTAGGGTTTTGGTATTACGACATACCATTACCAGAATATAAACCCTCTGAATTTCATTAAGAAGAAAACCAATATGTATATTAGGTATATGGAGAATGGGGAAAGTAACGCCCTGATTTCATCCAGTTAAGAGAAGAGGATACACTGTTGTCAGAAAGAAATTGTTTCTTAATTTCATTACGATGTCTTACATAATGGCCGATAGAAGTGGTACGAAGCGAATCAGAAGCTTAGAAATATTTATATTAAATATATGGGAAAACGAAACCAAAGTACGGTTTTTACCAATTGGTGGCGCAAGTTATGCATATATATATTTTGACCATTTCTGGATGTAAAATGAATCAATAATATTTGTTTTGAAAATGAAAGAGTCGAAAGTTGTCAAACATCAATTTCATCGGAAAAAAACATCAACAAAATTAATCATCGGCCAAAGAAGAACATTCATCGGGATAAAACAACGCCGGAAAAAGAAAATTGATGTAAAATTTCATGGATTGAGTCGCATAAACCGGGTTATTTTTCAAGAATGGCGGACACACAAAACCGTTTCGAGAATTGGATTGCGCGAATCTATCATCGGATTGGAAGAACTGGAAACGTGATTTTCAAGTCTGCTTGATGGCAAACGACAACGACAGCGTGGCTGAACAGAAAAAAATGTTAATTTTTCTGTGGTTGATTGGGACAAAAGGTGTTAACATTTACAACACTTTGTTTCCAAATGATTGGTCACAAAATACATTTTTGGGTACAGTCACGACAAAATGTAGCAGCGCATGATATGGATGAAACAAAACTACGCACATTGTGTGGAGTGATGAAAGCATTCGATGAACATTGTCTGCCGCAAAAGAATTAGAAAATGGAATCATACAAATTTAACATGGTGCAAAAAGAACATCAAGCGTTCAGTGAATTCTTCGATCGTTGTGAATTCAATTGCACTTGCAAATTATCGTACGAAGATCGTGATCGTATCATTCCTGGGTTTTTTGATACGAAACTTCAGCTCAAATTGTTTTACGGACGGGATGAAAAATTGGATCGTATAATTGAAACGTGCAAAATATTTAAAGTAGCGAGTGCGAACAAAGGCATTTTAACGTCAAAGCATTCGATTTCAGCTGTGGTGGATAGTGAGTCAACGCAGTCACTTACAATCGACGATTTTGTTTCAACTGCGGTGGTGATTGGAAGCCGGATCATAAAAGTAAATGTCTGGCCAAGGATTTCATATACCAATGCTGTAAGAAGGGTAATTTTCGCAAGATGTGTCGTAGAAAGGGAACCAGATGAGACGCAAATACATCGGACTCCAAATCAAAGGAAAAACAACGGGTTGACAATGTTAGCTGGGCTGATTTGTCAGGTAAAGCGTCGACAATACACCAAAATATAAAAAATAAGTTACTTGTATTAAAAATACAAATTTTAGGATAAATTCATTCGGATGAATTGGACTAAGACACACCAAATAGGGAGTAGACTAGTTAAATTTCAAATTGATACGAGAGCGGATGTCAACTTCCATTAAGTATTGTCAAGGAAATGAAAATCAAAATGAACAAAATGACTTCCCTGTATTCGATTACAGCAATAATTAAATTTTTTTATTGTCGAAATTGAACTTTTGGATGTAAAATCTCATTTTGATCCAATAGTAGATTTTTGAACCAATACTTGGTCTTGAAACATGCATTGACCTTGGATTAATTAAAAGACTGAATATCGAATCGATTTGGCTCTCGAATTAAAGGGACCAGTTTGTGAGTAAACATAACGATGATTTCACTGGACTTGGAAAAATAACCGGACAAATAACGATGCATTTGCAGGAAAATTCGAAACCTGTTGTCCATTATCGAAATACAATGGTTAAAAAACTTAAGCCAATGCTTGACGAGATGGTTGACAGAAGAATAATTTCACCGGTGTCTCACCCAACTGACTGAGTCAGCAATTTGCAAGTGGTAGAAAAATCAAACGGTGATTCGCCGATTAGTTTGGATACAAAACCACTTAATAATTGCCTTAGGCGCGAACATTTCTTGATTCCAACTATTGACAATTTCCCTTCGGAATTAGCAAATAAAAAAATATTCACTGTTCTGGATTGCTCAAACGGTCATATTTTATAGAGCGGTAATATTCAAACCAGTTGATAAACATGGTGTTTTGCGTTTGTTGGTTCTATGCAAGTATCTGGCAAAGTTTATTCCGAATTTGTCAAAACTCACGGCAGAATTGAGAAAATTAACCGGAAGAGATGTTGTGTTTGAGGGGTGTTGACCTCTATAAGTTATTATTGTTTATCACATCAGAGCCGGTTTTAAAAACATTTTATTCGGAGAAACCGATTGTCATTCAGACAGATGCATCAAAAGATGGAATTGGATTGTCCTTATTGCAAGACAGTCACCCAATTGCTTGTGCATCTAGGACCGGAAAAGTGAATAGAGGTGGGTACAAATTGAAAAGAAAATTTCTCCGTGGTTTTTGCATGAACACGTTTTAAAAAATTCATTTATGGACGCGATTTCATAGTTGAAAGTGATCACATACCACTTAAAACATTAGACTTACGTGATATCGATGGTGTAACACCACGATTGCAAAGAATGTTCATGGTATTATTAAGATATCCGAAAATGAAAATCATTTATAAGCCCGGAAAAAGCATGTTGATGGTTGATTGTATTTCTCGTGCCCAGTTGGGCGTGATCTCAGGAGGGAAAAAGGGTGATGAGATTAGAGACGAAATGAGTGCAGATATTCATCGGATTACAAAATCGGCTTGTGTGTCAAAAGACAATTTCGAATGCTTTTAGCGATCATTAAACTCGGATGAAAACCATAATATCGAAAACTGAATGATTTTTGCCAAAAGTTTCATAAGGTGAAATCAGAACTACACTTTGAAAATGGTTTATTGTTTAAGGACCATAAATTGGTGATTCCAACTGGGTCACGGAGAAAAATGGTCAAGTGGTTACATGAACCTCATTTCGGGATCGAAAAAACACTTGCGAGAGCAAGAATGTTATACTTTTGGCCAGGAATGAACACTCAAATTAAAGAAATGATTGAATCATGCAACATTTGTGAGAAATTCAACGGAACAAACAAAACGAACCATTGGTTCAAAAAATTGGTATCAAATATCTGTATCATATTGCATCCGTGGATTTATTTGAACATGCCGGTCGTGATTATATCTCAATTTTGAACGCATTTTCTAATTTTTTCGTAGCGACCAGGGTCAACAACAAAACTTCTGGACATTTAATTGAGGTATTTGGTATCACGAGATTTTAATGTCAAATTTAAATATTCAAGGGAAAGATATCCACAAAGCAATGGTTTGGCTGAGAAGGGAGTGGCAATTGCCAATAATATTTTGAAACGTTGCTATGAGGCAAATGAAGTAAAACAATTCAATAGAGAATTATGGAATATAATACTACGCCGGTCGCAAGAATGCATTTTATTCCATCTGATCCATCTTTATTCTGATTAAAACGAAACTGCCAGAAGTAACCGTCGATTTATTGCTAAAATTAGTAATGAAGATTTTAATGCTAGCGATCTAATGTTTGAAGAAAATATTAAAGCCGGACATATGGATAATTTTTCAGAAATACAAGTCGCAGGGCCTGTTATTAGAGAAAATAGTCAAAATGGGGAAATACCCATGAACAATGTAATTGCGGATGAATTAGAACTTCCAGTGGAGGGTGAAATTGCAGATTACCATAATTCATGGGCAGTGAAGTCTAATAGTTGTGGCGGATTTATTTAGTGAATTTTAATACTTTTAGTCGGTTTGAACACAACCGTTATATGGGGAGTGGGCGTGGTTATTATTAGATTTTACCTATTTTCATAGCGTTTGAAGAGGTATGCTTACTTAAAACGTTTTGGCGTACGAGCGCTATTTGTGTGGTTTACAGTAACTTAAAATAAACAAACAATTAAATTAAGCCTCGAACCTTTTCGCACTGTTATCTTTTACAACTTTCGACGTGGATTAACACGGCATAATAATGTGATTTCTTAACCATCGCGACTGAAACAATTGCAATTTTGAGCGCTAAACATCGATTTGAGGAATTATTAGCTCAACGTTTTTTGACACCTAAATAGGTGGTTAATGAGTTCAGAACGGATGTTTTGAAGTTACCTCAATCAGAGTGGCAAAATTGCTTTGAAAATTAGTTCAAACACATGCAAAATTATATAGATCATAATGCAGAATATTTGGAAAAACATTAAAAGTTGCTTTATTATTGCGATGATTAAAATTAGTTATAAACATAGATATTAATGCAGAAAATTTTGAAAAAACAATGAAGCAACTTTCGATGATTAAAATTAGTTTTTTGTTTTTTAATCCCGAAATATAAAAGGAAACCTACGTATGTAGGTATATTTGAAAAACCATCATGGGTTGAATCTCCAGCTCTACCTTACCTACCTTACCTGAACTTCAGTATGGCATTCAGGACCTCTCTTTGATTGATTGATTGAGTGGCGCTTCTTGAGACAAAGGTACGCGCTACCTACGCCGCACGCCAGCTAGAACCTTTGGTATAATATTGAAAGATGGAGGATGTAGTGTTGGCAACAATCCTCCTTGCCGTATTTGGGGACGTTCAGTACGATCCAACCTTTCGTCGGTACATCAGTATTTTGTTTCCTGAAGAGCCGTAGTACATCCTTAAATTTTACCGTGCGAATTATAAAAGCTTTTGTCTTCGGAAAGGACAAAAGGCAACCCATTAAACCAACCTACACTGAAGAACGTTGGCATGGGCTGTCTCGGCTCTCCATCTAATCGAGCGAAGAGCGCATCAAGCAGTTTCAATTCTACCTCTTTCATTCCTCCGTTATCTGTCCAAGTGGGTTGTATCTGTCAATGAGTTCCACAATTGAAAGCTTCTTAGATATTTCGCCCATAGTCGCTGCCGCCTTTGACGTACCCAGAAGCAATGGCAGAAGTAGATTTACACTTTCTCTTTCCGTGTTATATGCAAATCAAGTTATTAGCAAGAGAAAAGCGAATACATATCCGTACCTTAGCTGGTCACCGCTTGCTGGTACCACCAAGGGGTTTCGCCGACCATACGCAATACTATACTTTTACATAATTTTGTTAATATATTTTATACAAGTTTATTGACCAATATATATGTATGTACGGTATAATATATGTGAGCTAGGGTTTTGGTATTACGACATACCATTACCAGAATATAAACCCTCTGAATTTCATTAAGAAGAAAACCAATATGTATATTAGGTATATGGAGAATGGGGAAAGTAACGCCCTGATTTCATCCAGTTAAGAGAAGAGGATACACTGTTGTCAGAAAGAAATTGTTTCTTAATTTCATTACGATGTCTTACATAATGGCCGATAGAAGTGGTACGAAGCGAATCAGAAGCTTAGAAATATTTATATTAAATATATGGGAAAACGAAACCAAAGTACGGTTTTTACCAATTGGTGGCGCAAGTTATGCATATATATATTTTGACCATTTCTGGATGTAAAATGAATCAATAATATTTGTTTTGAAAATGAAAGAGTCGAAAGTTGTCAAACATCAATTTCATCGGAAAAAAACATCAACAAAATTAATCATCGGCCAAAGAAGAACATTCATCGGGATAAAACAACGCCGGAAAAAGAAAATTGATGTAAAATTTCATGGATTGAGTCGCATAAACCGGGTTATTTTTCAAGAATGGCGGACACACAAAACCGTTTCGAGAATTGGATTGCGCGAATCTATCATCGGATTGGAAGAACTGGAAACGTGATTTTCAAGTCTGCTTGATGGCAAACGACAACGACAGCGTGGCTGAACAGAAAAAAATGTTAATTTTTCTGTGGTTGATTGGGACAAAAGGTGTTAACATTTACAACACTTTGTTTCCAAATGATTGGTCACAAAATACATTTTTGGGTACAGTCACGACAAAATGTAGCAGCGCATGATATGGATGAAACAAAACTACGCACATTGTGTGGAGTGATGAAAGCATTCGATGAACATTGTCTGCCGCAAAAGAATTAGAAAATGGAATCATACAAATTTAACATGGTGCAAAAAGAACATCAAGCGTTCAGTGAATTCTTCGATCGTTGTGAATTCAATTGCACTTGCAAATTATCGTACGAAGATCGTGATCGTATCATTCCTGGGTTTTTTGATACGAAACTTCAGCTCAAATTGTTTTACGGACGGGATGAAAAATTGGATCGTATAATTGAAACGTGCAAAATATTTAAAGTAGCGAGTGCGAACAAAGGCATTTTAACGTCAAAACATTCGATTTCAGCTGTGGTGGATAGTGAGTCAACGCAGTCACTTACAATCGACGATTTTGTTTCAACTGCGGTGGTGATTGGAAGCCGGATCATAAAAGTAAATGTCTGGCCAAGGATTTCATATACCAATGCTGTAAGAAGGGTAATTTTCGCAAGATGTGTCGTAGAAAGGGAACCAGATGAGACGCAAATACATCGGACTCCAAATCAAAGGAAAAACAACGGGTTGACAATGTTAGCTGGGCTGATTTGTCAGGTAAAGCGTCGACAATACACCAAAATATAAAAAAGTTACTTGTATTAAAAATACAAATTTTAGGATAAATTCATTCGGATGAATTGGACTAAGACACACCAAATAGGGAGTAGACTAGTTAAATTTCAAATTGATACGAGAGCGGATGTCAACTTCCATTAAGTATTGTCAAGGAAATGAAAATCAAAATGAACAAAATGACTTCCCTGTATTCGATTACAGCAATAATTAAATTTTTTTATTGTCGAAATTGAACTTTTGGATGTAAAATCTCATTTTGATCCAATAGTAGATTTTTGAACCAATACTTGGTCTTGAAACATGCATTGACCTTGGATTAATTAAAAGACTGAATATCGAATCGATTTGGCTCTCGAATTAAAGGGACCAGTTTGTGAGTAAACATAACGATGATTTCACTGGACTTGGAAAAATAACCGGACAAATAACGATGCATTTGCAGGAAAATTCGAAACCTGTTGTCCATTATCGAAATACAATGGTTAAAAAACTTAAGCCAATGCTTGACGAGATGGTTGACAGAAGAATAATTTCACCGGTGTCTCACCCAACTGACTGAGTCAGCAATTTGCAAGTGGTAGAAAAATCAAACGGTGATTCGCCGATTAGTTTGGATACAAAACCACTTAATAATTGCCTTAGGCGCGAACATTTCTTGATTCCAACTATTGACAATTTCCCTTCGGAATTAGCAAATAAAAAAATATTCACTGTTCTGGATTGCTCAAACGGTCATATTTTATAGAGCGGTAATATTCAAACCAGTTGATAAACATGGTGTTTTGCGTTTGTTGGTTCTATGCAAGTATCTGGCAAAGTTTATTCCGAATTTGTCAAAACTCACGGCAGAATTGAGAAAATTAACCGGAAGAGATGTTGTGTTTGAGGGGTGTTGACCTCTATAAGTTATTATTGTTTATCACATCAGAGCCGGTTTTAAAAACATTTTATTCGGAGAAACCGATTGTCATTCAGACAGATGCATCAAAAGATGGAATTGGATTGTCCTTATTGCAAGACAGTCACCCAATTGCTTGTGCATCTAGGACCGGAAAAGTGAATAGAGGTGGGTACAAATTGAAAAGAAAATTTCTCCGTGGTTTTTGCATGAACACGTTTTAAAAAATTCATTTATGGACGCGATTTCATAGTTGAAAGTGATCACATACCACTTAAAACATTAGACTTACGTGATATCGATGGTGTAACACCACGATTGCAAAGAATGTTCATGGTATTATTAAGATATCCGAAAATGAAAATCATTTATAAGCCCGGAAAAAGCATGTTGATGGTTGATTGTATTTCTCGTGCCCAGTTGGGCGTGATCTCAGGAGGGAAAAAGGGTGATGAGATTAGAGACGAAATGAGTGCAGATATTCATCGGATTACAAAATCGGCTTGTGTGTCAAAAGACAATTTCGAATGCTTTTAGCGATCATTAAACTCGGATGAAAACCATAATATCGAAAACTGAATGATTTTTGCCAAAAGTTTCATAAGGTGAAATCAGAACTACACTTTGAAAATGGTTTATTGTTTAAGGACCATAAATTGGTGATTCCAACTGGGTCACGGAGAAAAATGGTCAAGTGGTTACATGAACCTCATTTCGGGATCGAAAAAACACTTGCGAGAGCAAGAATGTTATACTTTTGGCCAGGAATGAACACTCAAATTAAAGAAATGATTGAATCATGCAACATTTGTGAGAAATTCAACGGAACAAACAAAACGAACCATTGGTTCAAAAAATTGGTATCAAATATCTGTATCATATTGCATCCGTGGATTTATTTGAACATGCCGGTCGTGATTATATCTCAATTTTGAACGCATTTTCTAATTTTTTCGTAGCGACCAGGGTCAACAACAAAACTTCTGGACATTTAATTGAGGTATTTGGTATCACGAGATTTTAATGTCAAATTTAAATATTCAAGGGAAAGATATCCACAAAGCAATGGTTTGGCTGAGAAGGGAGTGGCAATTGCCAATAATATTTTGAAACGTTGCTATGAGGCAAATGAAGTAAAACAATTCAATAGAGAATTATGGAATATAATACTACGCCGGTCGCAAGAATGCATTTTATTCCATCTGATCCATCTTTATTCTGATTAAAACGAAACTGCCAGAAGTAACCGTCGATTTATTGCTAAAATTAGTAATGAAGATTTTAATGCTAGCGATCTAATGTTTGAAGAAAATATTAAAGCCGGACATATGGATAATTTTTCAGAAATACAAGTCGCAGGGCCTGTTATTAGAGAAAATAGTCAAAATGGGGAAATACCCATGAACAATGTAATTGCGGATGAATTAGAACTTCCAGTGGAGGGTGAAATTGCAGATTACCATAATTCATGGGCAGTGAAGTCTAATAGTTGTGGCGGATTTATTTAGTGAATTTTAATACTTTTAGTCGGTTTGAACACAACCGTTATATGGGGAGTGGGCGTGGCTATTATTAGATTTTACCTATTTTCATAGCGTTTGAAGAGGTATGCTTACTTAAAACGTTTTGGCGTACGAGCGCTATTTGTGTGGTTTACAGTAACTTAAAATAAACAAACAATTAAATTAAGCCTCGAACCTTTTCGCACTGTTATCTTTTACAACTTTCGACGTGGATTAACACGGCATAATAATGTGATTTCTTAACCATCGCGACTGAAACAATTGCAATTTTGAGCGCTAAACATCGATTTGAGGAATTATTAGCTCAACGTTTTTTGACACCTAAATAGGTGGTTAATGAGTTCAGAACGGATGTTTTGAAGTTACCTCAATCAGAGTGGCAAAATTGCTTTGAAAATTAGTTCAAACACATGCAAAATTATATAGATCATAATGCAGAATATTTGGAAAAACATTAAAAGTTGCTTTATTATTGCGATGATTAAAATTAGTTATAAACATAGATATTAATGCAGAAAATTTTGAAAAAACAATGAAGCAACTTTCGATGATTAAAATTAGTTTTTTGTTTTTTAATCCCGAAATATAAAAGGAAACCTACGTATGTAGGTATATTTGAAAAACCATCATGGGTTGAATCTCCAGCTCTACCTTACCTACCTTACCTGAACTTCAGTATGGCATTCAGGACCTCTCTTTGATTGATTGATTGAGTGGCGCTTCTTGAGACAAAGGTACGCGCTACCTACGCCGCACGCCAGCTAGAACCTTTGGTATAATATATGAAAGATGGAGGATGTAGTGTTGGCAACAATCCTCCTTGCCGTATTTGGGGACGTTCAGTACGATCCAACCTTTCGTCGGTACATCAGTATTTTGTTTCCTGAAGAGCCGTAGTACATCCTTAAATTTTACCGTGCGAATTATAAAAGCTTTTGTCTTCGGAAAGGACAAAAGGCAACCCATTAAACCAACCTACACTGAAGAACGTTGGCATGGGCTGTCTCGGCTCTCCATCTAATCGAGCGAAGAGCGCATCAAGCAGTTTCAATTCTACCTCTTTCATTCCTCCGTTATCTGTCCAAGTGGGTTGTATCTGTCAATGAGTTCCACAATTGAAAGCTTCTTAGATATTTCGCCCATAGTCGCTGCCGCCTTTGACGTACCCAGAAGCAATGGCAGAAGTAGATTTACACTTTCTCTTTCCGTGTTATATGCAAATCAAGTTATTAGCAAGAGAAAAGCGAATACATATCCGTACCTTAGCTGGTCACCGCTTGCTGGTACCACCAAGGGGTTTCGCCGACCATACGCAATACTATACTTTTACATAATTTTGTTAATATATTTTATACAAGTTTATTGACCAATATATATGTATGTACGGTATAATATATGTGAGCTAGGGTTTTGGTATTACGACATACCATTACCAGAATATAAACCCTCTGAATTTCATTAAGAAGAAAACCAATATGTATATTAGGTATATGGAGAATGGGGAAAGTAACGCCCTGATTTCATCCAGTTAAGAGAAGAGGATACACTGTTGTCAGAAAGAAATTGTTTCTTAATTTCATTACGATGTCTTACATAATGGCCGATAGAAGTGGTACGAAGCGAATCAGAAGCTTAGAAATATTTATATTAAATATATGGGAAAACGAAACCAAAGTACGGTTTTTACCAATTGGTGGCGCAAGTTATGCATATATATATTTTGACCATTTCTGGATGTAAAATGAATCAATAATATTTGTTTTGAAAATGAAAGAGTCGAAAGTTGTCAAACATCAATTTCATCGGAAAAAAACATCAACAAAATTAATCATCGGCCAAAGAAGAACATTCATCGGGATAAAACAACGCCGGAAAAAGAAAATTGATGTAAAATTTCATGGATTGAGTCGCATAAACCGGGTTATTTTTCAAGAATGGCGGACACACAAAACCGTTTCGAGAATTGGATTGCGCGAATCTATCATCGGATTGGAAGAACTGGAAACGTGATTTTCAAGTCTGCTTGATGGCAAACGACAACGACAGCGTGGCTGAACAGAAAAAAATGTTAATTTTTCTGTGGTTGATTGGGACAAAAGGTGTTAACATTTACAACACTTTGTTTCCAAATGATTGGTCACAAAATACATTTTTGGGTACAGTCACGACAAAATGTAGCAGCGCATGATATGGATGAAACAAAACTACGCACATTGTGTGGAGTGATGAAAGCATTCGATGAACATTGTCTGCCGCAAAAGAATTAGAAAATGGAATCATACAAATTTAACATGGTGCAAAAAGAACATCAAGCGTTCAGTGAATTCTTCGATCGTTGTGAATTCAATTGCACTTGCAAATTATCGTACGAAGATCGTGATCGTATCATTCCTGGGTTTTTTGATACGAAACTTCAGCTCAAATTGTTTTACGGACGGGATGAAAAATTGGATCGTATAATTGAAACGTGCAAAATATTTAAAGTAGCGAGTGCGAACAAAGGCATTTTAACGTCAAAGCATTCGATTTCAGCTGTGGTGGATAGTGAGTCAACGCAGTCACTTACAATCGACGATTTTGTTTCAACTGCGGTGGTGATTGGAAGCCGGATCATAAAAGTAAATGTCTGGCCAAGGATTTCATATACCAATGCTGTAAGAAGGGTAATTTTCGCAAGATGTGTCGTAGAAAGGGAACCAGATGAGACGCAAATACATCGGACTCCAAATCAAAGGAAAAACAACGGGTTGACAATGTTAGCTGGGCTGATTTGTCAGGTAAAGCGTCGACAATACACCAAAATATAAAAAAGTTACTTGTATTAAAAATACAAATTTTAGGATAAATTCATTCGGATGAATTGGACTAAGACACACCAAATAGGGAGTAGACTAGTTAAATTTCAAATTGATACGAGAGCGGATGTCAACTTCCATTAAGTATTGTCAAGGAAATGAAAATCAAAATGAACAAAATGACTTCCCTGTATTCGATTACAGCAATAATTAAATTTTTTTATTGTCGAAATTGAACTTTTGGATGTAAAATCTCATTTTGATCCAATAGTAGATTTTTGAACCAATACTGGGTCTTGAAACATGCATTGACCTTGGATTAATTAAAAGACTGAATATCGAATCGATTTGGCTCTCGAGTTAAAGGGACCAGTTTGTGAGTAAACATAACGATGATTTCACTGGACTTGGAAAAATAACCGGACAAATAACGATGCATTTGCAGGAAAATTCGAAACCTGTTGTCCATTATCGAAATACAATGGTTAAAAAACTTAAGCCAATGCTTGACGAGATGGTTGACAGAAGAATAATTTCACCGGTGTCTCACCCAACTGACTGAGTCAGCAATTTGCAAGTGGTAGAAAAATCAAACGGTGATTCGCCGATTAGTTTGGATACAAAACCACTTAATAATTGCCTTAGGCGCGAACATTTCTTGATTCCAACTATTGACAATTTCCCTTCGGAATTAGCAAATAAAAAAATATTCACTGTTCTGGATTGCTCAAACGGTCATATTTTATAGAGCGGTAATATTCAAACCAATTGATAAACATGGTGTTTTGCGTTTGTTGGTTCTATGCAAGTATCTGGCAAAGTTTATTCCGAATTTGTCAAAACTCACGGCAGAATTGAGAAAATTAACCGGAAGAGATGTTGTGTTTGAGGGGTGTTGACCTCTATAAGTTATTATTGTTTATCACATCAGAGCCGGTTTTAAAAACATTTTATTCGGAGAAACCGATTGTCATTCAGACAGATGCATCAAAAGATGGAATTGGATTGTCCTTATTGCAAGACAGTCACCCAATTGCTTGTGCATCTAGGACCGGAAAAGTGAATAGAGGTGGGTACAAATTGAAAAGAAAATTTCTCCGTGGTTTTTGCATGAACACGTTTTAAAAAATTCATTTATGGACGCGATTTCATAGTTGAAAGTGATCACATACCACTTAAAACATTAGACTTGCGTGATATCGATGGTGTAACACCACGATTGCAAAGAATGTTCATGGTATTATTAAGATATCCGAAAATGAAAATCATTTATAAGCCCGGAAAAAGCATGTTGATGGTTGATTGTATTTCTCGTGCCCAGTTGGGCGTGATCTCAGGAGGGAAAAAGGGTGATGAGATTAGAGACGAAATGAGTGCAGATATTCATCGGATTACAAAATCGGCTTGTGTGTCAAAAGACAATTTCGAATGCTTTTAGCGATCATTAAACTCGGATGAAAACCAGAATATCGAAAACTGAATGATTTTTGCCAAAAGTTTCATAAGGTGAAATCAGAACTACACTTTGAAAATGGTTTATTGTTTAAGGACCATAAATTGGTGATTCCAACTGGGTCACGGAGAAAAATGGTCAAGTGGTTACATGAACCTCATTTCGGGATCGAAAAAACACTTGCGAGAGCAAGAATGTTATACTTTTGGCCAGGAATGAACACTCAAATTAAAGAAATGATTGAATCATGCAACATTTGTGAGAAATTCAAACGGAACAAACAAAACGAACCATTGGTTCAAAAAATTGGTATCAAATATCTGTATCATATTGCATCCGTGGATTTATTTGAACATGCCGGTCGTGATTATATCTCAATTTTGAACGCATTTTCTAATTTTTTCGTAGCGACCAGGGTCAACAACAAAACTTCTGGACATTTAATTGAGGTATTTGGTATCACGAGATTTTAATGTCAAATTTAAATATTCAAGGGAAAGATATCCACAAAGCAATGGTTTGGCTGAGAAGGGAGTGGCAATTGCCAATAATATTTTGAAACGTTGCTATGAGGCAAATGAAGTAAAACAATTCAATAGAGAATTATGGAATATAATACTACGCCGGTCGCAAGAATGCATTTTATTCCATCTGATCCATCTTTATTCTGATTAAAACGAAACTGCCAGAAGTAATCGTCGATTTATTGCTAAAATTAGCAATGAAGATTTTAATGCTAGCGATCTAATGTTTGAAGAAAATATTAAAGCCGGACATATGGATAATTTTTCAGAAATACAAGTCGCAGGGCCTGTTATTAGAGAAAATAGTCAAAATGGGGAAATACCCATGAACAATGTAATTGCGGATGAATTAGAACTTCCAGTGGAGGGTGAAATTGCGGATTACCATAATTCATGGGCAGTGAAGTCTAATAGTTGTGGCGGATTTATTTAGTGAATTTTAATACTTTTAGTCGGTTTGAACACAACCGTTATATGGGGAGTGGGCGTGGTTATTATTAGATTTTACCTATTTTCATAGCGTTTGAAGAGGTACTGAAATAACTTCTTATCAGCATGTTTGGTTAATTTATCAATAGCGTATTTTCGACGTTTTATTATTTTTCTAATATTATCAAACAACATTATCTTTCTAACGTCAAATTGCTATTGTTTGAGGTCCTCACCACATCCGAAAGAATGGAGTCAATTTCACGCCCGTTTGGACTTTTTCGTCCTTCTTTTACTAAAGACTCTGGGTTATCCTCCCTGTGTTTTATTAGGAAAGAAACCAAAGCTTTTGAATTCACTTTGGGTTACCGTGGGACTCTTTGCGTAGGAGTATCAGCTATTGGTGGTATGGTTCCTCTGGCCCCTGCAGCCTGAACACCATCCAGTCGTTGTTGTGTAGAAAAAGATTTCAGTATCGTAAAATCCTCTCAATTTCTTCCCGGACAGAAGGTTCGAATAGGAGCCGGATACCAGCTCAAGAGCTCCGATTTGGCCTCCGCCTCGGATCTTGATGCCTTTTAAACTTCTGACTAAAGCTAGCATAATAATCCATACCATTATTATTTCAAATTATTTTTAGCTGGTTATGAAGGAGAGTTTCTCAGACATTACCTTAAACGAATTGTATACTTAAAATTAAGGTTTTCATAAAATCAAAATTTTGTTCCATGTTTAATTAATCAATTATATTTTTAATCGAAACAAGTAATTTGTTGTTCAGTATTTTTTCAGATACTTTAGAGCAATTAGTTTGTAATTTTTGATCGTATTTTTATAGCCCGATTTAGAAACGGTAGATATACTAATGCAAAAGCATTGTTAACATTCAAGCTAGCTGAAAGCAGCTTCTTCTATGATTTCGTTCTTTCATACTTATACAATGCAAAATACTACATATGTATGGTATATAACTAAGAGAATTAATTTAGTTGCGAAGAGAAGCATTGATAACAAAGTGTTTACTATACCAAGCCTATTCTTATTAATACATATATTGAAATAATTAATCTTTTCATCTGACCTTATGATACCTAATAAACAGGGTACAGAAATAAATGATTATGTTCCAAATATTATTTGCTAATTTAGTTATAACATAAATTGGTTTATTAAAAATTTGCTACCAAGTTTTAACATATACGACATAAAACACATGATTTAAACGTCAGCAAAGTAAAAAAATCGTAATATTGTATTGTGATCTTATTATTTCATGTACATAAATTTAAAATTCTGAAGAAACATTTTTTTATTAATTCACCCTGTTCTTATATATACTACTGCGATAATAATTTTATTTATTTTTTATTATTTTCTAATACATTGAGGAATATCCCATTAATTTCATTTTGAGGATCATTAGAAAATCAAATATAATTTGAATTCTCAAAGTATTGTGTATATATAAGCTTGCTTTATTGTAATATGCCAGCTAGGAAGTGTTTTTGGTGTAAGATATATAGTTTGTATCGTGCATTCGATTCAAAAAAAAAAAAAATAATTAAATATAAATTTTAGGTAAAATTGTACTAGTGGCGTTATTAGGGGCGATCAGCTTGATTTTATTTGTGATTTCGCTAAAAGTAAACTTTCAATGGGCCCTTACACAAGAACACATTCGATTTCGAAAAGGCTTCCCCTCACAAGAAAATTGGATAGCATCGCCATATGGAACTTTGAAAAGTTACCTATTTAACGTCACAAATGGCGAAGCTTTTCTTAACGGTAGTGATTCAAAAATTAAGCTACAAGAGATAGGACCAATCGTGTATCGTATTAAGGGAAAAAATGAAATATTGAACCAAACTGACTCCAGTCTTACCTATCAGAAATTACGTTATGACGACATACAGTTTGACGCAGTCGGCAGTTGTGCTCCAGATATACTTAATCAAACAATAATTTTACCAAACTTCATTTTGTTCGGCACTGCTGCTAAATTCCATGATTGGGTTTTTCTTGTGAGACATGCTTTTAACGCTATAACAGTAAAGGAACCGGTCCTAATAAAAGAAACAATAAATTATTTTTTGTGGAACTTTACAACACCTGCTTTAAATTCACTGTCCAGCTATATACCAAATATTGTTTCAAACTGTGGGATGCTGCATAATGTAAATTTTATTAACTCATTTACTTAAATTTACTTATTTGTATTAATATAATGCCATTCCAGGCACTCAAAAAGAAGCAAGAAATATACAATGTAAAAATAGGTTCAAAAAATGGAGTAAATAATTTTTTTAGAGTTAATTCTTTGAACCAGAAAAAATTCTTTCCTGAACAAATTAATCGCTTAAAGAATTTAAAGTTGAGAACCGATTCCCAGTATTGTCCAATTGAGTTATCGGAAGCTTTTGATAATTCATTGTTTACACCATATTTGGATCCTGAACGTGAAATAACTATTATAGCTGGTGAAGCTTGTAGAACGCATCTTTTAAACTATGTTGATACTGTACATCATTTGGGGTTCAAAGGCTTTCGTTACGCTATTAATGATAACTCTGTAGAGACGAGTTGTTTGGATGATGCTATGGGAATAAAGTTACATAAAGGAATGTTTGATGTTTCGAAATGTCTTTTTAGTAAGTCGATATATTAAATAATCAATTTTACATTAAGAGTGAGAAAATGTATATTAATATGAATAATTTTCTCTTTGTGACAACTTTGGAATATGAAATTTTATTTAAAAAAAAAGTCTATGCAACTCAAAAGCTTTTAGTTAAAAAGAAAAAAGTTTATTTAAACTGAACCAGAAATCTATAATATTTGCAATTGGCACATGTGGTAAAAAGATTTCATCTCAATCTCATTTTAAAATATTCTAACTGATTATAAGTACATAGAACATTAGATAATTCCTTAAAGCAGCAATGTTCCACCAATATTAATATAAGTCATTATAAAAATAGTAATAAATTGAGTTTTTATTGCATGAATACAGATGACGTTCCCTCTGCATTTTCACTACCGCATTTCTATGGTTCGACTTACAATTGGAGTGAACATTTTGAAGGATTATCACCAAACCAAAAGGACCATGAAGCCATAATAGTAATAGAACCAATATCTGGTATACCAATTGAAGAAAAATACAGATTTCAATCAAATATTCCTTTACCTGATATGGCTGGTTATAGTAAAGAATTGCAGCGGTTCAGTAAAATGGTCATACCGACATTCTGGTATGAATATGTAAGTATAATTTTTGAAATACTATCTTCAAGTGTAGAACATTCAAATAGATACTCACTCACTATGAATTGAAAGAGGACATAAGAAAGCATAACGAATATTATATTTATGTAATGAAAGCAATTTTAAATTTTTTTTATATAGACTTTATCAACGTATGTAGGTTTACTTCCTGTTCACCGTAGTAACTTTTGAACATTAATTTGTTTGCATACAAGTACATACGTAAATTGAGCATTGTAACTATGTATATACATATATAACCTAAGAGTACATCGAAGATTTTGCCGTTGTTGATTTTTGTTTTCAACAAGGGTAAAAACTCGTTAAACTGTTCTAAATTAGTTGGAGTAGTTTGAACACATCAAAAAAGTGGTTTTTGGATATAAATAGAAAACTGGTGTTATTTATTTTCAATTGAGTGATATTAAAACAGCTTAAAATATTAACTTAAAACAGCTTAAGGGAGTATTCTACTCTAGAAATCAAATTTTGGGCAATTTTGAATTTTATTAAAAAAAAAAAACCAAAACATTTTTACAATCCATTTTTTATGGTGTTTTTATTGATACGATGCTGTTAGGAACGATAAAAGATTATATAAAGAAGGTTCACACAAAATTTCAAGTAAATCGGTTGTATAGAACTTGAGGTAATGCCGTGTGGAAAAAAATTGTTTCGAGAAAAACGCGTTTAAAGTTTAGGAGACAATTCTAGTGAAAACGGACGCCACCTCACAAAATCGGCTGTATCTCCGAAAATAAGTGGATTTTTGAAAAATCCTTCCAAGGTCATATTTTTGAAAGTCCAAACTTTAAATATATGAAAAACAATCGAATTTTTCAAAATTCTAGAGTAGAATACCCCCTTAATATATTAATCATATAAAGTTTTAAACTTACAGTTCACTTGTAAGAAACTTACTGTTATCTTCAAAACACGTTTTGATTAACAATGAATTTTTCATTCTTTAAAAAATTTAAAATTTTTAAAAACGTTGCAGCAGTGTATTATTTTAACAAAACGAACATCAAAATCAGTTCCTACACACATTACAAAAATATTTAATTTTTCGGAAATTTTTGTGAAATATAAGGGGTAGGAAACTAAAAATGTAAAATTTTTGATACTAAGATATTAATGATACCATTTTTGTATCAGTTTCAAAACTAAAAGTCTTAAAAGTTTTGGGTGTTCTTTTGCGGCTCAGACGATAGTCAAAATTCAAGGTTTTGCTTCAATAACTTTAATGTGGATCATTTAAAAAAATACGTCGTATTCAAAATGGGTTAGGTTAACGTACTTAGTTGTGTTGAAATATATCTTAATGTACAATGTAGGAGAAATATGGCAGATAGTAATTTAAAGAAAAAGCACAAAAATAGAAAAAAGTGATATAACTTATGATTTTTTTTTTCAAAATCGTCCCATTGTAGGTATGTTGGTTTTTATGACGTCAACGGTTGTCGTGATCTTGTATTTTATGAACGTCGAATTAAACTTCTTTATTATTTTGAAGTTATAAAAGAACCCCCGTATCAAGTGTTATTAAAATATTTAAATACCTTTCATACCACTAATTTATGCCTTTTTTACTTTATAGGATACATAAAATATAATAAATGTGCTAAGTAACTAATATTAAAATAACATTCTTTCATTGCAGGATTTGGATGACTTGCCGCCGATGGTGCTTTTCTTTATGCGATTCAATGTATATGTAACGCCAATAGCTCAACCTATTTGCACTGTTTTCTTATTTCTTTTTACCATTTGGTGTTTCCTATACACCTGTGTTACTCTCAAAGGTGTAAAAATATCGCATTTGCTTTTAAAACTTTTAAATTACAAAAACAAATAATGGGTAATTTTAAACGCATTTATAAAACAAATGAAATTAAAAAACGTTTGGTATATACACATACGTATGTATTTATAACACAGCATCTCCAAAAATATATATTTTTTGTTGCTCTCTCCTGACCTCTTAGCAAAATTTGATATTCCAAGTTTCCAGATTACAAATTTATTCATGAAAATATTGTATGTGTCTTCCGTTTTTCCTTACATTATGATCATTTAGCAGATTTTTAATAATAAAATTTATTTTTTCAGTTATGATTACGGTTCTGCACTTCCAGTTTTACTCAATGAAAATCTCCGTTTGGGTTTCAAAAGTAGTTTGCATGCCCTCAGAAATACGTAGATTGCCTTTTATATTTCGGGATTTGACAACCTTAGTGTTGCAATCTGCCAACCGATAATTTAATCGTAAAATTTGCCATTTTTGGTGTTATAAATAACGTTTTGATAACGGTTGCCACTTGTGTTTTTCACAGTAACTTACATAGACCAAAAAATAGAAATAAACTGTGAACATTTACGCGTGATTGTGTTTTACAACTTTCGTCGTTGGTTAACTCAGCAACTGTCTATAAAGAAACTTTTGGCGACGCAGTCAATGATGATATGGTGAATTCAATCGAGGTCGTCACTCCAAGATAATGATACCGCCAAATTTACTACAATCCCTCAGTGGAAGTGAAAGGGAGGGTGAAACATCTGCGTCTAGGTTAAATGAAATCAGGGATTTAATACATGATAAATTAAGAAATGGTATATCAATTTGTCTGAGCGTTGGACTTGGAAGGATTTGCGTTAATTATATTTGTAGAAAGTTTCCGAATCTTGGTATGGAAAAGGTGAACTATTTGTTTATGTTTGTAATTTACGAAATTGTAGTCAGAAAGAGAGAGCGGTTGCAATAAGATACAAAAATGTTCAAAATATGATATCAACGTTGAGGGGTCGTCCCATTGTAGCAGATTATTACTGATCCTTAGATTGTCAACTGGATAATTTTAAAGAAAATCTCATAAAAGGCATTTCATTGAAATATTAACATATGCTTTCGACATCTGTTTCTAAGTTTACTTCATAGTAACTTTAGTTTTCAAATCAAACCTGATATTATAAATATGTACATGTTATTTTATTTTATAATTTCTGGTTTTTGTAGTGAAAATAAGGATTTAAAACCAAACAAAAACAAATCTTATAAACACGGTGATTTCCTTGGAAAAGTAACAGATCACCCCTTTCGCTTACCATAGGGACGAATAGCTCTTCGATGCCAAAGCTAACGAAGAACTTTTCGATGCCACAGTTAACGAAGAATTCTTTGATGCCAAAGTTAACGGAGAAGCCAAGGTCAATAGTAGAATAGAAAAAATTGCATATTAATTTTACTTTATTTATGAAAATAAATGTATGAAATTCGTTATGAAAATAAGTCTTCTTCTTAGTTGGCGTTGACACCGCTTACGCGATTATAGCCAAGTCAACAACAGCGCGCCAGTCGTTTCTTCTTTTCGCTACGTGGCGCCAATTGGATATCCCAAGCGACGCCAGGTCCTTCTCCACTTGGTCCTTCCAACGAAATGGAGGTCTTCCTCTTCCTCTGCTTCGCCCGGCGGGTACTGCGTCGAATACTTTCAGATCTGGAGTGTTTTCGTCTATCCGGGCAACATGACCTAGCCAGCGTAGCCGCTGTCTTTTAATTCGCTGATGTCAATGTCGTCGTACATCTCGTACAGCTCATCGTTTCATCGAATGCGATATTCGCCGTGGCCAATGGGCAAAGGACCGTAAATCTTTCGCAGAACCTTTCACTCGAAAACTCTTAAGGTCGGTTTGTTCGTCGAGAGAGGACTTTACTTATCAATTGCCTACTCAGTCAAAACTAGCACCTGTTGGCAAGAATAATCCTGCGTTGGATTTCCAGCCAGACATTGTTGGTGGTGTTAAGACTGATTCCTAAATAGACGAAATTATCTACAACTTCAAAGTTATGACTGTCAACAGTGACGTGAGAGCCAAGTCGCGAGTGCGACGACAGTTTGCTTGATGACAGGAGATATTTCGTCTTGCCCTCGTTCACTGCCAGACAGAAGAAAGAAGCCAGAGAAAGCAGAACTAACGGCGCGGGGTGTTGAGGCCGATGATATCAACGTCATCGGCATACGCTAGCAGCTGTGCACTCTTATAAAAGATTGTACCTGCTCGATTAAGTTCTGCAGCTCAAACTATTTTCTCCAGCAGTAGATTAAAGAAGTCGCACGATAGGGAGTCGCTTTGTCTGGAGCCTCATTTGGTATAAAACGGCTCGGAGAGGTCCTTCTCGATCCTAACGGAGCTTTGGGTGTTGCTCAACGTCAGTTTACACAGCCGTATTAGTTTTGCTATTCGAACTTCTTCCTGGTCGGGCAATGGAACGTCTGCTCCATCGTCTTCGATAGGGGAATCGGGTTCGCTTTCTCCTGGCGTTGTACGTTCACTGCCATTCAGTAGGCTGGAGAAGTGTTCCCTCCATAATTTAAGTATGCTCTGGGCATTGGTGACTTCTTTTGCACTTTCCGAAAACCAATGGTTTCGGTTGCAGCTGTACGTAAGGAGTTTGAAATGCCGTCCCACAGTTCCCTTATACCGAGTTGTTGACGAGTGCTCTCAGAGAGCAGGAGTGCAAGCCGAGTAGAAAATCGTTCGGCCGTCTGTTGTGATTGCAGCTTCTCGACGTCGAACCTTCTTTGTGTTTGTTGGCGTGCGTTTTTTGCTGCACAGTGGCGGGCGCGAATCTTGGCTGCAACAAAATAGTGGTCCGAGTCGATGTTAGGACCTCGGTGCGTACGCACGTCTAAAACATTGGAGACGTGTTTTCCATCTATCACAACATGATCGATCTGGTTGGTGGCTTTTCGATCCGGAGACAGCCAGGTAGCTTGATGTGTTTTCTTGTGCTGCAATCTAGTACCACAGATAACCATATTTCGGGCCCCGGCGAAGTCGACCAGCCTCAACCCATTTGGGAATGTTTCCTCGTGGAGGCTGAATTTACCGACCGTAGTGCCAAAGATACCTTCGTTGCCCACCCTGGCGTTAAAGTCGCCAAGCACGATTTTGACATCGTGGCGGGGGCATCTCTCATAAGTGCGCTCCAAGCACTCATAAAAGGTATCTTTGGTCACATCGTTCCTTCTCTTCCGTCGGGGTGTGGGCGCAAATCAGCGATATGTTGAAGAACCTCGCTTTGATGCGGATTGTGGCTAGACGTTCATTCACCGAAGTGAATGATAGTACTCGGCGACGGAATCTTTTTCTCACAAATTCAACACCAAACTTGCGCTCCTTTATATGACCACGGTAGTAAATGCCTCAAGGACCTACTTGTTTCTGTCCTTGTCCCGTCCATCGCATTTCTTGGACGGCGTTGATGTCAGGGATCGGACATTCCAGGTGCATGCCCTTAACTACGAAAGTCCTTATTTCGTTTGCCATCCGAGGCTGTTGTTGTTCTTTCATTGATATGATTTTTTACGTGGCAGGTCCCAAACCCAACGCACAATCCTGCGGAGGGGATTTTTCGCCTTCTTACTCTCCCGTTTCTGGCCACTCCCAAATGAATGGCGATCAGAGAACTTTCCTCACTTGCGTGAATTTCTACACATGACTCCATTCTCCATATGAAATTATGTAAGTATTTATGTATAAAAAGGAATGGGTTTCTTTTAATTTTGTGGCTGAGTCTCTTTTCGTTTTTTTTTCCAAGCCTTTGGCAATCTTTTTTGAGTTTGGTGAACACATCAGATTTGGTGAAGCCTTTTACTTTTACAAATTCTACAAAAAAAGATCAAACCTTATGTAATTATACATTTCCATAAGTGATAAATAGACGAAAAACGTACCAAATAGTAAAGCATTAAAGTGCTTCATTCATTTTTAATTAGTCTTCTCATAAGCCTTTTCGAGGCATTATTTCTTTATTCAAAGTTTAAACATAAAATTAAATTTTTAATTAAAATAACAGCTCACCTAAACACAACCAACTTTTTGCAAATTTTCTTCAAATGCTTGACAATTTGACGAAATAATGAAAATATTTACTTATTAATTTTATTCCATCAATTTGTATTTGTTGTTTATATATTGTATTGTAACGTTTTTCAGGAACTTGCTTGATTGTAGAATTTATAGCTCACTTTTATGCATTACCTGGTATCGAAGGATTCTACATAAAATTTTCTTCAAAGAAAAATGTAAGCGGTGAACCATTATCCCGCTGGGTTATGTCCGCAAGAAGGTTGTATACAAATTAAATTAAATTGTATTGTAAAACAAAAAAAGGGATGTTCGTACATTATGCAAAAAAGGCTGAAACTCGGTATTAACAGAAAATGGCTTTTCGTTAGCAGATCGCAAGAAGAAGTGTCGAACTTGTTCCTCCGTCCCTTTTGTTCCTTTTTGGCTGTGGTGGAAAATGTCGTGTTATCGTAGTTATGTGTGATATGGATTGTAGGTGATGTCGAGATGAGTGTGGTGAATGGTACGTGTTAGTGACGTATCTTTTAATACGGTGAATGTAAAGTGTTATTGTGCGGTGTGAAAATGGCGCTTGTGGATTATACGCTGCGTGGGCTCGGAGACTGAGGCTCATTTAGCCATCCTGGCCCCTCTTAGCGAATATTTCAGCCTAGAAGTCTTTGCAGTTGCTGGAGCATGGCTACAACGGTGCTGAGGCCTGAGGTGCGGCGCGGAAGGGGCCTTTGTTGCTGACGGTGTGACGACGTCCCATTCTGTGGCCGCCAGATACGGGATGATGATGTGGTTGGCTGTTGAAGGGATCGTGCATCCCGGATTATTGGCGGTCGTTCTGCACCACGGCGGTGGCCACCAGAATGTTGACCGATGTCGTGTCTGGTGGTTCGGTGCAGCATGGTATGATGAGGCTACATACATATCTGGCACAGGTTTCTCGAAGTACACTCCTGAGTGGTGTGGGTAGGTGCCAGACAATTAAGGCAGTGGCCGTGTGCCTGGACGACCCGCAGCCTTTGCTGTGGTGGCAATTCATTAAAAAGTGCGTTAACCGGTGCGGTCGACGACATATTGGACACTTAATGCGCTGCGGATCTACTGCTGGTATGGGCGTTGGCGGCAGTGCTCGCGTTCCACTATGAGGACTCGTTGATGTGGTAGTTCGCGGAGTTGCAACTGGGGCTGCCGCTTGGCGTGGCACAAGGATAGCCCAACGAATGGTTGGCGTCGGAGCGAGTCGCATGTCTGCATCCATGTTTATCTGTATGGAAGAGTGTTATTTTAATTATAAATGTGTTGCATAGAGTGGATATGGGTATGGCTGCCACGTTGTGGCATAAGTGGATCGTCAAGTTGATCGACCATTAGGTTGTTTTGTTTGTTATTTTAAAATATTTATTATATCGGGTTTATTTGACGGTTTTATCGTTTACGTTTCGATGGTATTGGCGGTCGGTAAAAAGCATAGTTTAACGAGCGGTTTTATTAACTTTCCAAATTGCGTACGGATATCGACTACGCGAATATGACCATCGGAGCCTTGGTAATGCTTCTCTATGCGGCCAAACCAAACAAGGGGGGAGGCTGTCGTGATGAATTAGGACACAATCTTCAATCTTTGGCGCATTTTCTGTAGGTTTCCAGCAGTGCCTTTTGCGGAGGTCCTTGATATAGTCTTCTTTACATCAGCGACTGAAATTATGATGGAGAATTTAAATTCTTTCCCATCTATTTAGTAACGATAGCGACTTCACGCCTGACTCAGGTGTAGAGAGAGTGGGTGCTCCTTTTAGAAAATGCTCTGTAGTTAGGGCTGTGAAATCGGAGGGATCTTGCGAAAGAACCGTGAGGGGCCATGAGTTGAGAACGGCTTTGATTTTAGTTAATAATGTCGTTAATTCTTCATGATTAAATTTGTAGCTGCCAGATAGCTTCTTGAAATGAGATTTGAAGCTATTTACAGCTGATTCCCATAAACCACCCATATGAGGAGCGCTTGGGGGTATAAATTACCAATTGATACCTTGAGGGGCGTACTTTTGTATGATGTTAGGTTCTTGTTCAAAGAAATCCACAAACTGTTTTTCTGAGGCTCGTTGAGCTCCAATGACTGTTTTGCCATTATCACTCAAGATTTTTGATGGGAAGCCACGTCGAGCGATGAAACAAACAATTAGATAAGGACTCGTATGCTTGTGGGAGGCTGTGGCTCCCAGGCCAGACATCGTCTATATACGTTTGAATTTTTGAGACTTGTGTTGCCAGAGGAAATTCTGACTTTGTGTCTTCTGCCAGTTCGTGGCGTATACGAATGGCTAGATATGGGGTACTGCTTACGCCAAAGGTAACTGTTTTCAATTTAAAGTCGCGTAGTGAACTATTGGTAGATTTTCGTAAAATAATTCGTTGAAAATCATGATCATCTTTATGAACGACTATTTGTCGTTATATTCTTTCGCCATCTCCATTGAATACGTAGATAGAATATCAGTTAGGGAATTCCCCGAGCTAGTGGATCTCGAGGCATTAAATACAACTCTAATTTTTGTTGGTTTTTTGTCAGGCTTTTCTATTGCATGATGTGGCAAGTAGAATGAATAATATTTGCCTTTTATGATTTGGTTGATGTTCTTCTTACTTCCAAAATTTTTTCAATTGGGGTACTCGTTTGTTATTCTTGTGACTGGTATCCAGTAACTAGTCCACATAGGATCCAACCGAAAATAGTCCTTTGTGCCAAAAGTGTGTTTGAAATTTTCCAATACCTTCGAGTATTATCTGTGGTATGAGATTGCTGCCTAATAGAAGGTCTATTTGAGCGGGGGTGTTGCAGTTGGGATCTGCTAGCTTTAGGTGTGTAATTTTCTGCCATTGTTTGCTATTTATATGATAGCTTGGGAGCATTTTCGACATCCCCATTGAATACGTATTTGTATATACGCCAATTTAATATGAGGAGCATTATATCTGATTGGAGTTCTTTTTAATGAATCTTAAATTTATTTAACACTGTTAATAGAAGACCGATAGATGTGTTCTTTTTATACTGTTTTGACTACAGAACTGTAGCAAAGAATTGGCTAATGGTCGGCTAAGCAAACTTAGTACTCTGTCCATAAGGTGCACATTTTAAAGCTACAGATGCTTCTTTCAAACTTGACTACTTGTACTAAATTACAATTTTGTATTTTTTTTTTTTCATTTTGAGTTTAGCTATAGCACGTTATAAGTTTTCGATCAATTACAACTAGTAATAAACTATTCAATAATGTATCGGGAATAGAACATCTTCAAGAAATCATATAATTCAGTACAAAATTGCATTCGTTGAAAAATTTCACTAATAAAACCAATCAGCCAATAATTTGTTTATCTCTAGTGTATTTCAGCATAATGTCAACATCGATTATTGTCATGCAATCTTCTATTCGTAAATTGTATGGTCAGCACCATTAAAACTCTTTGCAAGTAAGAAAAATGTGTTATTTAACAAAATATAATAGAGCATGGTATTAATATTGGGTTTCCCAAGAGAATGATATAATGTAATATCTAAGTGTCATTTCAGTTATTTTTATTTTGTCATGATCTGTGTGTGTTTTTATACCCTGAACAGGGTATATTAAGTTTGTCACAAAGTTCGTAACACCCAGAAGGAAGCGTCGGAGACCCTATAAAGTATATATATAAATGATCAGTATGTCGAGCTGAGTCGATTTAGCCATGTCCGTCTGTCCGTCTGTCCGTCTGTCTGTATATATACGAACTAGTCCCTCAGTTTTTAAGATATCGTTTCGAAATTTTGCAAACGTCATTTTCTCTTCAAGAAGCTGCTCATTTGTCGGAATGGCCGATATTGGACCATTATAACATATAGCTGCCATACAAACTGAACGATCGGAATAAAATGCTTGTATGAAAAACATTCACATTTGACCAGATATATTCACGAAATTTGAACAACAGAGTAATTTTCGATTGTTCAGATCGGTTAACTATAGCATATAGCTGCCATACAAACTGAACGATTGGAATCAAGTTCTTGTATGGACAACTTTCACATTTGATCAGATATATTCACGAAATTTGGTAGAGATTATTTTCTAACACAACAGAGTCATCTCCGAAGAAATTGTTCAGATCGGTTAACTATAGCATATAGCTGCCATACAAAATGAACGATCGGAATCAAGTTCTTGTATGGACAACTTTCACATTTGACCAGATATATTCACGAAATTTGGTAGAGATTATTTTCTAACACAACAGAGTAATTTTCGATTGTTCAGATCGGTTAACTATAGCATATAGCTGCCATACAAACTGAACGATCGGAATCAAGTTCTTGTATGGACAACTTTCACATTTGATTAGATATATTCACGAAATTTGGTATAGATTACTTTTTAAGCTAACAATATAATCTTCAAAAAAATTGTTCAGAACATAGTTACTAACAGAAATGCACCTGTGAAGGGTATTTAGCTTCGGTGCAACCGAAATTAACGTTTTTTCTTGTTTTCATTATATTGAGTAATGTTTACAATTTCATTATCACAATAATCGTTCTCCAATTGCAATTTTTCGTGCGCTTTCGCTATTTTATAGTCATAATAATCGTCCACGTTTTATCTGATTGACGCAGTAAATAAACGAAATTGTCGATTCTGGTGCGAAGAAAATTCACAAATTATTGATGAGAACCAAAATCTAGCAGATCCGCTAAACTCGGTCACAGGAGCTGGACACTGCCTCATAGAGGTATCTGTGCCCTCATCCTGTTTGGGCATGATGAATAATAAAAAAAAAAACGAAATGCCGGCGCGGGGGAGCCATAATGTGCGGTTTCCTGGTCAGTGTCTGTTCACTGATACCTCGATATCTTGACAGTGATGTCTGCTCTGCCGAGGTGTCAACGGGGTGGTGTATCAGTAAATAGCCACTTCGGTTCCTAGTCAGGGAGTGTGCATTGGCCGCAGGAGTAGTTGCCCGGGCGAGCGTCGATCGGTCTGCGTTTTCCGGGAATGGTAAAGCGGAGGACAACATCCGGTGTGTTTTACGTGGGTACCTGCTGACAACAGCCTTACTCCACGGCGATCAAAAGCACAGCGGATAAAATCAGTGCGTTGATCAGCGCCCTGAGAATGCTAAGCATCTTCAGTACCAACTGGCAGTGTGGAATGGACACACTAACCACCTCGGTCGGGTTCGAGGCTCATCTCCAAATCCACATTCAACTGGCAAATTCAGTTCTTCCCACATTTGGGTTTCAATCACAACCATCACGATACTCCCCGAGGAGCCAGTCCGCATGAGCAGGTTGGAGTTACCTCCAAGGGCTCCTGCTCCCCGTACTACCAGTTGAGCTTCCATACGGCTCTGGACTGGTGGCCAGGGGTTGGACACCATACATACATCACTTACATACACCACTCATACAAAACTGACCCTAATTTCCAGCTAACCGCCTTCGCCGCTTAAATAATTCAAACGACCCTAACTCTTCGGTATTCCGATTAGTGGAGATCACACCACTAACATCTAATCGTCCATCAGTGAAGCTAATCCCCATACCACCCAGATCCCTAATATCCTAGTACATCGGGCACTTCGCAATTAAATGCGACCAATTTTCTAACGCCGCCTCACAAAAACACCCCGACGTATCCGATAGGTGCCTCTGATGCAAAAATGCATTCAGAGGCCCATGTCCCGTAAGCAGATAACCCAGACTCAGACGAAATCTGAAGTCTGGGTTATCCACAACGAACCCAACGTCCCGATTGTACTCGTACGTCACTCGGCCGTTAGGACTATTATCCCAACGTTCTTACCACCTACACCTGACCCTATCATCTAGAGGCCTCTTGCTCCCTAGATATCCCTCCCTCTCCATATCATCGTCGGAAATCCAATCATTCCGCAGCAATTACACACTTAAACCCCTTCTTAACCTGAATGCAACAGCACGATGTATGACAATAAGGTCAAGAGAGAGTGCATCTAACAAAACCTGCATCGCATCCGTCGAGACGGTGCGACATACAGGCAAACAAGCAAGCATCATACCACGCTGTATTGAGAGAAATTTTTACCCCAAGACAGTCGTGGCTGCCTCCCACCATACATGGGCTCCATATGTAGCACAGGCTACAAACAAGCCACGATATATTGTGCGGACAGCACGACGTCCGAGACCCCAATCGCTCCTCAAAATACGTCGTATTTTGCCTACGGTTGCCTGCAGTCGCTCCTTCATATTCGCCAAGTGTGGAGTAAAACACATCCTTTCACTCATGGTCAACCGCAGATATTTGACTTGCGTCACATATCTGATGCTAACCCCATTCGCACGGACAATCGGTGGACGAACCGGTGACAACCTACCTTTCAGCAGCATTGCCACCATTTTATCCATCGATATGTCAACCCCCACACCTAAACCCCAAAAATTGACGATCTCTAAGAGATCTCCTCCCGCCCGCTCTAGCTCAGACCTCGAACGACCTTCAACCATAAGAAGAAGGTCGTCCGCATACGCACAACACTTACAGAGTGGCTCGAGCTGCCCAAGCAGAGTGTCTGTCATAAGGTTCCAAATATATGGACCACAGATGGAACCTTGCGGGCAGCCACGAACAACTGCAATCTGAACACTCCCATTCATGCCGACAAGAGATGCCTTTCTGTCCGAAAATTAACTCCGCCAAAGAGTAATTTCCGGACAACATTCTGAAAAAAAAACCACGCGTCCTCTATACTGCGTCCTTTCCTGAACCCAAACTGCCTATCCGACCACATACCTCGCGTTAGCTCTTGAAGCCGTTCCGCCATGACTCTTTCCAGCATTTTTCCAAGTACTGGAAGGAGACTGATGCTCCGATAAGATCGAGGATCGCTCCTCACCTTATCAGGGGACTTCAGGAGAGGAACAAGCCTAGCACTTTTCCGCTCCCGTGGAAAGTATCCCTCCCAGACGCACTTATTATAAATGGCCTCCAGGTATTCCGGATTGAACTTCCATAAGCTTTTACACATCTCTCCGTTCAAACCATCAAAACCTGGGGACCGTTTAGATCTAACCAGGCCAAAGGCGTACCCAAGCTCCCCATCATCTAATGGAGGGACAGGCACCTCTTGTGCTTGAGGTACCTGCACCTCTGACGAGGAAAGAACGCACCTAACAAAACAACCGCACACTCTCTCCACGACGATGACAAAGTGACACCGACGCGAAGAGAGGTGACATCCTCCCTCCTACGACCGCAGCAGATCCTGTAGACCTGACCCTAGGGGTCGTTCCTATCCTCTCTCACAAAACTCCTCCAATCTTCCTCTTTAATTTTAATTAACATCTCTTTACACTCCCTATGAGCAGAACTAAATTCGTACCTAAGCTGGGAGAGCCTATCAGAATTGGACCGTCGGTCGCGTTGAACTTTCACCTCAAACGCCTGACAGTCCTCCTCTTCAAGGTTAACTCACGCGTCCACCATTTGATTTTACTAATCTTACGACTTTCACACCTCCTAAATACCCTATCATTTAACCCCCAAACTACCCCATATAGACGAGCAATTTGCTCGTCAACCCCCAAATCCTCAAACTCACCAAGCGATATACCAGATACCGCTTCACTAACCAAGAGTCCATATTGGTTCCAGTCAGTACCAGTGGTACGCCATCGCCGCAATAGACTCTCATAAGGCAAGGGAGGGGATCGAGGAGTAACCATAATTTGAATCAAATTTTGGTCACTCAACCCCCACCCTCCCTTAACCTCCCATCTAACACTGAAAGCCCTCATTCATAAGCGTCACATCAATGTCGCTCACGCCCCCAGGCCCATCGAACCATTCGCTCGGCTTATTCAAAATGTGGAGGCTATTAACCACCACCCATTCGCTTAATGCCTCGCCTCGACTGTGGCTTTGGTATCAGTGAAGACCCTAAAACTTCCTGGAAGACCCCGAACCACACCATTGGTGGCGTAGGGCTCCTGGAGTAAAGCAATACCGCACCCACCCTCAACTATACAACCCCCCAACTCGCACATTACGGCATAAGAGCCCTTACAGTTGAGCTGGATAATCCACCCATCAGAGTCTGGCGAGGGTGCGCTCAACAATGCCACAATAGATAGGACAGACAGCTGACATCATTAGATGCCCTGCTGGCCTACACTTAAACTCGCAGTTGCGGCAATGGGATGCATTGACGTAACCGGCAGCTTTGTGGCCTTCTTGACCGCACCTCCGACAGACATCTGCTCTAGCCCTACACTCAGCCACCCTATGGTCAAATTCCATGCAACGGAAGCAGCCTGCAACGGGGCTATCCGGTCACACCCTAAAAAAAAACCACTTTGGTAGCAACTACCTGTCTCCCGGAGGGCGGTCATCAACTTGTCCGTACCCTCAAGGACGACATTGGCGCTACCGTCAAGGGTTATCTTCCAGGAACGATTTACCATCCTCACGTCCGACCTCTGGGACGCCGGGCTGAAGTCCTGGAGATTCTGACGGAGTAAATTTTTCCAAGAATTCTTAGTAGGCACCTTACTCCTGACAACGACCGACCAGGTCTCCACAGGCTTCGGCATCACCGGTGCGATTGCCTCCAGCACAGGTGCCGGAGGTGCAGGCATCGGTGCCGACAGAGCTGGCATTGACCTGCTCGGCGCCGAAGAGGAGGGTCTCCCACAACTCCCCCTAAGGCATCTACCTGACCGCGAAGATGGGCATTCTCGGTTATGACCGTCATCAGGAGCACCTCATATTTTGAGGCAAGCTCCGTTAGCCCCTACGCGGCCTCAACATCGAAGTTTTTGGCATCAAACACCAACTCGTTCAGTTTCCCCGCAATTCGCTTGGCAGCCGCAACATGTCTGACTCACCACTCGACGTGGAGTCATCCACGACTGTAGAAGCGACGGATTCTCCGCGAAGGTCATCGACTTCCTCTTCCGTCCAGGAGGCATCTCGCTTTCTAACTAACCTCTCAGCCGAACTGATCCGCTGGCGTACCACGAGCGCGGAAGGCTCACTGACGAAAAGATTCTGGAGCAATTGCTCTCCAGGTGCGTACGTCTGAACGCGCTGAAAAGTGCGACCCACGCAAAGGCCCACTCAGTAACAGCGACCACCCAAGCAGTCGATTATAGCGTGCTCGCCCACAACCCTAACCAGTGGTCGGATTAAGGCCACTCAGTTAGCCGCCGGCCGGACAAATTCCTCGTAACGGTCCGGAGTCGACCGATGTGGCCTCACAGGAGTCGCAATCTCCAACACAGGACAGACGCTTGCACCCTTTGGGCAATCCTGTCCAGATCCTCTTGACACTGAGCCAACTAGACACCAGATGCTCAGCACAGAACTACTGGCAGGCAGTCCAGTCAGCAAGAGCGCCAACAATACGGAGCTACACTGAAACCGTGCGAAGCTTCCGCCAAGGACAACAACGTGGATGACCACGTTGTCCGTATAATATTTAGTAATAATAAAATTACTTACCGCTATGTCGCGACGATTTTGTACACAAAAATGCACAGAATTGTACAAAAAATGTGTACCCGCACAAACACTCGCGGTCACTAACCCTCACTACCCACGATCGCACAAAAAATTTCACCGCACACACGCCAAGCAATAACGGAGCCAGCTAAACTGCGTAAACAAACGACCGCACAGAAGAGAATCGCAAAAATTAAAATCACCGAAAAAACACTTGGAAAATATCGCAACGATGCGCACGCACGTCTATCCGCGTGGACAGTCAACTAACGAATGGCGAAGGACAGTTATCAGGGAACTGGTGTAGGACCATTGTCTCCTAGAATACCAAAGCCAGTCAGTCAACACTGATGTACGTGGCTCTTATATAGGGGACGGCACTGCGTCAAAAAACAAAAGCCAATAAGGCAAAGGCAGTAGCCAGGTTATGCGCCATTAGATTGGCCTGTGCATTTAGAACGGTCTCACATAAAACGGCTAGTATCATATCTGGTCTTATACCGCCGGAATTAATGGCTTCAGAGCTAAGCAGAGTTTATCAAAAATCAAAGGCTATGAATAGGCGTCTAACAGCTGACGAGCGAAAAAAGGAGGATCAATCCTCGAAGAGTGGCAAAGACAATGGGATGCGGCAGAAAAAAGAAGATGGAAGCATAGGCTCATTAAGAACGTACTAGTCTAGATTGAGAGACAACACGGGAAACACACTTTATCTGACCCAGTTCTTGACGGGCCATGGCTGATTTAGGGCGTACCTCCACAAATTCGGCCACTACGACGGAACAATTTGCTCATTCTGCAGCAGCGCCGATGAAAATGCCGAGTATATATTTTTCTTCTGCTAGTGGAGACAACCACCAACGAATAATAAACCAAAGGATCACGCCCGACAACGTTATTAGATGAATACTGCAATCAAAGCTGGTATGGTCGAAAATGAGAGATTGGGCCGAAATAGCGATACCAGAACTCAGGATAAGAGAATGGCATCGAAGAAGCTTAAAACCAGCTAAATAATCTCGCAGGCAGTTTGTGGAGAGGCATTCTTGCTCAGCTTGTTCCTGCGGGGTGTCTGATACAAGCTAAAACGGCCGGAGTTAAGGATTTAGTACGTAGGCGTACTGTTCCGTAAGTCCAGTAAAGTTAGATAATACTAACTGAGCATGATCCCTAAAGAGATGCATACTTAGCGGCCAATATGAATCGTGCATGTTAACTTTCGGCAGTGTCTTTGGAAGATTCCCCTCTGAACAAAAAACAAAGGTGGATCATATAGTAGCGTTAAAATCGCTTATAAAAAATCAATACTATAACCCTACAGACATAGAACAGCAACTCGCTCAAATCTCGAAATATCTTCAGAAGTTTTTGGACATTCATAATTCCACTGGAAAATACGTTTTCGCCCTCATAACATCAAGTCAAGCAGATCTGTTTCTGGTACCATGTCAACCAGCAACACCTGCTGGTTCCAAAAAAAGTGCCCCAAAAATTTTACACTTGGTTGTAAACCAGAGGGACGCACCTTTCTTCCATCATCGATAACTTTTTCATCACTGACCGTCGCTTATACACACAGTTTCTAGTGAATGCAGGCCAACACAACACCGGTGATAGCTTAAAACTGACAGATGTTTCTAATCTAATCTTGTCATCGATTTACTATCATCAACGACTCATCGACGAAACCACTCGTCTATACACCTCAAGGGCAACCAGAATCGCGACTGTACAGTCGATCAGGGTTTTGGCAACAGCTTGCCAAATACCCAAAGATTACACGTTCTCATGGTGAACGGAAATAAGTTTCATACACAATGCAGTGCCACATCTGGTGTTCTAGTCAGCAGTGGTTCTCTTCAATTAGCTTCCGTTATAAAGATAACGCCTACGCCGGCTTCTGGATATAACCGAGAGAGAATCTTTATTTCACAGGATTTCGCAAATTCAGCACACGTTTTTATTCGAAACGACAAAATCAAACAATTATTTGTAGGTTATTTTTTATATATCAGAATTAAAGAATAAAAATAAATATTAGTCATCGAAAATCACTCTATTGTTTTTCAAAATATTCTGTACTTATATTTACACAGATTTGCAATCAATTGCCAATTTGCCACTCTGATCTGAGGTATCTCCAAACAGATCACTCATAAAATCGATGTTTTCAGTGCTTAAAAATGCAGTTATTTCAGTCGATGTGTGAGAGATTGCGTTGTCATGTTGAAGGGTGATTCAACTTCGGTGGTTGGGTTTCGTGATTTCTTGAAAGACATCTCACAATAAAATATGAAGTTATACCACTGTGCCCAAAAAAAAAGGTGACATTTGAATTTAAACTGCGCGCGTAGAAGGATTTCGAGATATATTATTTTTTTTTAGGTTGGTAGTACTGTCAGTCACATTTATGTCAAATTTCATGACAAAATATTCATTAGTGTTTGAGATACGTGTCGTTTTGTGAGCTGCTAAAAGTGAGTTTTTCGTTTTTTGCGATGTTGAAATTTGTTGAGCAAAGAATTTGTATTAAATTTGACATTTACCTATGTAGTGAAGATATTGAGCATCGATAAACCAATCCGTCTGGAAATAACTTACCCAACTACCAGCAACCTTAATCCTGCAACATCCTACTACAATACGTGGAATAAATAAAAAAAGATTGTGCTTTAAAATTTCTTCATAATAAAAAGAAATCTTACTATAATTTTCCTTTTGTTCCTCAGGGGAGGTATTAGTTATATTAGGTTTGACTACCTATCTCCCTTCCGCCTTTTTGTTTTTTGAATTTCGCGGCTATGAATAAAGCGCTACGGAGCTTGTACCTGCAATACTATACATCTTTGAAAAGTCTTGACATAACCTACAAAACGACGCTATGCATAATTCATTTGGATATTGCGTTCAACAGTTAGAGACGTGTAAAGATGGAGTACACTAATGCCGAAATTCGCGCTATTTAAAGTTTTCCTTCGTTAAAGGCACATCCGCTAGAGAAACGTTCCGTAAGATTAATGTTGTTTTGGGGGATGGTACTCTATCACTTTGAGCTGCGGGCGAATGGTTTCAACTATTCAGAGCGGGTAAACGACACCATGGATAAGCCATCCGGCGGAAGACCTATGACAACGAATACCGATCTAACGTTGAGCAATACCAAAAGCTCCGTCAGGATCTTATAGGACTTATCCGAGCCGTTCGATACCAAACGAAGGTGGGCGACTCCCTATCGTTCGACTTCTTTAATCTACTGCTGGAGAGAATAATTGGAGCTGAAGAGCTTAATGGAGAAGATACAATCTTTATAAGAGTGTACAGCTGATGGCGTATAGCAATGATATTGATATCATTGGCCTCAACACTCGCGACATTATTTGTTATTTCGTCGCCCATACAAGTATTTAAATAACATGCATGTATATACATACTATATATATAAGCGATGCGTGACAAGCTGAGTCGATTTAACCATGTCCATCTCTCTGTCTGTCCTTACGGGAACTAGTCCTCAGTTTTTGATCTGACACTTTACACGCCCTTCCTTTTGTCATTTCTCGGAGCAGCCGATATCGGACCGCTATAATATGTAGCTTCCACACAAACTGAACGATCGGAATCAAGTGATTGTATGGAAAACTTTTTAATTTTAGGAGATGTTATTACGAAATTTTCATGGGTTATTAAAAGTTGGAGGAATGGTGCAACCTCCGATAAAATTGTTCAGATCGGATTATTATAGCATATAGCTGTTATACAAACTAAGCGGTCAGAATCAAGTGCTTGCAAGAAAAAGTTTTTCATTTAACGAGATATCTTGATAAAATTTGGCATGACTTATTGCTGAGGCAATAATGCAATCTCCGAAGAAGCCCGTAGCTGCCATGAAACTTCTCGTTAGGAATCATCTGAATTTGTGAAGAGTATAACAGCTTCAGTACAAGTGATGCCAAGAAGTTTCTTGTTAATAATAAATTTGTAATAATAAGTTTGTAAAATAATCGGAAAAGAATCTTTTTATTTGAAGCGGTTTTTGGTCGAATGCAAACGACATTGTGGAACAGGTTTCTGATAAAAAAAGTGGATTCTGTTGATAAGATCAATAAAATATGTAAAATATTTTAAGAAATCATTAATACTGTATTGATCACCGCCTAAATCAAGGCTTACATGTCTAATTAATGTAATATTATAAAGTTGTAATAAAGAAGTATGATGTAATGGTATTCCACCCCCCTGTCGTTGTAAGTGATACCATAAATAAATTTGGTATGATGTATCATGTCGAATGATGGGACTGGAAAATTTGAGGTAGCTCCAAGTCGTCAAGACTTTTTCGATTGAAATTAAAGTGATGAAAGAGCCTCTTCCTAAGATCTTTACTAAGCGTAAAAGGGTCGATAGGAGGAGGATGGAGTCATGCGTAGAAATTCACGCAAGTGAAGAAAGTTCTCTGATCGTCATTCACTTGGGAGTAGCCAGAAACGATTCTTTTACATATGACTCAAGCAGCTCACGACTTTCGGTCTTTGACCAAGTATCCTCTGGGTAGCCTAAGAACATCCGTTTGAAGTCGAGCTAAAGTGAGAAGGCGAAATATCCCCTACTTAGGGTTGTGCGCTGGGTTTGGGACGCGCCACGTAAAAAAACATCCCCAATGAAAACCAACAATCAGCCTCGGATGAGAGACCCCCCTTTTGATGACGACCATGGCAAGCGAAATAAGGACTACGAATTGAGGGCATGCACCTGGAATGTTCCGTCCCTTAATTGGGAAGGTGCCGCTGCCCAGCTGGTTGATGTCCTCGTAAAAATAAAGGCTGACATCACCGCCGTCCAATAAATGAGATGGACGGGACAAGGACAGAGACAAGTAGGTCCTTGTGACATTTAATACAGACAACATATCGCTGATTTGCGCCTACGCCCCGACGGAAGAGAAGGACGATGTGACCAAAGATGCCTTTTATGAGTGTTTGGAGCGCACTTATGAGATTTGCCCCCGCCACGATGTCAAAATCGTGCTTGACGACTTCAACGCCAGGGTGGGCAAAGAAGGAATCTTTGGCACTACGGTCGGTAAATTCAGCCTCCACGAGGAAACCTCCCCAAATGGGTGGAGGCTGATAGACTTCGCCGGGGCCCGAAATATGATTATCTGTAGTACTAGATTCCAGCATAAGAAGATACATCAAGCTAACTGGCTGTCTTCGGATCGAAAAACCACCAATCAGATCGATCATGTTGTGATAGACGGAAAACGCGTCTCCAGTGTTTTAGATATGCGTGCGCTCCGAGGTCCTAACATCGACTCGGACCACTATATTGTTGCAGCCAAAATTCGCACTCGCCTCTGTGCAGCAAAAAACTCACGCCAACAAACACAAGGAAGGTTCGACGTCGAGAAGCTGCAATCACAACAGACAGCCGAACGATTTTCTACTCGGCTTGCACTCCTGCTCTCTGAGAGCACTCGTCAACAACTCGGTATAAGGGAACTGTGGGATCATTGGTGGGACCATTGGTTTTCGGAAAGTTCAAAATAACAGATGGTACGACGAGGAGTGCCGTGTCGCAGCGGAGAGAAAACAGGTTGCCTACCTCGCAACGTTACGATCGACCACAACACGTGCGGGACGGGATAGATACCGAGAGTTAAAGAGAGAAGCGAGACGCATTTGTAGACAAAAAAAGAAAGAGGCCGAAATGTGTGAGTACGAAGAGCTTGATAAGTTGGCCGACAGGGGTACTGCTCGAAAATTCTACAAAAAGATGCGGCGGCTTACAGAAGGTTTCAAGACCGGAGCATACTCTTGTAGAACCCCCCAAGGTGATCTAGCCACCGATGCCCAGAGCATACTTAAATTATGGAGGGAAAACTTCTCCAGCCTGCTGAATGGCAGTGAACGCACAACACCAGGAGAAAACGAACCCGATACCCCAATCGAAGACGATGGAGCAGACGTTCCATTGCCCGGCCATGAAGAAGTTCGAATAGCAATTGCCCGCCTGAAAAACAACAAAGCGGCAGGGGCCGATGGATTGCCGCCCAAGCTATTCAAACACGGCGGCGAAGAGCTGATAAGCTCCATGCATGAGCTTCTTTGCAAAATATGGTCGGACGAAAGTATGCCCAACGATTGGAATTTAAGTGTGCTATGCCCAATCCATAAAAAAGGAGACCCCACAATCTGCGCCAACTACCGTGGGATTCGCCTCTTCAACATCGCATATAAGGTTCTGTCGAGCGTAATTTGTGAAAGATTAAAGCCCACCGTCAACAAACTGATTGGACCTTATCAGTGTGGCTTTAGTCCTGGTAAATCAACAACCGACCAGATATTCACCATGCGCCAAATCTTGGAAAAGACCCGTGAAAGGAGAATCGACACACACCACCTCTTCGTCGATTTCAAAGCTGCTTTCGACAGCACGAAAAGGAGCTGCCTCTATGCCGCGATGTCTGAATTTGGTATCCCCGCAACACTAATACGGCTGTGTAAACTGACGTTGAGCAACACTCAAAGCTCCGTGAGGATCGGGAAGGACCTCTCCGAGCCGTTCGATACCAAACGAGGTTTCAGGCAAGGCGACTCCCTATCGTGCAACTTTTTCAATCTGCTGCTGGAGAAAATTATTCGAGCTGCAGAACTGAATCGAGCAGGTACAATCTTTTATAAGAGTGTACAGCTGCTAGCGTATGCCGATGATAGTGATATCATCGGCCTCAACACCCGCGCCGTTAGTTCTGCTTTTTCTAGACTTAACAAGGAAGCAACGCAAATGGGTCTGGCAGTGAACGAGGGCAAGACGAAATATCACCTGTCTCAAACAAACAGTCGTCGCACTCGCGACTTGGCTTCCACGTCACTGTTGACGTGGCGCCAATTAAATATTCCAAGCGAAGCCAGGACCTTCTCCTCTTCCTCTGCCTCCTGCGGCAAGTACTGCGTCGAATACTTTCAGAGCTGGAGTGTTTTCATCCATCCAGACAACATCACCTAGCCAGCGTAGCCGCTGTCTTTTAATTCGCTGAACTATGTCAATGTCGTCGTATATCTCGTACAGCTCATCGTTCCATCGAATGCCATATTCGCCGTGGCCAATGCGCAAAGGACCATAAATCTTTCGCAGAACCTTTCTCTCGAAAACTCTTAACGTCGACTCATCGGTTGTTGTCATCGTCCAAGCCTCTGCACCATTTAACAGGACGGGAATTGTGAGCGACTTATAGAGTTTGGCTTTTGTTCCTCTTTACTTTTCAATTGCCTACTCAGTCCGAAGTAGAACCTGTTGGCAAGAGTAATCCTGCGTTGGATTTCCAGGCTGATATTGTTGGTGGTGTTAATGCTGTTTCTTAAATAGATGAAATTATCTACAACTTCAAAGTTATGACTGTCAACAGTGACGTAAGAGCCAAGTCGCGAGTGCGACGACTGTTTGTTTGATGACAGGAGATATTTCGTCTTGCCCTCGTTAACTGCCAGACCCATTTGCGTTGCTTCCTTGTTCAGTCTGGAGAAAGCAGAACTAACGGCGCGGGTGTTGAAGTTGATGATATCAATATTCATCTAACTCCATCCTCCATCTACAAAAAAATTGAAATAACGGGACTTAGAAGCATACATGTACAATATTGCCTATAGGTAACATCAGCATATGGCTCAAGCAGCCCAATAACATCCATTTGAAGGCGAGCTAAAGTGAGAAGGCGAAACACCCCCTTCACAGGGTTGTGCGGTGGGTTAATGAAAGATTAGCAACTGCCTCAGATGAGAAACCCCCCTTTTGATGAGGACCATGGCAAACGAAGGTTTCAAGATCGGAGCATACTCTTGTAGGACTTCCAAAGGCGATTTACTGACTGATGCCCAGAGCATACTAAAATTTTGGAGGGAACACTTCTCCAGCCTGCTGAATGGCAGTGAAAGTTCATCGCCAGAAGAAGGAGAGCCCGATTCCTCAATCGATCACGATGGAGAAGACGTTCCATTGCCCGACTATGAAGAAGTTCGAATAGCAATTAACCGTCTGAAGAGCAATAAAGCAGCGGGGCGGAAGGATTGCCGGCTGAGCTATTCAAACACGGCGGCGAATAGCTGATAAGGAGCATGCATCAGCTTCTTTGTAAAGTATGGTCGGATGAAAGCATGCTCAACGATTGGAATTTAAATGCGCTCTGCCCAATCAACAGAAAGGGAGATCCTACGTCGCGTATAAGGTTCTATCGAGCGTATTGTGCGAAAGATTAAAGCCCACCGTCAACAAAATGAGTGGACCTTATCAGTGTGGCTTTAGACCTGGCAAATCAACAACCGACCAGATATTCACCATCCGCCAAATTTTGGAAAATACCCGTGAAAGGAGAATCCACACACACCACCTCTTCGTCGATTTCAAAGCTGCTTTCGACAGCACGAAAAGAAGCTGCTTTTATTCCGCGATGTCTGAATTTGGTATCCCCGCGAAACTAATACGACTGTGTAAACTGACGTTGAGCAACACCAAAAGCTCCGTCAGGTTCGGGAAGGACTTCTCTGAGCCATTCGATTCCCACCGAGGTTTCAAACAAGGCGACTCCCTATCGTGCAACTTCTTCAATCTTCTGCTGGAGAAAATAATTCGAGCTACAGAACTTAATCGAGTAGTTACAACCTTTTTTCAGAGTGTACAGCTGCGGGCGTATGCCAATTATATTGATATCATCACCTATGTATGACATAGGTCAGCGAATTATAAAACAGTGGCTACGCTAGCTAGGTCATGGACGAAAACACTTAAGCTCTGAAAGTATTCCGCCGGTGGAAGCAGAGGAAGAGGAAGAGGAAGACCTCCAGTTTGTTGGAAGGACCAGGTTGACGCCCCGTAGCGAAAAGAAGAACTGACTGGCGCACTGTTGGTAACTCGGCTATAATCGCGTAAGCGGTTTCCACGCCAGTAAAGAAGAAGAAGAACGTCGGCAATGAAAGGGTTAAGAAAATTATGTTCTTTAGTGATTGCTGAAAGTAGCATTATGACCGCCAAACAAAATAACAGTCATAACTTTGTGCTAAGCATCGAAGAAGTTAATCGATTTTTGGGAGTTTCACTTTTTTAATGGTTATAGCAAACTGTTTTGTTTTCTTCGTGTTCCAATAGTTGAAAGTCGAAATAAGTTCGTAGAAATCAAAAGAAACCAGTGTTTTGTTGATAAAAGCCCAGCCACTTGTTCTTCACAAAATACTTTCAGTGGAGGAACTTATAGCTAAAAACTTTGGTCAACATTCGACAAAATAGTTGACAATGAGAATATACACCCCCAAATTGTGAAATAAAATAAATTTTTATCGCTGGACAAACACTTGTGAAAATCCTTACAATTCATTTCTTTGAAGTTATATTGAGCATCATACTCAAATTCAAAACGTCCAAGTAGACTAAACTCTGTGATGCTCACTTTTTTCACGCACTCGTTCAAAAAAAATAACAATTAAAAAAAATCGACGATTCAGGAGGAAACCGGGAAGTGAATGCATTCTTCACGAAATCAGGGAATCAGTACCGAAGATAAAAATCAGGAAAAGATGAAAATCAGAAAAATGAATATGGTAACCCTAATCAAGAGAGAACCGGTCAGATTTGGATATCGGTATAGGACATCAACAAGTACAGGTAGATATTGTTATATTTTTGATGAGTAAAGATACCTACATTGTGGAACCTAAATTGGAACATTGTGCATATGCAATTGGGAGCTACTTGTACAAACTAATTTCGATGCGTATGCACTCTACTTTGTGTTGCACGCAAGATCTTTGCTCAATTCCATATTAAAAGTTCCCATTGTCCCTAGGAGAGGAGACCCATTTTTCACAAGAATAATTAAAATGTTGAAAGCTTTTTCGTTTGTCCATTAATCAGTTAATAAATGGCAATGAAAACAATTGCCTCTCTGCAGACTTGATTTGGGCGTTAATGGGTTAAGGCATAAAATTGGTTTTCCAAAAAATCTTAAAACTCTTTTCCGTTAACGTTGCATTGCAAATCGTGGATTAGGCCGGTAATAAAAGAGGAATTTCATGCAAAAAACTAGCAATACCAAATAAAAAGTTTTTCTTTTAAAATATTCCTCTTTCATTAAAAACGCAAAGTGCAAATAAACATTACAATATATGACCCCACAAGTTTATGCTTGAAAAAATAAGATGTATATTTTTAAAATCTTTAATCAATATGGCGATCCTCAGAAATTGTGAAGTTCAATGAAGACACTTGTTGCACGTATTCCCTGCCGCTGGATCGTAGTATTGTTATGCACACAAAATGCAGTTAAACAAAACTAATAACTAAGCTGCAAATTAAAATGAGTAGAGCAGAAAGTCTTAGAAAATATTTATTAAAAGAAAATCACTTCATCTAAAGTTTCGTATGTCAGTGTTATTTTTTTGTCGCGCAGCGCATATCGCTCACATTGCACCGGTTTTAATCACGTTGCGTGATACTGCCCTGTGTATATTTCAATGTAAAAAATATTTAGTCGAAGAAATGAACATATTAAAGAATCCCCGTATTGATAGTTGTCAGTGAAAACTCAGCGAAAACACAAATTGTCGGTCCGAACGACTTACGTTCCACAACATACAAATGTGTTTTCAATGTCGGTCCGAACATAGCATTAGATTTACATCGCACTACAAAAGTAAAATACGATAACTTGTTTCATTTGATAATGGCTAAATCCACATTGAATTACGCTTATAAGTTAACCGCATGGTTTATTTAAAGAACTGGAAGTGTCACAAGGGTAAAAGTGAAATTGGCTGCTACTCAAATAGATAAATTGTATGTATTTTTACGAAAATTGTTTTTTGTAAAAACTAAGAATTAAAACAGGATATTTTCCCTCATATCAACTACATATAAGTGAAATCGATTTGGGCCGTTAAGATAAAATGAACATTTTCAAAGATCGTGCAAAAATATAATTAACAATAACTCGAAATTTTTCGAATTTTGGAAACCCGTTTTCTTCTTTTTTACTGGCGTAGACACAGCTTACACGATTGTAGTCAAGTAAAAAAGAACGCAGTGGATATCTTTCTCTGCTTTCACCGGCGGGTACTGAATCGAAAATCTTCAAAACTGGAGTGTTCTCTTCCTTCCGGACCTAGCCAGCGCAGTCGCTATCTCTTGATTCGGTGAACTATGCCAATGTCTCGCACTGTTCATCGTACAACCGACTGCGGTATTCACCGCAAAACCTTTCTCTCGAGCCCTCCTAAGGCCGATTCATCAGATGTTGTCACTGTACATGCATAAAGCTTATATTAAGTTCAGCTTTCAATCTATACTCACGTGTTTTGATGCCCTCCGTGAAAACTTTCTTCAAAAAAATATGACGTTAGGCAATAACAACGAAAGGGATAATCAAAACATAAAAAATCACAAAACAATTATACTGTTTACAAAAAATAAACATAATAAAATAAAAAATAAGTGCGAAATAAAACAAAAGCATGAGCGCAGCGCAGCCCCACCAACAAGGCCGCAGGCATTCTCTGTATGCTAACTTTAGCTTTGTTGAGTCTGCGAATTTAGCTCCTACCAACAAACAAGGCAAGGGTGAGAAGGATGAGTCATCGCAGAGACCAACGGAACAGCACCATATGCAGAGATTACAAAAAACAAAAGCAGCATAGAACGGCAGCAACAAACGTAACCACACCAACAACTAAACAGGTCCCTGCAAGCACGCGGGCAGCGAAGAATAACATAACGCAATGTGAGAATGTACCAATAAAAAAGGCCAGTCTGTACAAACTGGCATTGACCGCTACGTTAATATAAAAAGAAAATTAACTCCTTCAAAGTCAGTGGTCTATCCCAAAAAAATTGAAGTCGGCACACCGAATAAAAATAAACCGGAAGTCTTAAATGGCAACAGATTTGCCTTAATGCCGAACCACCTCCAATGTATTTGAGCGAGCGTAGCATTAATGCTATTGTTGTTAAATTAAGTGAAATTGTAGGTACTAACAATTTTCCTACACTGAAAAAAGTTGTATGGAAATAGTTAAATTAAGAACTATTATTCGTATAACTGAAGAGATCTAAGGGCCTAGTTGTTGTAATTAAGGGTATAGAGTCCGGCGTAGACTCTGGTGAAGTCAAAGAAGCATTGAAAGAAAGCGTTTTTTTTATTAAAACTGTTGTAAATATATTTAATAGAAATAGGGTTACCAGATCGGTCCAGCGAAAAATCAGTACGTGTTTTTATAATTATATTTAGTGACAATCATGTTGCGAATATTTTCAACAAGGAGACGATTGCGTTCATCACTCCATTGGATATTGATGAGAGAGAAAATTCTTTCACAATTAGCATTATAAGAAAAAACTATAAACGTTGTTGACAATCGTGGTGGCTGTGAATAACAGCATCGAAAGTCTCGATAACGATCGATATATTTTGTCTCTTTTCGACCGATTTAAAAATCGTTAGGTGCGTTTATCATATGTCCGCGTGTTTGTATCCAATAAAATTGGATAAATTTGCAAAAAAAAAGGCGTTTGCCCCGAAAATCAGTACACTTCATTGAAAAATCAGTATATCAGTACGCGTACTGATAAAATCAGTACATCTGGTAACTCTAAATAGAAACCAAGTACCACAGCCAATGTTTAAAATTGAATTGTTGCCGAACTCTAATCAACTTAAAAAAATGAAGCACATCCTATATAGTATAATCTGAAATATTTGCTGCATCGTAGAGTAACTGTTGAAGAACCACTTAAAAAGGAACGGTCTGATACAATGTACTAACTGCCAAGAATATGGGCATACCCAATCATATAGCACTCTACGCAGTGTTTTCGTGGTATGCGGTGATTTACATCCCACTTCTAAATGCACTCTTAAGGTTCACATAAGAAGAGCAAGAGAGAATAAACAAAGAAAATAAACTTTGTGCGAAGTATGTATGTATGTATGTGTTTAGTAACATAAATATTTTCCTTGCGATTTAAGGAATGTTGTTGGTAAGTTTTATAGAACATATCAAAATGAAATATACTTCATAATAATGATTTTAACTAATTTTGACGAATTTAACTATTACTTTGAATTTCCTCCAAGAAACAATTGTAGATTTGATGTTTCTTCACAAAACTATATTCGCAATTTATTGAAAAAAAGTATTAAAAATTAGTACTAGATTATTTAAGAGCTTCGTACTAGCACAAGTAAATTTATCGCAGGAAAGTTTCTTGTTCGTTTCTTAAGCGTTTTTTTATATAAAGTTTTTACATTTCTTGAGATCTGGATATTAAGCTTTAGGAAAGATGATTTAAATAAAAAATGCAGCAATTTTGGAGAAAATTACACTGCTAACTACAGGGGTTGTCCTGTATATAAAGATTTGAAACCGAAGTCGTCACAGGGCATTCATACGTCACGTCAAATGTTACAAATATAAATATATAAGTTTAAATACTATTACTTTTAAGAGTAATACTATGCAAGGAAGCTATGCAAATGCAGTGAAAGGCAACACTGTACAAATGCAACTGCCTGAAAATCCTCCAAATTTAGGTATTGAAACTGTGCTTTTAAATCTTACACAGTGTATGACACAATTTATGTCTACCATGCAATACATGATCTAAGATTCAATCCAAAAATCAAATGCTGTAAAATTTATTAAGTAAGAAAAGAGCGTACTAAACGTCTACTCTGTATATGGAATGCTTACGGTGCCAACGAACATAAATTAGATTTCTGTCTGACAAAAATATAGATGGAATGCTCATATCAGAAACTCATCTTACAAATAAAAATAATTTCCTTATACCGGATGGAAAAGCGCATGGTGACACGGCAGTGTTGATCAGAAATCGTTTAAACCACTATGCTCTAAAATCTCATGCTACAGCACAGTTACAAGCTACAACAATATCTTTTAAAAAACCGGGGTTGTGATTTAAACCTTACAGCTACATACTGTGCAACTCGTTTAAAAATTACAGATAGCGAATTTAAAGATATTTTTGGAGGCTCACGACTGATTAATTCGAAAGGACGACAGCTGTATTACACTTTTATGAATAAGCATAATAAGCTGGATATAATATCTCTTGGCAAGCCGACATACTGGCACAGTGATAGAAAAAATACCAGACTTAATAGATTTTGCGGTAGTCAAAAATATAGATAGATCGCTAATGACAGCTGATACATTTACAGACTTATCATCTGTTCATTCTCCTGTACTAATAGAGTTACACGAACAGCCCATGATATTTGAGGCAAAAGTTTATCTAACATCACATAAAACTAACTGGTTGAAGTAAATATATTAGCAGCCACATCAATATTGATTGCAAAATAAATACAGGAAGAGACCTTGTTACAAATGTAAAAGAATTGAATGATGTAATAACTGATGCAGCTGTATTGGCAACACCAGAAAGAAAAAATAAACCAGTTGGTTTTAGAAAGATCACTAATAACGAAATAGGGAAACTTGTAGTTAAGTCGCTCCCCTTCAACTCTGCTTCAACTGAAATCTGCTGTAAGAAAGTTAAAATTTAGAAGAACACAACACTGAAAATTATATAAAGAAACTGTGTCCATATTCTAGCAACCAAAAGTTTTTCAATCCACCATCAGATTCCAACATGCCTCTAAGATAGTTGAATGGTTATTGGGCACGCAGTCTGCAAATTACCTAGAAAAGGTGTTTGAACCTAATTGCCCAAAGAACAACTTTAAGTTGCCAATACCGCTAACGAGTCGCTTATGTCTATTAGGACTTCTACTTCTGAAGTTACTAGAATAATAAAAGAGCTAAATCCGAAAAAGGTATCGAGACACAATAATATTACTCCAAAAATGATAATTGAGTTTCCAAATATTACTATTGCTTTTTAATGCAATTCTTGGTTTCGGATACTATCTAATTTCGTGGAAAAAGTCGCAAATCATTATGATAGGTAAACCTGGTAAAGTCCTAACACAACCGTCTTGCTACAGACCAATAAGTCTCTTAGCCTGTAATCCTAAAATAATTGAAAAAGTGTTACTATCAAGGATGACTCCTTTCCTCCACGAAAATAACATAAAACCAACGCAACAACTCGGGTTTCGGACTAAACATGGCAGTGTAGCGCAAGTAAATATAATTACGAACGAAATTAGGAAAGCATTCGAGCACAGAGAGTACTGTTCAGCTATTCTTCTAGATGTAGCTCAGTCTACGATATGGTCTGGCATAAAGGCCTTTTATGGAAAATCAAAAACGTTTTACTTTACGAATTGCATAAAACTTTGTAGTCATTAAAAATCCGAAAATTTAGAATTAAGTAGCAGACTTCATATCAAAAGAACGAGTAATAAGGGCTGGTGTACCTCAGGGTAGTGTGCTAGGCCCAACTCTGTATATAATATATACAGCAGATATTCCAACAGCTACTAACGTAAGAGTATTGGAGCAGCACTTAACTTTGATCGAAGAATTCCCAGCCAACTGCCGTATAAATATTAATGAGAAAAAATGCAAGCATGTTACGTCTCGCTGAAACCAGAAACGTGTCGGACAGTTAAAATAAACAATGTCCTAGTACCCCAAGTACCTTGGGATTCACCTGGACCGAAGGTTCACATGGTGAAAACATATAGCGAGTAAAATAACTTATATGAGGTTAAGAGCAGCAAATTTAAATTGGATTTTAAACAAAAATTCTAAACTTAGCCTATACAAACTTAGCCTAGACAAAAAAGTCAATGCAATCATAAAACCGATTTGGGTGTATGGCATTCAACTGTGGTGTACGACCTGTGCAACCAACATTGATACATTACAAAGGTTCCAATCTAAAATGCTTAGGACAATTACGGCTGCACCATGGTACATGAAAACATTCATAAATATCTTGATATTCCTATGGTAAAGAGGGAGATAGAAGACAGCAAAATGATATATATCTCTAAGCTTCGCGAATATTCAAACCCATTGGTTAATGCCTTAGAAAATTCCTTCAATCAAACACGTTTAAAAAAATACCAGCCTACTGGAGAGGTTTTACCAAAAAAGCTCAAGCACTTTCTTAAGCTTCTTTAGTTTTAAATAGATTTAAGATTTGAATACTTAGGTTTTAAGTAAAGAAATATTGAAAAAAATAAATAAAGAAGATCGGGAATAATCAGTAATTTGTAGAGTTTGGTCTTTGTTCGCCGAGAGAGAACTATACTTTTTCATTATACACACAAAGTAGCACCTTTTAGCAAAAGTAATTCCGCTTTGAATTGCAAGGCTAATATTGTTATTGGTGATAACAGCGGTTCAAAGATAGGCGAAATTATCTATGGCTTCAAAGTTATAACTCTCAACGGTGATCGTGAAAGCGATTACTGTTTATTTGATGACAGGAAATATTTCGAGTTTTCCTCGTTCACAATCAGACGCCTACGCTTCGCTTCCTTATCCAGTCTGCATAAAGCAGAACTAACGGCGCAGTTGTTGAGGCCGATGATATCAATATCATCAGCAAATGCCTGCAGCTGTTCACCCTTATAGAATATTGTACCTTCTCTATTTCTAGATTGAAGAAGTCTAACGATTAGGAAACTTCTTGTATGAAACCTGATATTGAACGGCCCGGAGAGGTCCTTCGCTCTGGTGTTGAAACCTTCGCCGCATCGTTTTGTAGAATTTTCGAGCATTACCTCTGATGGCAGTCTTTTCTCTCTTAAGCTCTTCATACTCGTGCTTCCTCTTTTCTGCATATGCGTCACCCTTCTCTCTCCAACTCTCGGTATCTATGCAACCCCGCTCTTGTTGTAGTCAATCGCAACATTGCGAGGTAGACTGCCCACTTTCATTTCACTGCGACACGACATTGTACCAGTTGTTCTTTCATCCTTTCCTAAAACCAATGGTTTCGCTTGCAGCTATGTTTAAATAACTTGAAAAGCCGTCCACTGTTCCCTTATACCGAGTTGCTTGCTGATGAGTGCTCTCATAGAGCAGGAGTGAAAGCCGAGTAGAAGCCGTTTAGCTGTCGGTGATGGTTTTAGCTTCTCGACGTCGTACCTTCTCTGTGTTTGATAACCTGCTGTACATAGGCGGGCGCGTATCATAAACCGCTGTAGCCGCTAATAAAAGGCAACTTTGGTCATTTCACCCCTCTCCTCCGTCGGGGCGTGTGCAAAGATCAGTGTATACCTAATCATACCCATTTTTACGTTTGCTTACGTTGGTCTTTTGTTAAAACTAAAGCTTTGTAGCTTAACTTGTGCCTAATATATAGCATTTTATATTTTTTCATTTAATCTCAAAGTTCTAAGGAACACGCGTGTCAAATAAAAATTTCTCTATTATTATTAAAGTTATCGCTTGTATGGACGGACGGGTGGCTAAGACTGACAATCACAATTTAATTCGTCTCGTCATCCTGAAGAACTTGATATATTTAGCTCAGTTTTAATTATTACAAGCTATCATTAGGTTAACAATTCAACTATACACTCTCTGTATATAAATTTATTATGATGAGTATTATAATTTTGATGGTAAAATTACCATTACCAGAAGAAAGTAGTTTAGTAAATAGATTGATTTATCGGATGATCGTAAATTAACTTAACTAAGGTGGTAGCTGAAACGCGTGCGATAGGTCATACGAGAAACGAGAACGGGTAAGTCAAAGCTCAGTGCAGAGTAGGGACGCGCAATAAAAATGATGACAACATGACATGAATGGTTCTTCTGCATTCTTGAATTTAACCCTTAATGTCATTTTACAATTCTCTAAGCGAAAAGAATACTCGTTAAAAAATCTTACCAAGGCTGAGGATTGTTTTATAGCAAACGAAAATCGTACTACTACAAGAATGGTATGGAAGAGTTGAAAATCACTATAGTCTTGATTACATTTATGTTGAATCTTAAAATCAAGTTTTGTTAAAAACTCGGATTCGCGTAAACCCCACTTTTTCCAGTTTTCTAATCATACGCCTGATTTATATAAATATATAAGACATAATTTTATCTAGATTATTTAATTTATTTATTGGTAGTTACATATTTTTTCGTTTATTCTAAAAAATCTGTTATTTACAACTCGTTTAAGCAAAACAAAAGATTTCAATAAGGCGACAAACTTGTCAAACCTTCAAAGTAAATACATTCAAGTATCGACAGAGAGAATCTTCCAATATAAGAGAATTTATGATACTTATAATGAGCTTTTATATAGAAGAAATATTCGAATCAGTTATTTGTGTATTTATTTAAAATATAAAAGTTTGAAAGCTCAAATTATATTTTTAAGCTTAGGTTCGTTTCACTATCTTCTCTTATCCAAAACTGCTACTGAGTTATGGTTGTTGTAAAAGTTTGAGCAAAGTACAACCTGCTGAACAGGTTTTGTTTTAGCACAACAGTGTTCAATCTGCAATCGACGTCTTGTCTTTAGTCTTTCAGAGATATCGTTGGCATCGTGTGCCAAGTGGCTTAGTTCGCTGAAGTAATATATATTGAAAATCGTGTTTCTGTAGTTCGATACGTGAAAAGTTTTAAGGTAGTCTTTTTTTAACGTAGTTAGTTAGGTAAATGTAAAGCAATGGGTTTAGTACTAAAAAACTTAATTTTTTTTAACTCCAGTTTCAGAGTTTACATGTCAAAATTAAAACTTTCTTTATTTTTATGTGCATACTTTAACATCAATTAGGTATATATATCAAAAACGTGAAACCAATTCAATGTACTTAGGTATAATCGCATATAATTTGCGAGTATGTGAACGTAATCATGTGTTTGTGAGCATTGATGTATGTATGAGTTAGTTCCATTTCGAAAATAATCGTTATACATGTATGTATGTAACATATACATGCATACTGTATATGTTATAAGTTAATAAAAACTGATATTGGAATTAAATAGAGTTCGGTTAATACGCGTAAACGTTTTTCCTGCCTCTTTCTATATATATATGGATATGTACATATATATAGTACATATATACATAGACATAAGTATTTGTATGCAAGAGAGTTCATGTATAACCAAGCGTGTTGTACAGTTTTTCTGATACACTCTAAATTAACGCAAATATACATATATTATATAAAATTTTACCCATCTGTATATAAATATATATACATATATCATGCATTTTCCTTATATACAGACATAAGTGATTACACTTGCGAAGTATTTCCAGAGGTGCATTTTGTTTATTCATTTAGTTGGCTACATAACGAATACAAGTGCATGTATGTACATTGTAACTTGTAATACTACTTATATATGTTAACATATTTATGTATTTAATTTTCAGTATAAATATGTATTACATATACATATTCACGAATACGAAAATTATTATTTATGCTTGTGTGTTAACATACATATGTATTATATCATATATATATATATATATATATGTACATAGCTGCCTAGATATATTTGAAATGCTTCTTGATCACCTTGGAATAAAAAATAATTGCATGCCACTTTTGTTCGATCTTGGCTTTCTTCTGTGTCGCTTCTTTACACATTCATAACTCTTTGCGAATTCACAAATGCATTTATACGTATGTATATATATATATATATTGTTTGCACAAATACTAATTTTGCTGAAATAGATATTTTATGCGTATCGTATTGCTATGGGCCACATATTTGTGTTTTGTACAATACCTCAAAAATACAAAACTCCAGAAAAAAGTGAGTCATTACCTCGAAGGAAACGTGATTAGGATACGAAAGATTTAATTACAGATATAAAACGCTATATTTTCAAATAAAAATCGCATGAGCTTTCATTAGCATACTTATGTCCATTTAAATATAATATATTCATAATTTCGCAATGTTACAAACGACTCTTTTAATCACGTACTTATTTTATACAGATTTGCGACCCCGGTCAAGGTAGTCAATTTTATATGTATAAATGGATGTACATATTTGTATGTGTGTGATCAACGGTTTATGGACCTTGTACTGATTGTACATATGTATATAATTCAATGTGTACTCATAAATTAATATATTAAATATAATATATTGTTTACATAGAGAGAAGGTTTATATATATATATATGCATAGATATGTTTATATACATAACTATGGTTGAATTTGCATTTGTTATTATATATATATATATAGTTAGTTTCCATTAATTATTTTGAAAAACTTTAATCAAATCAAATTTCGCCTGTAGTAATAAATTCTATCGGACCTTTTTATTATGAAAATATAGATGCGTATAAATTTGGAATGGCCTTCAGCTCCTTGAGCGAATTTTGTTTTATGTTATCGATCGACTGAAAACGGGTTCCATTCCGTTGATTGGCGACTTGTTTGTATGTCAAACTCGTAAACCCATGTCTCTCCATGAATGTGAGATCGGAATTCGGACGATCAAGCATTCCCTAAAGGACCTGTACTCTTTTTGAAAAAAAAACTCACTTTTATCGGGACGAGTCGAGCAAGAATGCCTGTCATACTCAAAGAGCAGATGTCGAGCTCTCTTGCCATATCTCTAATATTTTCATCAGTTTAGGAGGTCAAAATTCGTCCAGGATAAGGCATGTCTTCAACGATCTCTCGACTTGAAGACTTTGTACCACTCGTAGGCTTATGTTTTTGATAAATATAAATCAAAGCCTTTTCCAACATTCGCAATAATTCCACACATGAAATTTGGTGAGAAATATAAATTTTGAGACAAATTATTTGCACAATTTTTTTAACTACTGTAAAAATCGCAACGCGCTAATGAGGAGATGAGGCGATATACATAAATCGAAATAGCTTTTGATTTTAAAGTTCAAAATTTTATTTTAGTTTAAAATTTCACCCGGTAAATATTATAAGTCTTCTTTTACTAAGCGTTACTCTACAGGAAATCGAAAAAACAATACCAGATGCGCAAATAAACTAGTAGCACTTGTTGTGCAATCCTGCGCTATGGTTCTTTCTTATCGATTTTATTTTCCTTTTACTTTTTGTTTTCTAAAAATTACTATATTTAATTTAACGTTTTAAGTTTTAAGTATATGTGCAAACTAATAGAAGAAATTAGTGTTTCAATTTGTAATTTGAACCATTCACAATAGTATAACTGGTCAAAAAACTGCTAGCAAATTAAGATACAATTCTGTTATTAGGTAGAAAATATCGGTTTTGAAAGGCAACCTATGTGCTTTGAAAAGTTTTCAAAAATGGCTGTTGTCCCTCCCCCTAATAGTTTAAATTTACATATATATCTTCCAAATGTCTGTTATCATGGTCCATATATGTGAAATTTTAATGACATGAATTAATCCGCGCCTGCCGTGGGCTAAACCCCTTAATATTGGTAGCTATAAGTGGGGTATTCCATACCAAATCGACCACTTTTGAACCCGACCCCTTTAGATTTTGCTGAAACTTATCCATCCTTTTCTACCCTTTGAAAAACAAAATGGCGAACTTCCAAAAAATGACGATTTTACTTAAAAAACCTGATTATTTTATATAATTGATCGTGTTAAATTTTTTTCAGTAAGACAGTAAGAAGACGACTTGTGGAGAAAAATTGCTTTGGTACATGGTCCCGAAAGGTGCCAATGCTGAGAAAACGGCATAGATGCAATCGTATTCAGTTTGCAAAACGACACATTAATTAGGGCGGAGCTGAAAGTTAAGAAAAAATGGTTCAAAATTTTATGGTCTGAATGCAAAATTAATATGATAGGAAATGATAGTTGCGCGTGAGTCCAACGTCCAAAAAACAAAGAAATGTGCGTCCGCTACACGACCAGGTCCTACAAACCCCGTAGGGGCAATATAATAGTTTTGCATTGTTTCTCATATTGTGTTCCGGGACCTATATTTTGGACACAAGAAAACATAGACCACCATATATCCGTTAAGGTTTTAGATAAGGTCATACTCCCAAATGTTGAATGGAATTCGCCTTGCATTTTGGCAATTCCAACAAGAGAGCGACCCGGAGCATATGTACTTCGGGTCTTGCAAAAAATGGTTTTCAGATCATGGTGCTAGCGTTCTGGCTTGGCCAGAGTAGTCAGCAGATCTGAATCTCATCAAAAACTTATGCAAAATTGTTAAGGAAAATATTGCACCCTTTAAACCGAAAAATAAGGCAGGATTCTGAGAGAAGGTACAAAGGTCTGGTATTCTGTTCCACAGAAAACTTTCGGTAGCCTAATTAAGTCTATGCCTAGAAGATCCGCATCAGTATTAGACGATTAAGAATACCCTACAATGTACTACCAATATTTCTATTAGTTCCCTTAAAAACAACTTTTTTTTAATGTAAAAGATTTTTATTCTACTTTTTTGTCCATCGATGTTTTGAAATATATTCTTTACCATTGTTTTTGTAATATTTATGAATTGTTTTTTTTTTCCAATATTTTTGCTGCTAGCAATAGCACTTGATATGAAGTACATAATAAAAGTATAACTTAGTTGAATTTAAATCAAATTCATATTTTTTGAGAACGAAAAATTAGTACCATGGATGATTCTATTTTATTGTCCGTAACTGTATAGTATATTATAATCAACTTCGTTCCCCTGGTTGACTTTTTTCTCATTTTCCTAATATATTATATTAAATTTAGCTACTTTGGTTGAGTATACATATGTATATCACATTCACACAACATTGAATTTAATTAGGTAGATTTTAATACGCACATATGAAGCATGATACGAGTATATTTGGTGGAAAAGTGAATCTAAGGCCTATAATATAAGTTAGTTCTCGTTTTCTTCTAATAATGAATACTGAATTCTTTCGGAACATTTTTTAATATAAATTTCCGCCAACACCTGTATATATTATATTTCCTCGTCTTTGATTTTTGCAAATTCGATAGAATAAAATATTCCGTTACATCCGAACTTAGAGCACTTCCTTACATGTTAATGATATAGTTTTTAACACTATAAACGAAAATATGATAGTTGCAAAGTACTAATGTCACGTTTTTTAATTTAAAATTTCTAGGAATTGGCAATGCAAGGCCGAAGGCACACATTTTGTACGAAGCTCTACAGTACATATTTACGAAAATGGTGTAAGTAACATACTTTCAATCTTTTGTTTTTGATTCCAGATACGAAATTTGCATAATTTTTAAATTTAATTCGTAATTCGTCACATAATACAAAAAAATGAAAATTTCGCGACATTTTGTTTTGTTTTTTTTTCAAATAGTTATAATCGAAAAAAGTACTTCGTCCAAGTCTTAAGGGATTAGTTCTCAAAAACCTGTGTACAATTTCATGACGATCGGTTGAGTAGGTCTCGAGAAATTTTGCCAACCGTTTTCAAGAAAAACGTATTTAATATTTGGCATTTTATCTTTCTTTTACGCTGTATTCCATCCTACTACGGTTTGTTTTTTAAAAGTTATAACTTTTTTAAAGGGAAATAACGCAAAAAACTTTGCAAAATCTCATCGGTTCTTTATTTGAAAACTTAATTGGCATGACATTTAACTTTTTGAAGATAATTTCATTTAATGTTCACGCGGCTGCGTCTTAGGGCCCTTCGGAAAGTCCAATTTTGGGCAACTTTTTCGAGCATTTCGGCCGGAATAGCCCTGAATTTTTCGGAAATGTTGTCTTCCAAAAGCTGGAAAAGTTTGCTGGCTTATTTCTGTAGACTTTAGACTTGACGTAACAAAAAATAGTCTAAAGGCGTTAAATCGCATGATCTTGGTGGCCAAAACTTAAAAAGTCCATTTTCTTTGAGATGAATTGTTGTCCGAAGTTTTCCCTCAAAATGGCCATAGAATCGCGAGCTGTGTGGCATGTAGCGCCATCTTGTTGAAACCACATGTCAACCAAGTTCAGTTCTTCCATTTTTGGCAACAAAAAGTTTGTTAGCATCGAACGATAGCGATCGCCATTCACCGTAACGTTGCGTCCAACAGCATCTTTGAAAAAATACGGTCCAATGATTCCACCAGCGTACAAACCACACCAAACAGTGCATTTTTCGGGATGCATGGGCAGTTCTTGAACGGCTTCTGGTTGCTCTTCACCCCAAATGCGGCAATTTTGCTTATTTACGTAGCCATTCAACCAGAAATGAGCCTCACGCTCTTTTTCGGAATTGGAACGGCCGAAACACTTTTTTCGAACCTAAGTACTTTTTTGGGGTTTAATAAAATTTAAATTTTTGTTTTTGCCAGCGTTTGCTATTTTTAATTTTAATTCAAATTCATGATAAAAAAAATGAAAATACTGCGCATTTTGTTTTGACACCATGTTATGAAAAAATCCCCAACTTTTGGGATTTTTCCAAAATCCCTACTTCATGAAAATCCTTTAACCCTTTTCAAAAAAATTTTAAACCCTTTACGCTGTATTCTTTTTTTTTTTTTGTTTTCAAAAATTATCTATTCTGCTCTATAGGGGAAGGTCTGAACTGATTGCATAAACTTTTGACATTATACAAGCATACTCGAGAACATTCATATCTCCACAATATTTTAGTAAAATAATTCACGCATTGATCGATTCAACGTAAAGTCTGCTGGAAGAACAAAAATCAAAAATTATACGTTCACTTAAGGGGGAGCCTGATTTAGAAGCTTCAAAAATCAATTTTTTTGGTTGCTTAAATCCCTTTCAAAATAATCTAAGAATATGTCCTCAAAGTTTTAAATGAGAATTTGAAATATTTTCGAAGCTAAATAGAAGGAAAATACTGACCGAGCGTCTAGCAGATATATGAGCGATTGGGCAGAAAGCAAAAACTTTGTCGCGCGATTTCTCGGTTTTTCATTTTTACGATTTTTTTTAATTGGCGGAAAAAAAACTTAACGTCGTATGAAATTGGGGCAAAGTTTATTATCTTTGGTATTCAATTATCTTCTAGTTAAACTAAAACAAACTAAGAAAAGTCAAGTTTTAACATATTTTTAAACAACATAAAGTAAAATTTTTTGGTCACAAACCACTTTTTTTCAATTTTTAAAAAAATTTCTAAAATTTTACACTTTTTTTGCATTTTTTTTTGTTTAACTAGAATATAAATTATTAAAAAATATGAATCTCTTTGAATTTTTTGTTTCCGATAGGAATTACGACCTGCGCGCCGTCTGACAAATGAACATGCGAAATGCATCGGGCAATTGCTTCCCAAAGGCGGAATATCAAAGATTTCGTATCCAAAAACTTTTTGAATCATGTCCCAATATATTACTATAAACTCTAGAAGTTTTTCTTTAATGACTTATTTCTTTCCTTCCCAAAAAAAGTTCTTAAAAAAATCGATTTTTTGAAGCCTCTAAACCAGGCTCTACCCTTAATTTACTAAAATATCTTACACATTGACTGATATACTCGTATACGCTATTAAGCCAAGTGGAGGTTTGAAATTCTAACAAAAGGCACTCATAGGTATATAAAGGGTGATTTTTTTGAGGTTAGGATTTTCATGCATTAGTATTTGACAGATTACGTGGGATTTCAGACATGGTGTCAAAGAGAAAGATGCTCAGTATGCTTTGACATTTCATCATGAATAGACTTACTAACGAGCAACGCTTGCAAATCATTGAATTTTATTACCAAAATCAGTGTTCGGTTCGAAATGTGTTTCGCGCTTTACGTCCGACAAATTTTGTTCAGCGATGAGGCTCATTTCTGGTTGAATGGCTACGTAAATAAGCAAAATTGCCGCATTTGGGGTGAAGAGCAACCAGAAGCCGTTCAAGAACTGCCCATGCATCCCGAAAAATGCACTGTTTGGTGTGGTTTGTACGCTGGTGGAATCATTGGACCGTATTTTTTCAAAGATGCTGTTGGACGCAACGTTACGGTGAATGGCGATCGCTATCGTTCGATGCTAACAAACTTTTTGTTGCCAAAAATGGAAGAACTGAACTTGGTTGACATGTGGTTTCAACAAGATGGCGCTACATGCCACACAGCTCGCGATTCTATTGCCATTTTGAGGGAAAACTTCGGACAACAATTCATCTCAAGAAATGGACCCGTAAGTTGGCCACCAAGATCATGCGATTTAACGCCTTTAGACTATTTTTTGTGGGGCTACGTCAAGTCTAAAGTCTACAGAAATAAGCCAGCAACTATTCCAGCTTTGGAAGACAACATTTCCGAAGAAATTCGGGCTATTCCGGCCGAAATGCTCGAAAAAGTTGCCCAAAATTGGACTTTCCGAATGGACCACCTAAGACGCAGCCGCGGTCAACATTTAAATGAAATTATCTTCAAAAAGTAAATGTCATGAACCAATCTAACGTTTCAAATAAAGAACCGATGAGATTTTGCAAATTTTATGCGTTTTTTTTTTAAAAAAAGTTATCAAGCTCTTAAAAAATCACCCTTTAGTATGTAGGCTGCGAGAGGTATTGAACCAATTTATTTAAAAGGAAATTATCAACATATACATATATGATACAACGTCAACCAGAACTTTGAAAATCTTTATATTAGGTAATGGCTACTGAAAGTATTGACCCGATCTTACCAATTCTTAGCATCAAGGCAAGTTATTACCATTGTTATATTTCATAAATTGAGCGATTTTTTTGGTAAAATAAATTTCAGCTTAGGTAACCATATTCGGTATTTGGTGGTGTTTGATTTGTACACAGTAAAGCGAAAGACTCAAATGGAAATTTATATTTTATTACAGGGAAAGTAGAAAAATGTTAGGTTAGTATCATATATCATTTGGTTGAAATTAGTTCAGTAGTTCCATAGATACCTAGGGATGGACGGTTCCACACCCATAGTTTAATTTTAATACCGGTTCCAATGAAGCTCTGTCTGACTATTTTGATCGAGAAATTTAATGCTACTATATGGTGAGAGCGCCTAGCTACTGCCCAATTTCAGTTGTATACGCGATTCCCAGTTTAATATTAGGTTGTCAAAAAAGTCTTGCGGTATTTTCGATAGTTGGCGCTGAAAGCGCGTAGTTCTAGTTTTATTCGTCGCATCGGGTCATGCTATACCTTTTGGAAAGCTCATTTCACGCGCTAACACGTGTTTGATTGATTGTCATTTCTTCTAAGTCGTTCGTGAGTTAATACGGCATATTTTACGGTACTACTACGATAAAGGCAAAAATGCATCTCAAGTCGCCAATGAAATTTGTGCAGTTTATGGACCCGATACAGTTTCCATTTCCACCGCACACCGATGGTTTCAACGTTTTCGTTCTGGAGTAGAGGTGGTCGAAGATGCGCCACGCTCCGGAAGGCCTGTCGTCGAAAATTGCGACAAAATCGCTGAATTGGTCGAAAGAAACCGGCATAGGGCAGCCGTAGCATCGGTCAAGAGCTGGGCATGAGTCATCAAACCGTTATAAACCATTTGAAGAAACTTGGAGCCACTAAGAAGCTCGATGTATGGGTGCCACACGAATTGATTCAATAAAATACTGCAAGACTTTTTGACAACCTAATATCTTAAGGGCTTACTGGTTTCAAAAAGAATTTTAGATTACTATCCTAGATTTTTAAGTTTATCCGGGTAATGGTTTTGGAGATACAGCTTTGAGAACTGGTGCGCTCGGGGCTGGTTAGGTTAAGTATGCTGTCTTTAAAGGAAATAAAATACGGCGATCTGTGATGTAGAAAAGGAAGGGGAGGGGTGTGGTTGAATTTTTAATTGTTAAAAACGGTTTATCTTGATTTCCGGCAAAACTACGATAACTTTTATCACATATTCTTCAAATTTATTTAAAAAATTTATATAACCAAGAGTTGGGTTTATTATTTTTTCTTGTACAAGCAGTTTTGTTCGTTCACAAAGTTTTGTGTAAACTTACCTACTTCTATCCCAAACACACTCTTTTTATTGAAATTTTTTATTTGAACTGCTTATAATATCTAATATCGAAAGAAAAAAAATCTCACCTCAAAATTCTAGATTAGTTTTAATGTGAGTAGGATTTATGTTTGTTAAAATCTCTTACTTCAGATCAGATATACATTATTATTGTAAATTTGCTCAAAATCGGAAAAAGATTCCACTAAACGATTCAGTTCTGCTTTTTTACATCTGCTACTACAAAATAAAAAATAAGGATGAAATACAGGACATCCTTGAATCTTTCTTTCAGCTTTTAAGCACTAGTCTACTAGCTCCAATCTAACTTTAAACCATATGTATCATTCAAAATATTTTAATGAAATTAAGTGGGCCCGTTTTTTTGTTATGTCGTTTAACACTCAATCTAAACTCCATATCCCCAATAAAATGATTCAATTCCCTAAAATAATAGTTTTTAAAATGACGGATAGTTATGGTATATTTACATGTTTAATTAATATTACATGTTGCATATTTTTTTTAGGGATTACTATAGCATTCGCAGTATGCCTCATTATTCTTGGAATCCTGGTTACTTGTGAATTTACAGCGCTAATTAATATAATAATAAATTATCAAGTTGCTCTTCGCCCGGGAAGCCAAACATTTGGATGGTGGGCTAAGCCACCTGTGGAACCGAAAATATCAGTTTACGTTTATAATGTCACAAATGCAAACGAGTTTTTGAATAATGCTTCCAAACCAATTCTTGATGAAGTGGGCCCTTATGTTTACACGTAAGTTTTATATCAATTTCAACTATATTTCCATATGTAGGTACGTATGTGTATATATTCTTGGAGGAATGAGCGGAAATAATAATTTTTCTATTTCTCTCCTTTGGTTACAATGTAGTTAAGGTATTAATAATTACTTGCTGTTGTTACTAAAACATCAAAAGTTGGTGATAATACAGAGTGACAATAAAGCTGTAAAAGAGAAAATAATATATTTTTACATTATTTAGTTGGTGATCAGGGCAAAAGTAATTTAGTACTTACGAATCATTTAACGCCATTTTACAATATCCAAATAATCTATTAACATTTCTTGAGAAGTAGTGAACTTTTTACAAACTTTCTTATAATTAGTAAAACTCCCAATCCTAACTAGACGATGCCATTTTTTCATACAAGTAACAACTATTTTGGTACATGTTTAGTAGAAATATACTAAGTAACTTAATAGATAAAACCTAGTTTAACAGATAAAATCTCGTCGTTCTGTATATTTCAAAACATTAGTTTCGTTCTAGCTACAAGCGTTTCTTAATCCAAAAAACTACCAGACGACACAAGTTGAGAGTGTAAATAGCTAGTTTCTGTAGAAGAAACTGCCATAGGAAGAAACAGCTGTTAAAGCACAATTAAGATACAAAGCTTATATATTTTACCTTTAATATATGTACACATATGTTTATATAAGAAAGTGTTAATATTCAGGAAATTACTTTATGTGTGGTTTATGTAACTTTTTTTATGTATCTTAGCCCAAAATTAAGAAAACTACCATGGAGTTTCTTAAAACTAATCAATTTATGATTTTGATGGCCAAATAAGCCAAATTTTTTTGAAATTATACTTCTTATACGAGTTCGGAAAAGGTTGCATTAAATGCATAGTTGCGCAGCCTTGTCTGCGAAGATGTTCGAACAGCAAGGGAAGCGGTGACAGTCGGCGATCGTTTGTTAGTTTCTGTCGGCACAGGTCGGATTTTCTACCAGCAACACAATGTTGCCATGCGTATGCTATTGTTGTTTTTGTAGAACAATGTGTCATTTTTGGGCATTTTAAATTAAAACATCCAACATTTATTACGATTGCAAATTATTATATATTGAACTTGTGATATGTGGCGAAACAACTTAAATCCTTTTTTTTATGATTTTATGGTATATTAACACAACTGACTTTCGATCTTTCAGTACTTATAAGGTGAATTAAGCCTGTTTTTAATCATTTGTAATTGAAAATTAATTCTAATATGCATCAAATTACAAACCGCTTCATGAAATATATTTAAATTTCGCATTTTCTTTGATTTTCATTGTTTTAAATTAAAGGAATTTAAATTAAATTCCCCCGTTCGCATATATTTTTGGTATAATTTCAATCTGGTCATTCCAGTCATTTCAACAGAGAACGGATAATATAGAGAAGGTTCAACTACGGACAAGCGTGTAAACTGTCAAGAGCCATGAATTTTCTATTAGTGGATTTCACCTTTTTTGGCTCGGCAGGAGAAACTTTAACAGAAATGAGTGAACAGAGCTGAGAATCCAATGAAAATTATGCTCAGAAATATACATTGCTTTTACAGACGCCTGTTGGCCTTTTGGCTTATATTTTTATACGTTTACATGCTATCATATCAATTGATATGAATATAATTTTGCGAAGTTTTGTGAATTCATGCAAAATTGATAACATTATTATTAAGATATGCAATTCTCCAAGCAATATTTGTAAATAATGTACAAATAAAGGCTACTTTTTAAATATTTCTTATCTTTGATAATGTAATATCATTTCATACATATGTATTCATATATATGCTATATATATGATATATTATCATAATATCCTAAAAACATAATATATTACAATAATAAAATATTATATGTAAATCACACCTCTTCTCATTTAAATCTTTCATACGCATCTATCCTGCAGATATGTGTGCAAGTACAAATCAATTTCAAATCAAGATATTATAAGTAATATAAAAAGCGCGCGCTTCTCTATATTTACGTACACACATATCAATATTCCTCTGATTTATGTGTACAGTCAATCCCGGTTAGGTAGCACTCCGCTTAATTGAAAATCAAATCCCTCCCTCATCACTCTTAACAGCCTATATTATATCTTTCTGCATCTCACGATTTGTTTTTTGAAATACCTAGAAATTATTGTTTTAAGTACGACACATTTAAGTATCCGCAGTCGCTTATGTACCAAATTATATTTTTATTTTTATCTAACTACAAATATCTGTATCTTTGATTGTGGCACATAACTGGGAATGACTGTATTTGTCAAGGAATGTGAAAAATATTTTGTAATTCTGAAATATCGCGACTCGCAGAAATCTGTGTCGATATGTATGCAAGCTTACACACAAGCATACATATTTACACTTGTTTGTAGGCGAAGTTGTACAGCGGCAAGGAAAGCGGTGACAATCGGCGGCCATTCGTTTATTTTTTTAGTTTCATGACAACGGAGTTTTTGTATGAAACAATGGTTGTATATATTTACACACAAATTGGTGTATGGACAAATTTACAAACATGCGAATGATTCTTTCAAATTTGTTTACGTTCACACAAAATTACATACATACATATGTGAATATGTGAACTTTATTCGTACGTTTTTTTTTTAATGTGTTTACATGTACATAATTATATGCATATGATTTTTAAGATTTTACCAAAACGGGATTTTATCAAAAAACAATTTATCATTACGGGTATGGTTTTTAAAAATCTGTTTATACATCCATAGCAATTATGAGCGTCGGCTTGGTCTTCAAAATGTTATCAAAAAAAATGCCCAATATACATACATACTAGGTAATAATGGAAAATATTTGGGTAATATTTAGGTAATAATGAACATATGACTTTATTATAAATTCCAACAGATTTAATGGAATTTATCATTCAATAGGTCAAATTGCACATACATACATACATATATACGAGTACACATGAGCTTTGTTATGAAATATATGGAGAATATCTATAAATGATATACAGTCTCTTGCGCATTGTAAATATGCGAATCTGTAAGCGTACATTTCTAAACATTAAAATTAGCATTATTTTTCTCATTTAACACTGAAAATGGTCCATTCTGCTATTTTTGACCCTCTCATGTTAAATATTGATGAAATCCGCTAATAATATTTTTGTGGTGAAATCCACTAATAGAAAACTAAACCCCTCCAAAAAGAGGAACGTGATGACGATCGGCACACCATGAACCTTCTCTATAAATGTACGTTCTCTGATTTCAATTACAAAACGTCAAAACCTCCCCAATCCAGGCAACTGTCAAAGTTTATGTGGCTTTGACGTTTAGCAATTGTTCTCTCTGAGAGAAGAGTTGGACACAGAGATAAAGAGATGTTTAACTCCTCTCTCACTGGAAGTAAGAGAGCACTTGCTAAACGTCAAAACCTACTAAACTTTGACAGCTAATCGAGTTCAGTAGGTTGATTGAAATCTTACCAAAAAAATATGTAAACGGAGGGATTTGTTGCATCGTTCAAGACCACTTATTAGAAATGTAAAACAATGAAAATTAAATAAATTTGTAAAATTCAAAGGTTTTTGATGAAACGTTTTTAATTTGAAGCATTATAGAAGTATTTTCAATGGAAAATGATTAAAAACATTTAATGATTGAGAGCTAACAAGCTTAAATCCATTTATTGGGTATTGAAAGGTCAAAAGTCAGTTGTTCTAATATACTTTAAAAAGATTTAAATAGTTTCTCCATATAATAAATAACCACTATTTAGTAATAATTATTCGTACTAAATGTTGGGTGTTGGGTTGATAAATGCCCATAAATTATTATTTTGTTCAATCTGGCCATAATGGAAAATGTTATAAAAAAAACGCTTATTTTGCGGCGCTCTCACTCTGGAATAAGTTAAACATCCCTTTATACCTGGTTGGACATATCTTTATCTCTGCTTTGAAAAGTTAAGACTACACTTCACAGGATCATTTCTGTACTCAGTCTTCATTTACTTTCTTTGCAAATCGATCCGCAATGACGAGATATATCGTTTTATCTGACAGCGTGAGGTTTATGAACTTCATTTCTAATTTTGTCTTGTATCATATTTCTCGTTTCTTTGAAAATCGCTCGGTTACAACGGATAAAATGACTTCTGAGTGGTGATTTTATTGAATAAATTCCAAGGTTTTATACAAATAATATATACTCGTAATAAGTACAGTACGAATATGTATGTTTGTAAAATGGAATAAAGTAGCGATATATATTGTATAGGTACTAAAAGATGTTAGTTAAAAAAGGATTTAGAATTTTTTGATCCTAAAAATAGCGATTTTATACCTTTTCAATACTTGTAATATTATATCGATACCTCGATATATCGAAACAATAAATATCGCTCAAAAATATTGATACATTGAAAAAATTATATCGTTGTATCGATATTTTTTCGACAACCATAGTTTGTATGTTTGCGCATTATTTTTCCTTCGTTTCTGTTTCATTTCTTTCAAATTCTCAACTATTTTGTGTGACTTTTGGTTGAAATACTCTACGTTGGCCGTTAAAAAGTTAAGACTAGGGATGTCGGAAATGGAATAAAGTATCGATATATATTTTATCGGTAATTATTGAATATATCAATATCGGCATTGATATTTTTATTTAAAAATATCGATATATCGGTATGATATGAAAAAAAATATATATATTTGGCCTAATCTACTTTAATCACCTTACCTTACTAGATAAATACTAACCAATAGACATAATTTTTAATAAATCAAGAACAACAATTAAAACATTAATTATTTATTAATTAAACCAATATTTATCTGATACAGACATAAGAAAAACTCTATGATTTACGTGCCCGGCTGTAAGCCGACTTTTGTTATTGGGTACTGCGAGATTCACAGCAGATGCCACTCTCTCCTCTCAAATACTTTAGAACGTTGTTTTCCGTACTCACTGTTTTTCACTCTTATGTTGTAAAAATGAAGATTACTTTTATTAAAGCCAACACTTGTTCTTATTATTTATTGAAGATAATTTTTGAACACTTGCACTCTTCTTGGCGTCTGAACAATAAGTGACGCTTCTGGAAACTACGAATTAAGTATTCAGTTGAAACTGTGAAATTCTAAGAAGAATAATTGACGAACAGAGTGCCCACAATCCTTTTGTAAAAAACGCGGGGAAAGATGTTTTCTTTTTCTCATCTTTCGCCTGTTGAGTGATGTTGGGGAGGTTGATATTTTTCTGCATTACGCTTCTATTACTTTATGTAAATTGTGGGAGTAATGCAAAGGAGTATTTGTTTGGATTAAACAGTTAGTATAAAAAAGAATTTAGAATTTTTTGATCATAAAAATATCGTTTTTATACTTATTATATCGATACCTCGATATATCGAAACAATAAATTTCGCTCAAAAATATTGTTACATTGAAAAAATTATATCGATGTATCGATATTTTTTCGACAACCCTAGTTAAGACTATACTTCACAGGATCATTTCTGTAGTCAGTCTTGTGGGTTGACAATTCACAAGTCGCAAAGAGGAACTTTCAATGAAATTGTTTACTATTGATATTATCTCAACATTTAGTTTATGCCGCACTGTCAAGAGCTGTTGCCATTAAAGGAGTTTACATTATCCCAGTGAACATACAAAAAAAATGTATCATGGCATTCGAAGCAATGACAGGTCATGTCGCGCTTTACGAGATGAAATGATAAAATTTCGTCAAAATCCAATTATCACCTTAGAAAAAGAATTATTCGAGTTTCTTAGCACAAGAAAATGTTTATCAATAATATCATTCAATTGTCAAAGTCTTCGTGCTCATGTTGATAGTTTCTCAGATAAAGTGTTTAAGCAGTCAAACATCTTGATGTTATCAGATCCGTACCAAATTTTGATTTCGTTGTAAGATTTCAACGAAATGAAAAAAGAAATTCAGGCGTTGCTATTTATCACAATGAGCAAGATAAATGTCATATTCTCACTCCTAATTTAGATATAAAGGCTCCGTATGCGAGTGATGCTGATGTGACGATATCAACATCATCAAGAATTGGCGATTTGTGTGCGGTAGAATGCAAAATGAACCTTAGCGATAATCATAATTGTAAAAAATTGAATTTAATTGCCATTTATATATCACCAAATTCATCGATGAGAGATATAAAATTGTTCATCGGTAAAGCTTTATTGCCGTTGTCAACTGCAGGTTCGCAAGCTTTTGCAGATATTAACGAAGAACCAGTAGAGTATAGCAAACAACGTGTACTAATTGCGGGAGATTTCAATGTAAATTTCTCACTGCCAGAAGCTGAACCATTACCGGCATTCCTCAAAGAGAAATTTTCATTAGAAATGATCAATGGAAGAAATGATCCTACGGCAAAAGGAGGTACGACTATTGATGCGGTATTCGCGAGAAATATAGATAGAATAGATGTAAGACATTTCATATCGTATTTTAGTTATCATAATCCAATTGTAAATATTATAGATATCAATCCGTCAGAACCCAGAAATGATAATTGAATTAGACTTTGCTTTATAAAATGTGCATAATAAATTTTTAAAATGTGAATTTAAGAAAGTGTTGGTCATTCCACCATATTTTTATTATTTCCCTTTCGCTAGTTTTCTTTCATACAAAATGATATGCATTTCTTGGAATATTACTAAGAAGTATAACTTAATCCGCGCGTAGGGACTCCACGCACCAGTTTTTTTAAATAAAGGAGTTCGTGGCATCATGACATCATTGTTATAATTAAGTAGATAAGACAATTTTGTCTACATTCTTATTTTAATTATTAGTCGACACCATTTTTGTATAATAAAATTTGTCAATAAATTAATAATAACATAATATAGTATTTATGTATATAATCAATAAGTAGATTTATGAAAAACAATATTTTACGCTTTTTAGAGAGTCATGGGAGAAAGTCAATATTGTTGAAAATGAAAACGGCACATTAAGTTATAATTTGAAAAAAGTTTACATTTTCCGAGAAGATTTGTCATTCGGAATGGAGGATGATGTTGTAATTGTTCCTAATATACCGATGTTAAGTGCCACTTCACAGAGCAAACACGCAGCTAGGTATATGGTTTTCATTTTTTTTCAATTCTCATTTAAATAAGGTAATATTTATTTACAATTGGCTTTCTAGATTCTTACGACTTGCCATGGCTAGTATAATGGATATTTTGAAAATAAAGCCGTTTGTTCAAGTCTCTGTTGGTCAGCTGTTATGGGGCTATGAGGATCCACTTCTTAAATTAGCTAAAGATGTTGTACCTAAGGAGCAAAAGCTGCCATATGAAGAATTTGGGTTAATGTACGGTAAAAATGGAACATCCACCGTAAGTGCAATATATTTCATTTTCCTATATATATAGTCATAATATAATTCCTTTCCCAGGATCGTATAACAATTTTCACAGGAGTAAATGACATAACACAATATGGAATAATCGATAAATATAATGGAAGATCATATCTGCCTCACTGGTTAAATGATAACTGTAATAGACTAAATGGAACAGATGGTTCAATATTCCCGCCACACATCGAAAAGAATCGCATTCTATTCGTATACGATAAAGATTTGTGCAGACTTTTACCACTTGTGTTTGAAGAAGAAGTACATATCAAAGAAAGCATCGTTGGGTATAGGTTCACACCACCCGAAAATGTATTTTCAGACGTTGAAAGGAATCCCGAAAATATGTGTTTCTGTCCAGCAGGACAACCTTCCTGTTCACCAAATGGGCTATTCAATGTTTCCCTTTGTCAATATGGTACTAACATTTAAAATCTTAATACTATTTTATAAAGTATTAATTCAATTTTTTATATTAATTTATTAAGATTCCCCAATTATGTTGAGTTTTCCTCACTTTTATTTGGGTGACGAAAGTTTTCTCTCTGAAGTGGAAGGAATTTCACCACCCGATAAGGAGAAGCATAAATTTTTCATTGATGTTCATCCGGTAAGTGAAAGTTTTCTTTACATAGTATAGTACATATATATCTATATATAATAACACAATCCAATAACAGAAGGTGTGTACTAAGAATTATCAGAATTTAACTCTTAATGTACACTTTTTCAAAATCATAATAAATATTTCTCTCATTTCATTCTTTTTTATTGTATACGTAGTTCAATATATAGTATATTTAAAAAAAAGGGAAGGTATTCGACAAATTTCTACGAAAATTTAGTGTATTCCAAACGTTGCTTCCTAAGAGTTGTTAAATTCTACAAAAAAGCTGACGCATGCTCCTTATCAGTTCTTCGCCGCCGTGTTTGAAAAGCTCGATCGGTAGTCCATCGGACCTCGCCGCTTTGTTGTTCTTCAGACGGGTAATTGCTATTCGAGCTTCTTCATGGTCGGGCAATAGAACGTCATCGACTGAGGAGTCGGGGAAGTACTTCCACTATAAGCTCTGGGCATCATGAACTAGATCATCCCTGGGGGTTTTACAAGAGTTTGCTCCGGTCTTGAAACATTCTGCTAGTCGCCGCATTTTTTCGTAGAACTTTCGAGCATTACCCCTGTTGGCCAGCTTTTCAAGCTCTTCGTACTCACGCATTTTGGTCTCTCTCTTTTTTGTCTGCAAATGCTTCTCGCTTCCCTCTTCAACTCTCGGTATCTGTAACGTTATGAGATAACCAGTCTGTTTTCTCTCCACTACGACACAACACTCCGCATCGTACCAGCTATTCTTTTGCATTTTCCAAAACTTGTCTGTTGTGACTGTTGACGTGTGCTTTTTTCTGCGTATCTCGGCTGCAATAAAGTAGTGGCCCGAGTCGATGTTAGGACCTCGAAGTGTATGCACGTCTAAAACACTTGAGACGTGTCTTCCGTCTATCACAACATGATCGATCTATAGAAAACCATATTTCGGGTCCCGGCAAATTCGATCACCTCAACCCATTTGGAGCTGTTTCCTCGTGGAGGCGGATTTTACCAACTGTTGTGCCAAAGATACCTTCTTTGCCCACCATGGTAATAAAGTCACTAAGCACGATTATAACATCGTGACGGGGGTAGTTCTCATAGGCTCACTGTAGTAAATGCCACAAGGACCTATTCGCCTCAGCCCTTGTCCCGTCCATCGAATTTCTGGGACAGCGGTGATGTCAGAAAGACATGGCCATGGTCGACATCCAGGCTATTTCTTATTGCTCATTAGTTTTTAGGTGGCTCGACTTCAAACGGATGTTCTTTAGATAACCAGAGAATATTTGGTTAAACACCAAAAGTCGAGTCCCAAGTGAATGATGATCAGAAAACTTTCTTCACTTGCGTGAACTTCTGCACATGACTCCATCCCCCAAACTTCCATATACTACTTATAATTATTTTCGTTATTTTAAGAAGATTTATGCCGGCATATTCAGTATTGTTTCAAAATATTTTTTAGAGTATACATAGCAATGTCAAAATTAATTCCATCAGCCCGTCCCTTTCTCTGCCCCAATATTCTCTATTAAATGATTTTCGTCTTTCCAATTTGTAGTCCTTGGTATAAACCTCATATAACTAATGTAATCAATTCCGACACAATTTGAAAGATTATTTGCGTCTAAGAAAAGTTAACACGATCGGTTCCAAAAACACAAATTTGTTTCGAAAAACGCGTCGCGTTAACGTCTATGAAACAATGCTTTCCGACTACCGATCGGCCAAATTAAAGCAAATCAAAATCAATGTTATGTTAGAATTCTCTGGTTGGTGACTTTTTAATTCGGAGGCAGCCAGATATCTTGATGCATTTTACTATGACGGAGTCTAGTAGCATAGATAACCATATTTCGGGCCCCGGTGAAGTCGATCAGCCTTAACCCATTTGAAAATCTTTCATCATGGAGGCTGAATTTAGCAACCGATTTGCCAAATATACCTTCTTTTACCGTCCTGACTTTAAAGTCACCAAGGACGATTTCGACACCGTGACGGGGTAGCTCTCATAGGTGTGCTCTAAGCGTCCGTAGCAGACATACATCATCTTTGACGACGGTGATGTCAACCTTTATGCTACGACATCAACCAGCTGGGCAGAGGCGCCTTTTTAATTAAGGACCGGAAGTTCTAGGTGCATGTCCTTAAATCGTATTCCTTAAAATGTTTGTAGAGGTGGTCTCTCATCCGAAGATGTTTTCTTTTCTTCATTGGTAGCGATTTTTACGAGGCGGGTCCCAAAGCAGACGCTCAACCCAGGGGGATTGTTTTTCCTTCTCACTTTAGCTCGACTTCGAACGGATGTTTTTTAGCTACCCAGAGGATACTTGGTCTAAGACCGGAAGTCGTGAACTGCTTGAGCGATATGTAAAAGAATCGTATCTGGCCACTCCCAAGTGAGTGGCACTCAAAGAGCGTTCCTCACTTGGGTGAAATTCTATACATAACTCCATCCTCACTGTATATATAGCAATGCTCAACTTGACGAACTGAGTCGATTATGTCATATATGTATATATGCGAATTAGTCTCTCAGTAGATACTGATTAGATACTGCTAATTTGCCGGAATCGTCCATATCGGATCATTACAGCATATAACTGCCATACAAATTCATCGGTCATGCTTTATGACATGTACCATTTAAGGGTATTATAGCTTCGGTTCAATTGAAATTCATGTTGTTTTTTACTTTTGAATTAGAAACAAAAGTGCTTAAATAAATAAAATACTAACTTCAACAATAAAATTTTAAATTTATTTCAGACGATGGGAACAACTTTAAGAGCTCGTGCTCGAGTCCAGATCAATTTGGCTGTCAGTCAAGTTTTCGATATAAAACAAGTGGCTAATTTTCCTGATATTGTCTTTCCCATTTTGTGGTTTGAGGAAGGCATAGACGAACTACCGGATGAAATAACCGATTTAATGAACTTCGCCGCAACCGTTCCGCCAAAAATTCGTTTGGGTATTATAATTGGCCTTTTTTCATTGGGTGCTTTTCTTTTCTCGCTTGCTTTGTTCTGCTTAATAAGAAGCTCGAATAGACAAAGCACCCTTCATCTGGAAGGATCTAATTATTTAGCAACAGCACAGTTCGATTTGACAAAAAAGAAAGCTAAGGAGTCGAAATAAAAATATTCGATACTACGCGTATTTTATGTAATTATTAAAAACTTAGATAAGGAAGCGGGATATGTACTATACTTGAATAATTGGAGTTAATATTGCATTTTTTTATAATATTTAACCTGTGTAAATATTGATACGTATATGTATGTATTTATATACATATAAGTATGTAACCATACTACTGGTACATATGTATATAGTTTTTGGTTTTGTTTCCCTAATATAATTTTGTTTTATAAGAAATAATATATTGAGCTTTGAAAGCATTTTTTACGAAAGTATTGAGCAGACAAGAGTAATCAATCCTTGGTTTTCAAATTTGTATTTCCATGTCTTTATTTCAAATAATCAAAAAAAAAAAAAAATGGTAAAAAATATAGTAATGATTGAATTTTATTAACGGATTATTTTCAAAAGCAGATAAGACCATATAATTATTTTATAAAAAATGTTCGTATTTAATAGGCCTGCTCATTTTTTAATATTCAAGACTGAATAGAAAACTTTTTTTTTATCGCAACAATGCTTTTTGGTAAAAAATATAAACATAGGGAACATACCTAAGTATTTGATGTCCATATTGTTAATGTTTTTAATATAATAAGTAAATTGAATATAATTGATTAAAACATATCAAATGGTTCTCTCTGTAGTTAAATTAAGTTAGTTTAATGTAATGGTAGTCATTTCTATTTCTGTATACATATGTTTGCAAATATTCGTGTATCTATAAATTAAACCTGGTTTCATAAAAAATCTACATAAAAGAATTTCATGCCAAATTAGAGAATTATATGGTTTTAATTATATTATATTGTAATTGCTACATTGCAAAGTTATTATATGTACATGTCTACAACTTAAAAACTTTTAAAATAATTAAAAATGTATACATACATACGTATATATATATATATATCTATACATATATACAGGCTTATAGTATGTACATATGTGTATTAGAATATTGTAATACTCAGTAAAAGGAAGCGGGTGTCTGAATCTTTATATTTGTAATATAATGTTACTCATGTGCATTGAATAGGTAGTCTTAAATATTTGTAGTAAATTTTGTTTTGGGATTATGCTTTGTGTTTAACTAGAATAAATATTGTTTAACTTATTTTATTTTCTGGTTTTTTTGTTTTTTAGACAAAAATATATAATGATTATGTAATATGTATCGCACAACTAAGTGAACACTTTGGTGTTACCATTTTTTGGATTTTCAGAGATAAGTCAAACAACTGTTCAAAAGTAAAGTTTTCGAGATACTTCCAATTTCTTCTACTGCTCGCAAACAATCCAATTAATAAATATAAATAAAATTGGGACATCGGATACATAATATTGAAAGTGAGAGGGGGCGAGAGCTCATTGTGTTGTCAAATTGATAACCAAATTAAGCTTTATCTAGCAACTCCGTGAATTTGGTAAAATACCTAATTATTTTCCATTTAAGTTGGAGCAGAGGTGGGCATATTAGCCCTCGGTGGCATTTTACATCGTTCGGGCACGCGTGCACATTTTGATGGCTAGATGAGGCGATCACCGCGGGCAAACATGAAGAGGAAATTGAGAGCAAGGTATTTTACCATTCCTTGTTTACAAATAAGAGCGCGCGTATATATGGGTAGTTACACTGTAGGTAACAACTGTAAAAACAATTTTAAGTTTCTTTATAACTACCATAAATTTATAAAATGTAAGACAAATAATAGAAAGTATAATAAATATTTTAGAAGATGTTTTTTGGTTAAAGTTTCAGCTGCTTCCAAAATGCATTATTTAATGAAATCTCCATTGAAAAATGAGTGGCTACCTAAAACTATTTTTAGTGCAATTGCATAGCTAATATGGATTGCACCGTTACTATCAACAGAACACTCCTAAAAGTACATAAATGCAGATAATACCATATTTGTAACAACTTATTAACTTAAAAACCTCCGCTTTAATGTTGTCATAAGTTCATAAAATCAGTACGGGATTCACCTGTATACCGATCATATTCTTCGTGTTGCGCTTCATATTGCCTTTGAATATTATATTTCTTTATCCACATTAAATTAATGAATATTTCTTTTTAAATTTTGGACACTGTTTTCACGCGCTGCTAACGTTTCTACTCATTTATATTACAAAAACTTCAGTTTATGAACCACTGTAGTTGATGATTTTTTATTTTTTTTTAAATATGTGTCCCCTTTCTAATTATTATCTTAATACATTTCCAGAGGCAACTTAGATCTTTAAAATTTAATAATATAAATATAGAAAAAAGAACTAAATTCTTTGTACATTTTGGTACAACAACTAAACCGAAAATATCACAAATCATATATTTATATAAGCATTTTCATTAAATGAAATGGAACTGCAATACGTTGAAAGAAAATACATATAATGGTCACAAGTATCTTCTCTTTTTTATAATAGGTTGTCAAAAAAGTCTTGCGGTATTTTCGCTAGTTGGCGCGGAAAGCGCGTAGTTCTAGTTTTATTCGTCGCATCGGGTCATGCTATACTTTTTTGGAAAGCTCATTTCACACGCTAACACGTATTCGTTTGATTGTCGTTTCTTTTAAGTCGTTCGTGAGTTATAGCGTCGCAAACATGGAGCAAAATAAAGAGAAAATACGGCATATTTTACAGTACTACTACGATAAAGGCAAAAATGCATCTCAAGCCGCCAATAAAATTTGTGCAGTTTATGGACCCGACAAAGTTTCCATTTCCACCGCACAACTATGGTTTCAACGTTTACGTTCTGGTGTAGAGGTGGTCGAAGATGCGTCACGCTCGGGAAGGCCTGTCGTTGAAAATTGCGTCAAAATCGCTGAGTTGGTCGAAAGAGACCGGCAGAGTAGCAGCCGTAGCATCGGTCAAGAGCTGGGCATGAGTCATCAAACCGTTATAAACCATTATAAACCATTTCAATAAATTCAATAAATTATTCAATAAAAATACCTCAAGACTTTTTTGACAACCTAATATTAAAACTCCAATATATAATAATTTGCAGTCCTAATAAATGTTGGGTATTTTAGTTTAAATGCTCAAAATTCTTATTTTGTTCGATCTGACCACAATGGAAAATGTTATAAATATTATTTGAAATAAGTTGGGCATCCCATTATCCCTGTATCAGAGATTCCCAATTTATTTCTCATTGGAAGTGAGAGAGCAATGGTAAACGTCAAAACCTACCGAGCTTTGACAGTTGACTGGATTGGGTAGGTTTAACGTTTTGCAACTGGAATGACTGGAACGGCCAGATTGAAATTATACCAAAAATATATGTGAACGGAGGAATTTGTTGCCGTCGTTCAAGATCGCTAATAAAAATTTAAAACAATGAAAATCAAATAAAATGTGAAATTTAAATATATTTCACGAAACGTTTTGTTATTTAATGCATAATAGAATTAATTTTCAAGTACAAATGATTAAAAACATTTATTAATTGAGAACTAATAGGCTTAATACGCCTTATTAAGTATCGAAAGATCAGTTGTTTTAAAATACCATAAAATCATAAAAAAGGAATTAAGTAGTTTCCCTATATATTAAAAGTATATAATATATATGCAGCCGTAATAATTGTCGGGCATTTTAATTTAAAATACCCAAAAAATTTTATTTTGTTCGATCTGGCCATAATGGAAAATGTTATAAAAAACGCTTATTTTGAGGCGCTCTCACACTGGAATAAGTTGGGCATCCCATTATCCCTGGTTTTGACGATTAGCTATTGGAAACGAGCGATGGCCAGATTGAAATCTCACCAAAAAAATAAGAATATAAACGGAGGGATTTGTTGCATTGTTCAAGACAACAAATAGAATATGTAAAACAATGAAAATTAAATGAAGTTGTCAAATTTAAATCTATTTGATTAATTAACCACTATATAGTAATTTTTATTCGTACTAAATGTTGGGTGTTTTAATTTAAATGCCCAAAAATTATTATTTTGTTCAATCTGGCCATAATGGAAAATGTTATAAAAAACGCTCATTTTCTAAGCGCTTTTACACTGGAATAAGTTGGACATCGCTTTATCCCTGCCTGCATTCTGCGATGAACATCAAGTTTCGGAGGAATGTCACTGATTTTTCGCAACTTTTTATGCCTTTACTGAACTACTGCCGTAAACTGAAGCCCTCGTTCGCAATTTGTTAACTTTGCGGGCTAAAAATTTGCCCATCTCTGAGTTGAAGTATTGTGTGCCATGGAATATTTTCCGTCTAATCCGGCTGAAGGCCGGCCATTCGCAAAAGTAATGTTCGAGCGTATCATCATTATCCGGGCAAACTCTGCATTCCGTCGAATATACTTTTTTCAATTTTGTAAAGGTCTTCAGGTCTTTTTGGTCTATCCACCATCAACACCACCTCAAATTAACTTTGTGGTATGCCCAATGTTGCTTGTTTTCCAAGACTTAATGTGTTCTTCTAGCATCCACTGTTTCAAAAAACCCATGAAGGAGCTGAATGGTCTGGGGCAGCTTAGGGGAATTGTGCCTTCAGCTGCTTCCGAGAGGGAGAGCTCATCTGCCTTTTCATTTCCAACTATTCTTATGTATATGACCGAGGCCCCGTATGATGTTAGTAGAGTTACCTACTGAGAGTTTAGTTATAGCGTGCTTGCGTAAATTAGCGCAATGAGACTTAAGGGGCGCCACAATTAATTTCACGAGCGTTTTTTAAACCTTCCCTAATGTATGTAAATAGCTCGTCTTAGCATGTGACTTAACCAGTCCAGCAAGTTCTGTTTAATGTTAAATGAGGTATAGACGATATCAGTGCCACATCAATAAATACCACTAGGGTGAATTCTAATTTTTCTAAGCAACTTTGGCTGCTTTTATTCGAAACGGTTGGGTGGAATTTATAATTTGATGAAATCATTGCAAATCCTTTCCATACTTTTTAGTAGCAAGGATTTTAGACTGATCGGTCTGTAAGATTTTGGTATAAAAGTAACTTTGGCCTCCTGGCACCTGGGATACAGGCATTCTATATCTTAGCAGTAGTGCGAAAGGTTTGAAACTACTAAGTGCTTTGGTCACTATTTCTTGGGAGAAGACGAGACCGTCATTCTGGCTGGGGGGTATGACAGGTTGAAAATCTATCGTATATTACTATGGGAAATGACTATTTCGTAATATTTTTATAGAATCCTCCATGTTAAGTGCCCTGCACCATTGGCTGTTAACCATTAATGCGGTCTGCATATGGTCTTTCGACCACTTATGCTGTCTACTTGTTCACAGTAGCCACGCGTTGCGTTTTGCTTTTTCTGAGTTTGTGTTTGTATTCATGAAATGAGCTCTGATAAGCATGCCACTATTGAATCGCATAGCCATGTTAAAGGTCATGCAAGAGTTTGGTCTGAGGTTCATTAGTTCCCCATTCATCCATGGTTTGTCTGTGGTGGAATTCGCCCTTCGGAGGGAGAATGCTGTTTATAAGGCACCAATTACACATTTTGAGATTTTTTCAACTGTTAAATGTATATCTGACATTTATCGGATCAAGTACTGAGAGGGTACCGAACTGAGTTGGTTACATATGTGTTCCAGTTTTTCCTGGACCAATTCCAATCTATCATATCATAACAGGAAATAATTGAGGATAGAATCAACTAAATAATCGGAAGAATATTTAGGGTATAAGGTTTAGACCAAGGTCAAAACCAATTCGAATAATAAGCTTACTAAATTTCATTGAAATATAACAGACACATTTTGAGAAATAAGCTCTAGTATTTTAAATACTATACGATCACTTCAATTAGCTAAGACACTTCACTTATTGATCGATATATGCTCAAACGGAAGTTTTAATTTCGTATAGGTTATTAGGTATATGGGGGCTAGGGATATTAGTGGCCCGGTCGTTGAGGCACAAATACAAACTGTTATTAGAGACCAATGGCAGAGATAAACAGATGTCCAACTCATCCCTCATTGGAAGTGAGAGAGCAATTGCTAAACGTCAAAACCTTCTGAACTCGATCAGCTGTCAAAGTTCATTAGGTTTTGACGTTTAACAATTGGAAACAAAGGATGACCAGATTTTAATCTTACCAAAAAAATATATAAACGGAGAAGTTTGTTGCATCGTTCAAGACCACTTATAAAATATGTAAAACAATGAAAATTAAATAAACTATTGAATTTTGTAATGTGAAGCATCTTAGCATCAATTTTGTATTGTATTTTGTAAAGTTCTGAATATGTTTAATTTTGAATTTTTGTGTATTAATTGTTTGTTTTCCGAATGTTTTTTATTAAAGTAATTATTTTATCAAATTAAAACAACAAATATGTCTTTTTAACATATATTTATTGCGCTTACCAAATTGATGTAGAATAATAAGTTCGTTAAATGCATGAAAGCCCAAATATGCAATCACATACTTGTATAACATATTTCCATCCATTTTGACTTTTATTTATCTGATGTATGTCGGTTAACAAAAATGGAGCGTTGCACAAAAGAATATCGCGACTTCATTATTAAAGAATTTTTCAAAAATAATGAAAGATTGTCGGCCACATGTCATACAGTCCATGAAAGACTTCAATTATTGCATATCTAACGTTTTGGTGATCAGAATTAATCTCCTAAATTTATGGAGAAAGTCATGGAATATATCGACAACTAGAAACTATTTTCTATTTATTTACAATTTCGCGTTAATTTTTAAACATCTTTAAATTATGGTTGACTGTCTGCCCGTGCAAGCGACAATTTGAACAAAAATTTAGATATCTAGAAAAATCTTGGTGGATATTGCTACAGTCCTGTTATGTTGAAAACAACTCAAAGCCTGAAAACTCAATAAGTAAATGCATCTTAGACATTTTTTGGCTCGGAGCGATCACCTTTGTACGTATCGTTATTTTGACCTTTGCATTACGTTGTGAAAATGGGCGAAATTGGATTACGATATGGTTGTATTTACTACAATCCATATATCAATATTTTAAAACCCATGTGATTTATTCACTGTACAGTATATACATCAACCTCGACATTTTTTCACTCTCGCAACAAGTTGCTGTAGAGTATAAACGAGAATAATATAATTGATTAGAATGACGAGCTTAAAAACTGCCTGACTGACTGAGCGAGCGTAGCCTAATAGGTATAATGGTTATATCCTCTACAGCTATTTCAATCAATCCTTCTAAAAGGAAGTATTTTTTTATGGTTTTTAATCCACGTCACCTCCTCATGTACCAGTTATGCGTCAGAGTCATTTAATTTTACACCCGTGGTGGTATGGAAGGGCTTCATAGCAGTCAGTATAAAGTTTGAATAATATGCAGTCGTTTCCCCATTTTGCTATGTGGCGCCAATTGGAGATTCCAAGCGAAACCATCTGTCCTTCTCCACCTCGTCTTTCCAACGGAGGATTTCGACGCTGACATTGTTGTTGGTGTAAATACATATTCAAAGATAAACGAAACTATCCACGACTTCGAAATTATAAATATCAACAGTGACGTAGGAGAATAGTCGCGAGTACGGTGACTGTTTGTTTGATGACAGGAGATATTTCGTCTTGCTTTCGTTCACCACCAGACCCATTTGCTTCGCTTTGTTATCCATTCTGGAGAAAGCAGATCTAGCGGCGCGGTTGCAGAGACCAATGGTATCGATGTCGTGCAGCTCGAATTATTTTCTCCAAAAGTAGGTTGAAGAAGTCACACGAATGGAGTCTGAAACCTTGTTTGGTATCGACCGGCTCGGAGAGGTCTTTCCCGATCCCAACAGAGCTTTTAATGTACTTCAACGTCAGCTTGCACAGCCGTATTAGTTTTGCGGGGATACCAAATTCAGACATCGCCGCATAAAGGTAGCTTCTTTTCGATAAAGAGGTGGTATGTGTCGATCTTCTTTTTACGGGTCTTTTCCTAGATTTTGCGCATAGTGAATATCTGGTAAGTTGAAGGTTTTCCAGGTCTAAAGCCACTTTGATAAGGTGCAATCAGTTTGTTGACAATCGGCTTTAATCTTTCACACAATACGGTCGATATAACCTTATGTGCAATGTTGGCGCAGATAGTGGGATAGTGAAAATCTCATCTGACATGACAAAAAAGAAGTTCTGGAAAGACCTCAGCTCTTAAGATTAATATTAAGAGGTGTCTCATCGATATTTTCGATTTTTCATATAAATAACACAGGAAATTTTGTTTTTTTGTTTGGATTTTTAGTGTACACAAACAAATAATTGATAGGCGAGAATCAACACTTATTCTTATAGGAAAAAAGGTCTAGAATATTTTTTGGCTGAGTCAACTCGTTCAAAGTTATTCGTAGTTAAAGTCCAACAGAAAATTATAAAAAATGATTTCCATAACTTTTCATCTTATATTACAAATTGATGCCTAATAAATATAACAAATTGATTCTCGCTTACCAATTATTTGTTTGTGTACACTAAAAATCCAAACAAAAAAACAAAATTTCCTGTGTTGTTTATATGTGAAATCGAAAATATCGATGAGGCACCTCTTAATATTAATCTTAAGAGCTCAGGTTTTACCAGAACTAGTTTTTTGTCATAGCGGAGGAGATTTTCATGGTAACTAAGAAAAAAAAAAATAGGCCCACCTTAATATACATATATATGGTATATATGATCAGAATGTCTCGAATCTTCTACCCTTAATTTATAAAATGAAATAACTAAGGATGACCCACGAGTCGTGCTACAAAAACAAACCGTTATAACCTTTTTCCTGTGTAAGAAATCTATTTACTTTTTTTTATTTGGCAGGCTTATATTTTAATTTCCATATATGGCGTAAATCAAATGCGAAATTAATCAACGAGACGGAATTTCACCCAGAACGAGTCACTGTGTGATACACAGTTTCATCAAGATGTATTGTTGGGTCATACTCCTTTGAAGAAACGGTGTAACAGTAACTGTCAATGAATTGAATGAGTTTTTTTACCCATAATTGCGCCGAAGAGATATCCCTTTTAACAGCAAGATGGAGCAACTGCACACATCCATACCACTTGAAATTTTGAAATCAAAGAAGAAATTCCAGTTTTCCAGACGCCTTATTGCGGAGTTCCAACGAAAATTTTAAAACCCATTAATATTAAGAAATTCCACTTTTCGCTGGTTTCCAAGGTCACCTGACTTGACTTAAGAAACCCCACAAATCTGATTAACTTGAAGCAGTATGTTAAATCGATAATTGATGCATATTATGAATTGATTAAAAAAAGTTATTACGTTTGTTTTTGTCGCACCGCGCTGGTTAATTTACAAAATTTCTCAATAAAATTCAGTGAACATTTTTTACTAGTAAAAGTATGCAGTAATGGGAAGAATTGATAAAATCGGATTAATATTAATTCTATCCCCCTATGCCACACATAATATATATCAAATTTCTGGTAATTATATATCGTAATAGCAAAAATTGTTTTAATCGTGTCAACTAGACTAAGCTCCTATATACCTAATATAAGGATTTAAAACTTCCGGTTATCTTTATGCTGTATATAACGATTAATATGTAAGCGAAACATAAAATAATGGATATATGGGTTAAATTGGTCAACGAATTACAATAACTTTTTGTTGCTTTTCGTTACTTTAATAAGCCGTACGCGGCATATGTTGGTCATAGTGTGTGTTGTCTTCATAATATTGCGTGTAAACATGCTCCTGAATATACTTGAGAAATGTGACAACTTAGCGCAATCATTGAGCTGTTGGTATATTTCTTTCGTACGAGAATAAAAAGAAGTACTTCGGTGCCAAGTCAGCACCTTACGGTGAATTGCTCAACGATCGATCGATTGAGTATAAAAAATGCAGTTTCAGTCGATGTGTATGAACTGGTATCGTCGTGGTAAAGAGTGATCCGTCTTTGGTGGTGGGTTTTCTTGTTTTCTTGAAAGACAACTGGCAGAAAAGTGTTTGTGTGCCGTTCAGAATTCGTTGTCATAGATATGTTTCAAAGTACCGTTATCGTATTTTTTACAATTTCTGTCGACCAATCGACGAGAGCCTATTTGTGGGTGTCCAACGTGAATAATTTTTCTACCATCAAATATTAAATCTGAGTGTACTGTCTCACTAATGCCTATAGTTGTCTCTAATTTATGAAAGGTTCTCGATCTAATCAAATTATTTGATCTAGTTGAATATTTCAAGCTTTACTATAGGGTGGGCCATATAAAATTTAAAGATAGGGCGTAAAATATTGAGAGTAGCGTTTTCTGTATGGCACATAGCGCCGTCCTGTCTTCCTCTTCAATTTGCTTAAAGAAAAATTCGGTTCGGTTCGCGATAACGCTAACCATTGATGGTTACGGCGGTTCCTTCTTCATTTTCGAAGAAAAATCGGCCGATGATTCCACCAGACCATAATCCGCCCCATACAGTGATTCGTGCTGGGTGCATTGGCTTCTCGACGATTACGTGCGGGTTTTCTGTGCCCCAAATTCGACAATTCTGCTTGCTAACGTAACCATCAAGATGGAAATGAGCCTCGTCCGAAAAGATGATTTTTCGGTAAAATTTACCATACTCGCTCAAACGATCTTCTGCCCAATCTGTCAATATTTCCCAGTTTTCTTCTAGTGAATAGCGACCCATTTCGTAAATTTTAGACTTTTTATTGAATATCTGTCACTTTCCGAATGGTATTTGACGTTTCCAATGTTGAAATATAGATAATTCAAATTTAAAACGTTAGATGGCCCACCCGTTATAAAGTTGTGAGTTGAATTATAAAAAGCAAGCTTCGTATAATGACTGTTCGATTTTTCCTCATATACCCAATACATTAAATTTATTAACTAGGTTGTATGTATAGTAAAATATAGTACAGGGAGTAAGAGAGTCTACGACCTATAATATAATTTAATAAGATTCATGATTGTATCATATTTTCGTCAAATAATGAATGTGGTCAAAACACAAAATTTTGCCAACACCTGAAGATGCGAGAGTTTAAATGGTAATTTAATTGTTTAACAGTATGCCGGTGCAAGCCTTTGAGTGGCCTCTACGTCTGCATAACGCTTTCCTTTCATGGGCAAATCATTTTTCTGAAAAGAAAGACGTCGCACGGTGCCATATCTGGTGAATACGGGGAGTGGTTAATGGTTAAAATGTGATTTTTGGTCAAATAATCGGTCACAATGATGTCCTTCGAATGTTGAATTCTGAGCAATTTCGGGTCGTTAGTCAATTTGTGCGGAACAAACCGGGCATACACCTTTCGTAAGTTTCACACAGATTCGATGGAGTTTCCGGTGATCACGGATTTTGAGTGGCCCACATGTTGATCATCATTTATGTCGGGATAGGCAATCATCGCCATAAACTTGTTTCATCAATTGAAACGTTTTGGTAAAAGTTTTACTAATTTTAAAACAAAATTTAAAGTTGGTTCTTTGTTCGAAGCTCATTTTCGCACCGATAACACAAGCATACTGACACTTAAAACGCAATAACTTCACTTCCAATCAATGAAATGTCATAAAATTCTTACTGGACAATCGATAAAGATGGTAGGTTCTAACGCACCAGTCGACATATAGATGGCGCCAGCAGGGGGCGCTAAATTCAAAAAGTCCTTTGGAATACACCTTGTAGATCGACTTAAAGCTTTATTTTGGCTACAACTTTCTAACTTTTGCCAACTGTATAACATAAAACTTATTAAATAATTTTATGGGTACATTAATAAAATTAATCAAATGGTATAAGAATGAGATTTTTAACTAGCGAGGTCAGAAATATAGTTAGTAAATACAATAATTTCAGTAGTTTCAACAGCTCGTTCGTAATATCTTACAAGTTGAAAAAGTTAAAAAAAAAATAGTTAAAATAGTTAAAATAAAGGAGCCATACAACAACCACATGACAATAACGAAAACACTTTGACTAATTTAGTGCTTAGTTATGGCCGTTTTTGGAAAAAACACGTACCAAGTTTTATAAAAATATCTCAATTTTTACTCAAATTATGGCTTACACTCGTCTCGTCATTCTAATCATTTATATACTATACATATACATATATATAACCCTACAAAGAACAACCGTTAGGTGAACTATTAGACTCTGTTCAACATTTTTTTGAGAATCACTCATGTGCAGTGCATCTGTATGTACATATTTAAAAAATATTATGTACCATATTTAAGTTCATCAAGGCTATCGCGCCCAAAAACATATAGATGCCTACCATAACCACAATGTAACTGTTATATTCGGCCACACAAATAACAGACAGACTAAACTTAATATAATAACGCTCTTTGCCCACCTGCTCAAATAATCCGTTACCATTTTGATGCAAATTTTTGAAAACTAAAAATTTTATTGAAATTAATTATTCAAAGATACTAATCAAAATTCATTTTAGTTGTAATTTCATATGACATGAATTTTTATATCAGTTCTGTGTTCAGGACTATAGCACTTTTCAAATAGGTCTCGATGATAAGAAACTCTTTTGAGCTGGGTTCAATAACATGAATCCGAAACAAAATACAATATACATATCTACATACATATGTGTGCATAATATTTAATAGTAATATATGTTCATAGTAGTTACCCAGCAGAACACGTATGTAGTAAGTTAATAGGTAAACACGAGTTGGTAAGACGGAAAATTGTATTCTAAAGTAACAAGAAGTATATATGTACCTTAAATAATTACCGCCAATGTTAATTCTAGCTATCGGATGAATTGTGGACCATTTTTAATTGGGAGGTACCACTTAGTGGAGGTGCCGTGCAATCTTTTATTCCGATACATACTGGAAATTGGAAAGTAGTTGAGTACTTGCTGGAATATTGGATTTGACGTAAAACGAAGTGGTGCGAGACACCAATTCTTTACCATATGGCATGCATTTTTTCCGTACAATCTCTAATGGATAATACAAATAGTAAGTTTCATCAAAATATTTAAATTTTTACACAAGTTAACGCTTATTTCGTGATAACTCAATATCTATCTCGATTAATTTTAGTTGTTACAAACAACAGTTAGTTGATTTATAATTGATGCAACATTTTGCCAGAGCATAAAAATAGTATGTTACATTATACTGATTTATTTATTTCTATTTGTTCAAAACGATGCCTTCATGACTTCTGTAAAAGAATATCAAAAATGGACGATATTCAAATAGTTTTAGGTTTTATAATAAAAATATTTAACTAAAGTTATACATTGTGAATTTCATTTAAGAATATTTCCGCAGATACTGTTTTTATTATATTTTCATTTAACGCGTAAATAATGATTTTACCAGTGGCTTTTCTGCATAACCCAGAACGTTTGATACACTGTCAAACAGTTATATTTGTTCGTATAACTATCCAATATGTCACGATTTGTACCTTGCGTCATTGTTTTGTAGGACTTCACAGCACTGGTATTTTATGTGGAAAAAATTATAGTTGGCTGCCTAGTTAGGCTTATAGAAACTATTTGAACAAAGTTGTACTTTTACAAATGTAAAATCTGTTTTGAAACAATATTTTCTTGCTTTAGAGTTTCAAGATGTCAAGTTTTGCAGGGTAGTTAACATTTAGTTTTTCGCCATTGTTTAAACCGCAATGACATCTACAAGATATAACTAAATATTTTAAATATATATAAAAAAATCTATTTTAGGCATACAATTCACAAAAAAAGATGTGTGTTCACATTCGTATTTAATACTTCAAAATATATAATACTTCCTTTTTCACCTTATCTACGAACTGAACAATTATTCTGTTGTGGGTTGGAAATATACATACGCATGTATAAAAATAAGAATGAATACTTGCGCAGCTATGTACATACTATATACAAATATATGTAGATCATACACACTTCATTCAAACATTTGTATATGTGTGCACAAAAATGAGCTGCGTTATCAGCTCGCTAAACTTTGGGCTTAATCTTAATCCAGTGTCATGTCTTTAGTCAGTTGTCGTTCGAATCTTAGCAGTTACTAAGCACGGTTCAAATAAGGCGAACAACTTTAAATTCTTAGTGACCTTATATACGTATTTGGTTGATATAATAATATAAAATTAATTGCATAAATAATATCACACGTATAACTTAATAATGCCTTAAAGTCTTCAAAAGGAAGAGGGATTATTTATTAGTAAACTTTAATAGTATTCCAACCAATTAATAAAACCGATATCTGCGAAAAGCTCTATTTACTTGTGTGTATTTATATTTTGCTAAAGTTAAAGTATGTAAGTAAAAGTTAACTAAAAATTATGTAAATATTTTTTATAAACTTATAATTAAAATCACGAATCAGTTATATAAGGTTACGTCGTTAGCACCAAAAGAGCAAGATGTCAAAAATATTTTTATCAATAACGACTAAAACAAATGTTTTGTTCTGGCTTGATGATTCATAAATATGTTTTTCAATAATTTCAGCCAATATTCAGTACTGAGCAAATGTTTCTACATTTTATTTTAAACCTTTTAAATCTTTGATGTTTTGTTTTCTAATTTATTTTAAACTAATATTTTAGTTTTGCTTGTTTCGCAAAAATAAGTTGTTCATGTGCTCTTAGTATGTTACGCTTTTATTGCGTTTTAAATAGAACTGTCCGGGATTCGGTTCCACTCGTGTAGTACACATTACCATAGCTCGTCTTTGTTCACGGTATTGGCCGATTCATTTATAACTGGCGGATTAACCGGCATCAGCCCAAAAATTAAGCATCAGTCGGATCCTAATACCAAGCACTTTTATATGTACATCAACTTGTATCAAGCCAACTATCGGGGGTGCCTTGTTGCCAAAGAATTATAAAAAACAATTGGCCAGAAAAATAGTGATGGTCGAGCCCAAAAGGTAGAAGGCCTTGTAGATTTCAGAACAAAAACCAATTGACCTCATCAACAAGTTCCTAAAATTATAGCTGAAACATTAAAAGTTTACTTTTGCTAACGTTTAAAAAGCAAGTAATAATGACAATATATCCAATGACAGCATTTTATCACAGATCTTACAGAAACTCAACAAACAAAACGAATTCAACTCGCTTATACAAGCTTGAAACATATATTTTTAATACCAAAGATGTCTAAATCAATTAAAATTTGTTTATAGCCTTCAAATGGGTTAATCAAACAAGAGAATGAAATCAAGATTGTATTGAACTCGGATAATGCTGACATGTGTACGATATTGGAGACACATTTTATGTCACAAGCCTATTTTAAAATTTAAAATCGGGTGGGGCTGTGCCGGGGCACACAGCCGTTGGTTTTAACGTGAAACGTCTATGTTAGCGAATCGCTTTTAAAGTAAGAGATTGAAATAAAAACAAGATTGACGCTGTTTTAAGTATTTTAATAAATATGTATACCAAATTTCGTGAATATATCTTGTCAAATGTGAAAGTTTTCCATACAAGAACTACGTTTTGCATATAAGAACTTGATTTCGATCGTTCAGTTTATATGGCAGCTCAAATACCGTTTTGAAGCGTTTGTCCGCTGAGCGCCAATGATTTTGCATTGCTTCACTTTTACTGATATTGACATCTCTCAGTTCCGTAGCAGATCCAATAGATATATCGATCGTCTTTTCATTCGTTATGTCCATAAGTATAGGCATTCCAGTAGTAGAGTACTCGCAAGGTCGGCGGCAGCAGCTTTGCTACGTTCCCGAAACCGTCTCGCTCGCTCGACGCCGGACATTGGGTACCTATGCGTGGCTCATAGCCCCCTCTTTGTAACGATAGCCGTAATTTATATTTATGGTTGGCTCTTGCACGAGCTGGGGCCCACATACCAAAATGTTTATATATATATTATCACTTTCTGGTTATTTTAAATATAAATGCTGTCCAAATTACACTTATTTTTGTATAAATCAATCGGTTTAAATAAACTTGACAAACACACGAAAGAATCACCTCGTTTGTATATAGTCGGAGTGTGTTTCGGCGTGATTTTAAAGACGTTTCACGCCAAAACTATGAAACTTACCACATCTTTCATCAGTGTTAAGCTTAAACACAGCTTATTAAATTTACATAAACAGTCACAAACAAAACGAATTCAACTCGCTTATACAAGCTTGAAACATATTTTTTTAATACCAAAGATGTCTAAATAAATGAAAATGTGTTTATAGACTTCAAATGTGTTAATCAAACATACGAATGAAATCGAAATTGTATTGTACAATATCGGAGACACATTTTATGTCCCAAGCCTATTTCAAAATTAAAACCTATGAAACTTACCATACAATTCATCCTATCAATTGCGACCACAGCGGAAGTGCAATATTGATTAAAAATACGATTAAATATTTAGAGGGAAAAAAACTTGCAACTGATAACATTCAAGCTACCACTGTGACGATTTACGGGGTCAAAAGTTCAGTCTCCAATTTTTTCATTGCATTTATTTTATTTAAACGAAAAACGAACTTATTTAAACTAGATATTACTTAATTAATATCTTAAAAATATAATTAATATGAAATATACATATAATCACATTACAATGAAATATTAACGATTAAAATATATATTTGTAACTGTAGAATATTATAAGAAATTACCTATACTAGAAATATATATGTGTAAATAAAATGTAAGGCTGCTGATGTTTACCAAATGTCAACTTTGCTTTCCACCTATAATATAAATATGTATAAGGGAATTAAAAAAAAATTAGTTGAAAGTTGAGTAAATTATTTTTCATATAGCAAAGCATAAATTGTAGATACTCAAGTACATAGTTACATATGTTCTTCCTATTAATTACAATGATAATGTACTTGAATTTTACCAGTATACCAATATTAACACATCAGAATTTCTATCTGTAATTATATGAAATGATTTCTTTCTTTTTAGATTGCTTTCTTTTTTGCATGCTTTTAATTCTATAAAACAACAAAATAAAATAATTTTTATTTAACAAAAAAAAAATATTAACAAATACCGGCCATTTTTGATTGAAAATGTTTATACCGTTCTCTTCTCTATTCAATCTTTCCGCATAACGGTATTTTAAGATGCTTTTAATAAGGATATTTTCAACTTTTCCTTACTTTAGGGTTATCCGTTCTCCACACATTGGTTACAAACGTCACCATTGAAATATTATGATGAACGACATAGTGACATCAAACATGCCTTTTCCAGTAACTTTTCAAACATGTTACAAACATTTTTTCAATATAATTAAATAATATTTCCTAACTAAAATATTATTTTCATGAGTACAAACCAGTAAAAGATACTTCAAACTTCAAAACTTCAGAAAAATCACCTTCAACATCTGTAAAAATCTCCTTACAACATAAAAAGCTATTAATAAATTTCCACCATAAACTGACTAAATTTCCATATTTATATACTTTATAATTTCAGGCAGATAATAGATCACCAAGAAAGTCACGAAATCCTCGCTAATGATGAAACTGTTAAAGAACATTTAATAAACTGTAATAACAGTCAAACGAGATCTCTAAGTAGGAAAAGTTCTTTAAATGTAAGTAGAAACTCTAGTAAAGAAAATGTAGTGCAAAAACAACATTTAGTCGCTACCGTTTTTGAACTAACTGGAATACAAGAAAAGGAAGGGTCCAAAGAATTCGGAACGTTAATACGTAAGTTTTTAACATTGAGTAAATTCATTTAACCTTCTAAATTTAATATTCATAAGCGTACATTAATTATTTGTGTTTCTTTCTTTAGTATTGGGAGTAATGTTGTTACTTTTCATAATAAGTATCACAGGATTTTTTATCATGTGGTTTACAGAATATTATAACGACACGATGCTTTCGGTAAGGGTTACTAAAAATATTTTTGCAAAAACTTTAACGCATTTTTTAATTTCAGCAAATAATTTTAAAAAGTGATTCCGAAAGCACAAAAAATTGGATGAATCCAAATCCTAAATATGACACTCTACTAAAAGTACACATATTCAACTACACAAACATTGACAAATATATCGCTGGAGTCGACGATAAAATTAAAGTTGAGGACGTTGGTCCACTAACATATAAGGAACATACAACAAAAGTAAACGTTTCGTTTAATAAAAATTACACTGTAACATTTAGGGTAAGTTGGCAAATATTTTATTAACAGTTTCTGAGATTTAAAATGCCTTTAGTTGAAATGTATTAAATTTTAAAATTATTTTGTGACACTTTATACTTGTTCTACGTTTTATTATTAACTAGTATAACTAGTTCCAAAAAATATGGTTTTTAGTGCTTAACTCTATTTTTTTGAATGTCTTGTTTTCGTTTACATTTGTTATTAAATGATGTAGTAAGTAGTAAAGTGATCCTGAGCAAAGGGGTTAACTCGAACATATACATATGCACATGCGTGTTGAGAACTTAAAAAGAGTTTCTGCCGACATTACACAAATTTTAATTCTGTGCGCGTTGAATATCTTAACTAACAGTTTCGTATTTTTTTATTGTAATACTGTAGTCAGTATTTGTTACGTCTAATCGTCTAAAATGTTATAACTACGCTACAATATATTAACCGATATATTGGACAATAGAAGAGAAATGGGGACATGAAATGATAAATTAGGTATTGTATGTGGGTATACCAAAGTCTAGCTCGCTTTTATTATTTTATGACGCTAAACCAAAAAAAAAACCAAAGATGAAAAATCGCTGCATTGGGTTTTTAAGGTAATTTTCACAGAATATAACCCTGCAATATAAGTATTAAAATATATTAGAATAAAATTGACAACATAGTTTATTTGTCGGTTTTCAAGTCAAGAATGTTTCAATGAAAATATTCAATACCGGTAAGGCAGTACTCCGCTTGAGTGCCAATTCCTCTTACCTGCCTGTATCTTGCTGCTTCTCACGTTTTGTTTTTTTAAATCTATAGAAGTTATTGTTTTAAGTACGACTCGCTTAAGTATCAGTGGCTTATGTGCCATATTATATTTTTATTTTTAACAAACACATAAATCTCTAACTCTGATTGTGGCACATAACCGGGATTGACTGTATTTGTCAATGTCATGAAAAAAATGTTTTGTAATTTTAAACTATTTTTACGCGGGTCGCAAAAATCTGCGTCATATATATGCAAGCTCACACATAGACATATATATTTACGCTGGTTTGTGGGCAAAGCTGTTACAGCGGCAAGGGGTGACAATCGGCGGTCGTTCGTTTGTGTTTTTCGGCACAGCTCGGATTTTCCACAAACAACATAATGTTGGGACGCTTCGTCGTCGCGTCAGGCCTTCGACAAATTGGCTTTTTGACAAAACGTTAAGTTCGGCCATTGGTAACAACGAATATTTCGTATGAAACTATGGGTGTATAAATTTTTTTAATCTGCTTGCATATTACTGTCTGTTTGCAATTACATACATGCATACTCGTATGTGAACCTGTGCGACGGCATGATTTTTAGAGATATTATCAAAACTTCTTATGTCCAAAGCAAATAAATACATATCTAAATACAAAACTTATCAAACCTATATTAATTAAATATTTAGGTAATAATACAAATATGACTTTATTATACATTTCAACAGATTTAACGGAGTTCATCATTAAATAGATCAAATTATATATACGTATATGTGTACTTTAGTGCTTTGTATCAAATATATCAAGAATATCTGTAAATTGTATCCATAGCTGTATGCGCATTGTAAATATGTGTATATGTAAGCGTACATTTCTATACATTTAAATTAGCATCATTTTTCTCATTTAACACTGAAAATGTTCAATTCAGCTATTTTCCACCTTCTCTAAATGTTGGTAAAATCCGCTAATAATATATTTATGGTGAAACCCTCTAATAGAAACGAGTACCCCTCCAAAAATAGGAACGTTTCGGCACACCATGAACCTGCTCTATAATACACGTTCTCTGTGTTGCTACAGAACGCTTATATACATACATCAAACACATGAACGGCCTCAAGCGTTAAGCAGCATCTGTCAAATACAAAAATACCCGTTCTAATGGGAACCGTTATTTCACAACACTGTAACTTCACGGCATCAGCCTTACAGTTGTCGCTGTCCCTAACTTAACCATTTATATTTTTTATTATTGTCGTCGGCAAAAGACATTAGGCAGCTTTAGTGTTGCTACAAATATTTGAAATGTAAATTTATTCAGAGCTCTAACAAGTCTAACGTTATTTTACCAAACGAAGCAAATAAATCGATCTATTTACTTGTTTTTTGCACACAAAATTTTTCGAACAAAATATTTAAAATGTAATCAAATGAAAAGTTTCATAATGGCACAACGAAGTTCTGTACATCACCTGTTTGATATATCGCTGCCAATTAACATTGTTGATAGAAAGCAATTCTTTAGCTTTATTTAATGTCCAGGAACTACTGTCCGGCGATATCAAGCATGTATTCAGTGAAGAGGTCAGAACAGATAGCTTTTTTAATAAGATTCCCCAAGAAGAAAATTATTATTTATTGATTTTGATTAATTAATACAAAATAGTTTATCTGGTTGAATATGTATAATTTCCTTTTGCGCAATTATGAGTTATCAATGAAAATTAATGATTTTTGCATATGCGCTATTACATGTATAATAAAACTAGGGCTATATTAACATTCAATCTACTACATATTATTTAGCTTTTAAAAAGATAAGAGTTCAAAAATACGAGCCATATTACTTATATATATATAAAGAGTTTTCTAAGAATTAAAGCAATATTTCGAAACTGAAAGCTATTCTGATTAGTTCGCCTATTTATATAAACACAAATATAGAAATTATAAAACCCAAAATTTCACATAAAATAATTTTTCTTCCCATCTAATTAATTATCTACAATGTAGATATATGTAGGTGATTCCATTAAAAGATATAACTTGTCAAATTCAATTCACTAAAAGATGTTAAGAAGATTGGGTACACAGAACTACCGTAGGGAGTGGTATCTTTGGTTTAAAAACAAAAAAGTCCCCGTCCTCTAATATGTTTAATCTACACATCTTATTTACCGTAAATGACTCAAGACAAATCTTTTGGCATCTCCTCAGACAGTGCGAAACTAACCACTAAAATAAGATATAAAGCTGAAACATGGTACAGAGGATCGAAGTAGCAAGGGGCACCTGGGGCAAAAATTTTTGAAAGAGTGGGGCAGACCCCGCCCTCTGACAATTTTAATGAACATATCTTCTAAACTACTTAAGCTACAACAACCAAATTTGCTAAGTGTGAAAATGGATAAAATCGGGGGATAACCCCGCTCACTCCCCATATAATGGCACTGTTAAAAACTAATAAAAGGGTGATAAATCAATAACAAAATAGTCTAAAGACATTAAATTTTACAACCGAGAGCTTTATGGGAAGCGTGGTGAAATTTCAGTGAAATTCCATACAATATTTAGTACATGGCATTGTTCTTACATTCGTGTGTCACATTGTGAAAATGGAAGAAATCGGGCTACAACCACGCCTACTTTTTTACAATTTTAAATTCCACTTTATTCGTTAAGTTTCCAGTACACAAATCAAGAAGGAAATAATATAACTTGATAAAACTTTGCACGAATAATGTCCTTAGTGTGTACCGCTTTATGACCAAAAATTGTTTAAATCCAATAAAAACTGTTCAAGCCCCTAGGTACCGAATATTTAGACTGGGTCAATGTGTAATATATACTTCTATAACTGAAATTAAGGCATAATCCTTCTCTTATAATGGTATGTCTGTATGTCAAAAATGAGTTGAATCAGACCAATACTTCCGGTAGCCCCTATATACTTAATGTAAATATTTTCGAACTTCCGGGTGACTTTGTACCGTTTAAAATCGGCCAATATGTGAGTTATCCCAATGGAAATTGGTAAGCGTTTCTCACTCATAACAGTGTGCCTTTGTGTCTAAAATAGACAAATTTGAGCGAATACTTGGCCTAGTCCCTATACATATGTATAACTAATATCAGAATTTTCGAATATCTGGTTGACATTACACTATATGATTGGTTTTACACGTTAAAGTATTTCCCTGGCTTTGATTTTAATAAATTGCATGTTTTTATACGTAAAATGTTCGGTGGCACCCGATTATCATTATAAATATCCAACAATGTACCTCAATATACTTTAATATTGATATGTTAATAATTTATGGAGATGATGTTTTTCTGATAATAGTGTATCACGGTTCAATACTTCGCCTAGTCCAGTCACCTAATCGCGGGCGACACATCGCAAGCTGCGTCCAATATTCGGTCGACATAATCGGACAGCAGAGTCGATAATTCGTGTAACCATGGATCGCTTTCGCACCACGTTTTCTCTATTGAATAATACGTATCATCAGCAACGCCGTATAGGGCGCACCGAAGACGCTGTTGCTGGTACGAAACAGAGTATCGAATAAGACCCGAATGATTCCATCCGCCATCGCGCGCAACAACATCCAGTTTATGGAAGATTTAGAGGAAAGATTTTGGTTTGCGGACCTATAAAATTCAACTCATGCAATAATTGGGCATGGCCATCAATTGCGAATTTTGCAAAAAAAAATTATCTATCTAAGAAGTTTACCTTAAGTTGAATGGATATGTTAAAAAAAATGTCGCGTTTGGTGTGATGATAGTCCACAAGCCATTGTTACTTTCTTATTTTTTGCTGATATCTATGGGCACAGGAAACCATTGATCTATATTTCTTTAAAAATTAAGTTCCCATAATCGTTAATTTTTTCTTGGTAACCACATGCCTAATTAAACACCCTTTATGTAAACGTATATTAAGAGTTATTATTTCAACTATGACAATTTATTAATATTGGTTGAAGTTATATCACACATACATATGTACATGATTTCAGTTAATTAGGTTTATTTAAAAAAATATATAGGATATGAAGCAAAATGTAGTAATACGATTAAATGAGTTAATGACCATTAATACATGTAAGAAAATGAATTTTTCCGCAATATTTTTTTATTGTAAAGTTTATGGAAAAGTAGAAATTCCTTGGCTTTGTTCCTTGCAAAATGGCAAGAGTATAAAATGCTCGGTTACACCTGGACCTACTCATTCTCTTATAATTTAAATTTATTTTTTATCCCAAGAAATCGTTTTCATTTTTTGCAAATACATATTAATTTAGTTGGTTTTTCTTATTTGCATTTTCTCGGCATTTCATTTTATTCTTATATGTTGACAGTGTCATCTAGTTCACTGTGAAATGCTAATGGAGGATTTTAATACCATAAGCTATTACCTTTAAAAAAAATCGAATCCGGATAATAAATTATGTGGCGATTTCTACCTTTTTATTATTCCTTTAGCAAAAAGTTCTTCCATTTTAATGGTTATTGTCCAGATATCATATCCACATAGAATATGTAAGCTCGGGATAAAAAGACCCGATGTTACTAAATTTGTTAATACAACAAGGTTGGGGGTGTTACTAGGTGTAGTCGTGGCGATGACTGATTGTTTTAATTATGTGTATATGTACGTATAGATGTTGGGTTCCAAAGTAAACAGGACTTTAAAAAATAAATGGAACAAATGTTTTTTTCGGCAAAGTAAATTTATTTTATTCAAAATAGTCTCCTTTTGCTTCAATACAGCTATTTGCAGGGTCTAAAAGCATGTCGAACGAGCACAATTTCGCTCGTCAGTCAATTTGTGCGGAATAAACCGTGCACACAACTTTCGTGAGCCCAAATGTTCGGCCAAAATGCGTAAAATCGATGTTTTGGAGATGATTAATTCCATTTCCATGAATTTCAATTATGATTTCGCCAGATTTTTGTTGAATTCACGCACAGTTTCGATGGAATTTCCGGTGATCACGGATTTTGATTGGCCCCCATGTTGATCGTCGTTTATGTCCTCACGACCTCTTTGAAAACGTTGAAACCACTCGTACACTCTGCTACGGGATGAACAATCATCGCCATAAACTTATTTCATCAATTGAAACGTTTCGGTAAAAGATTTACCAATTTTAAAGCAAAATTTAATATTGGCTTTTTGTTCGAAGCTCATTTTCGCACCGATTACACAAACATACTGACACTTAAAACGCAATAACTTCACTTCCAATCAATAAAATGTCATGAAATTCTCACTAGGCAATCGATAAAGATGGTAGATTCTAACGCATCAGTCGACATATAGATGGTGCCACAAGGCGGTAGGTAGGTAGGAGTGCAGACCTATCGGGCTCAATTAGCACTTGATGTGCCATTTTCATACACTGTTCGCAGAACCTCCTGTATCTGCTAATATGTTTCACCTTCTCTCTCAAACCATTTTTTGGTTTCGATGAAACTATTTATGTCCGATATGCTTTTGGTGGAAATCCTTTCAAGGTTTGGTGCTTGATGGATTCCAAGTGTTTTGTGTCGGTCCTGTGCTAGAGCTGGGTATCCGTAGAGAAAGTGGAAGATTGCTTCCTTGTTCCCTGCTACTCCGCAGCCACGGCAGACGTCTTTGTAGGGCATACCCATTTTAGACGCATGTTCCCCAAATGACCAGTGCCCTGTTGAGGTAGCTGTTACTCTGTAAATACTTTTTCTTAACCTATTTAATAAGTCGTTGGTTCTTTTCCTGTCATATGTTGGCCATAATTGTTTAGTTATGGCGCATTTTGTAATGCTTTTCCACTTCGTTATTTCAACTTGTTGAAATTGTCTATTGATCTCTCCTTTGATCGATCCTAGCGGGCTTGGTTTTAGCTCCGCCTCGGATTCGCTGAGAAAAGCTCTAGGGGGCACTAGATTAAAAATTACGTACCTGAATACTTTGGAAAACACCTTGTAGTGTGATTGTTCTGAAGAACATATTGTGCAACTCTTGGTGTAGAGCATGAGGGAAGGTTGCCGATTCGTCAATGCTGAAAATAAAGGGTAAATCGTCGTTCTATCCTCTAATAAATGTGCTGAGAATTGTATTCCTTTATGAGTTATTCATTCTCATTAGATCATGACAAACGTCGCCGAATATTTTGTGCCTCACCGTGAGTAAAATAGGAAAGTATTTTGGGGTATTCTTAATCCACTCTTTCTCAGAGAGCTATCTGTTCTGGTCATTTTGAAAACTCCTTAAGACATTTTAGCATATCTGAAATTTTATCTAATTTGTTTGTGTTGTGCGCATTTGGCGTCCCATTTACTAAACTCGTTAAAATTTGCTGTACTAATTTTCTCTAATACTTCTTTATAAATATTTAATAATATGGGATTGGAAGTAGGGCGGTTTCCGAAATGAAAGGTATGTTCTCTCAACCGCGACCAATTTATATGTACCTACAAGTCGAAATTATGGAATCATGAACGTGTCGGAACTTGCATATTCCGCGCGTTTCATTATTGTTTTATGTAGTTTGTTTGCAACTGTGACTCCGCTCTGACGTGCGTGTCACGTCGACATATTTAAATATGCCAAAGCGTATCATTGATTCACTAAAAAAGGAGAAACCGGCCGTAAGTTAGCTGAAAAGTATGGTGTAGGTACATCCGCAATAAGCGATATTAAGAAGAATACTGATTCAATTTTGTTGTACACCTGCAAATTAGATAGTGAAGACGGGAGTACAAATCGGAAAATGATGAAGAGACCGAAACATGAACTTTTAGAAGAAGCTCGGTATTGTTGGTTTTTCCAAAAACGATCATTTGGGCAACCGATATCTGGACCTTTGCTCTGTGAAAAAGCATTACAGTTAAAGGTTGGTATCCAGCTCTCAAGTAATTGCTCAAGAAAAAAAATACATTATTTCTCAAGTAAATGTGACAGCTGGTTACGCATTGTGAATGATCCACATTAGAAGAGCAAGAAAGAATAAACAAAGAAAATAAACTTTGTGCGTAATATGTATGTATGTATGTATGTGTATGGTAACATAAATATTTTCATTGAGATTTAAGGAATGTTGTTGATGATTGGTAGGTTTTATACAACATTTCAAAATGGAATATATTTCATAATAATGATTTCAACTAATTTACAATGAATTTGACGATTACTTCGAATTTCCTTCAAGAAACAATTGTTGATTTGATGTTTCTTCGCAAAACCAGGTTTGCATTTTCACATTTTATTGAAAAAAAGTATTAAAAATTAGTACTAGATTTCTTGAGAGCTGCGTACTAGCACAAGTACATTTATCGCATGAAAGTTTCTTGACCGTTTCTTAAGCGTTTTTTTATATGAAGATTTTACGTTTCTTGAGAGCTGCGTACTAAGCTTAAATAAAAAATTTCGCGGCGATGAATCATTTGTGGCAAGTAACGGATGGTTGTACAGATTTAAATCACGTCATGGAATTCGTGAATTGGAAATACAAGGTGAAAAAATGTCAGCTAATGTAGATGCAGCAAACCCTTTCAAAGATAATTTTAAGAAGAATTTGAATGAAAATAACTATGACTTCGATTTTGTTTATAATGCTGATGAAACTGGATTAAACTGGAAGTCGTTACCTTCAAAATCTTTAGCTTCTATTCGAGAGAATTTAGCTCCAGGATATAAAACAAGCATGGAGCGAGTAACAATATTAGTTTGCGCTGGGACCCACAAAATACCTTTGCTCCTCATAGGAAAATCAAAGAAACCCAGATGTTTTAAAAATATCAGGGTACCCTTAATTTATAATAATCAAAAAAGCGCATGGATGAACTCTGAAATATTTATTGACTGGTATGACAACACTTTTATGCCTGAAGTAAAAAAAGACAAAACGAAATTGTCAAACAAGGAAATGTGCTACTTTTACTGGATAATGCGCCAACCCATCCTTCAGCTGAATTATTAGACATCCTTGTGACATCCTTGCTACAACCAATGGATCAAAGTGTTATTGAAACATTGAAACGACTTTATGGAAAACAACTTCTACGTAGGTTGTTATCTGTTGAAGAAGATAATGTAGAAGTCGTTTTATCATTTTTTAAGGACATGAATTTAAAGGAGTATTGTTACATGGTTGTAGATGCATGGGATTTGATTGAAAAGAAGACTGCAAGCAAGGCTTTGAATATAGTACTTAATCGTGGGAATGATAATTCAATAACTAATACGGACGATTCTATTTTGCAGGATATGAATGAGGTAATGCCAAAGCTACAAATATGTCAGGATTGTGACAGTAATTATCAAGGCTTTCAGATTATGTCTGATGACGAAATCGTAGAAAGCATTTTGCAGATAAATGAACAGCAGGAAATGCAAGAAGATGAAACAGAAGAAAACATAGACGTGGAAAATGATACAGGACCATCTCATGATGTAGCATTTCATGCCCTGGAAACAGCTCTCAAGTGGTTTGAAAACAAACAATGATACTGTGAGTTTACTACAACTGAAACGAATACGTGATATAGCAGCAATGAAGAGAAAAAGTTGCTTACGTCAAATGACAATTACCAAATATTTTAAACCAAATTAAACTTATTTACCTACTTATTTCATGATTACCAAATACATATTGTAAACAAATTATTCGTACATACGTACCTAAATATTTTATTTCATAATTAATGCTGCAGTTTAGTATTATGTATGTAATGTAATCTAAGAAAATATGTACATATATACATAAGTAAATGTTAATTTCTTAATGAACATTGATTTTCGTTGATATTTTTTTGTTTTTCTTCATACATTCGATTATCCGGGTTTTCGATTATCCGAATGCCTATCGAAAACAACAATTAGTATTTATAAACTTTAAGACTGGTATTAATATATGCACCTTGTTATTATATTTTTTATTTCTTATTTTTTGATATCTAGGATCATAGAACTTACCAGTTTCTACCCGAAAAATCTAGCTGTGAAGAACGCGAAATATTTGTGCTTCCTAACGTACCCCTAATAAGCGCTTCTACTAAAATTGAAAAAATTAACATTTTCAAGAAAATTATGGCGATAAATTTAATTAATGCATATGACGAAAGTGCATTTAAGACTCTTACGGCTCATGAATTTTTGTGGGGATACCGTGATCGAATTGTGTCTTTGGATATTGGAACCGGGTCAACTCACTTCGGCTTATTAATGAATGTAAGTACATCTAACCACAGTAATTTCAATATTTATTCTGCATAAAAATTCTGAGCACTTATATTATATGTATATAGTCTGTCGAGTAAACTCATACTGACTTTATCAATCTATATATGTATATAAAAGAAAGATGTTGTTAGTTACATTATTTATAACTCAAGAACGTCTGAACCGATTTGACTAAAAATATAATAATTTCAAAATTCATGTTTATAGGAATCATTTGAACATATGCGCACAATTTTAAACAGATTCTTCCTCAAAAATAATACAAGTGACAAGTATTAGGAATAGTAAAAAAGAAGTGAACCAAATAGGCAGTGAAATAGATTGCTCGGTAATCAGTCATTGAGTATGTATTATACCACGTGCATCCCAAAAGACTGATGTCATAACCTTTGTAGCCGACCTTTCCGTCTTTCCACGCCTGAGAAGCGGCTTATCATGTGCAGTCCACTAGAATGGTACTCGATTGGACTTCAGTGGGAAATGATGAAGCCGACGCAAAAATTTGGTTTTATTACGACTAAAGAGCACTCAAACACTTCTCAGAAGCAGTTATTCGTTGTTTTTGTTGAATTATGAAATTGCAAGGCACCCACTTTGCATAGAGCTTTCGCCCCTCTTTATGCTTAGCAAATAACTTTTCATCGGTGGATTTCCCTGAGCCCAAATTTAACAGTATTTTCCTCCAAAAACCAATGATTTATTAACACACGAAATGCTCTATGATCCTTTTTTTTTTGTAAGCTAACACAAGTTATTATTTAACTAATATTTATAATCCAACTAATAGAAATCATATAGATGGTACATAGTAGTAGTATTATCTATGTATCAGCCACAGTGAAGCATGGGCGGGTCCTCTAGTAATTTAAAAAAAAGTTTTAAAAATTTTTTTAAATCCCTATCCCTCGGATGGTTGCACTTTAAAAAGTCGCGACCTAAAAACAATCATTTAAATTTAACCATGTTTTCTGGAATAGCACACTGAGGTTTCTTAGAATTAGAATTTTGTCTTTATCTTTCTTCTAAAAAAATAATCGACGAACATGTTAATTGTAGTATAATATTTAATTGCATGATTTGTTGCTATAGCTTACAGAGTTGATCACCTTGCAATACAACATATGCTTTCTTACGTTTTACTTAAGTACGAAATCCTGTGTACATGTCCTTTAGAAATTTTAAAAATATTTTAAAAGATCCACACACGTTTAAAAAAAATGAAAATAAGTGACCGAACGCAACAAAAACCTTTTCCCATAAAAGTTAGTCATCTGATATGTCTCTGAAAAAACACTTGCCACGGAGTATGTAACACCCAGAAGGGGAAGTCGGAGACTATAGGAGGTAGATAGTGCGGCTGTGTAAGGACACCTTTCGCACCCCCTGCTTCTGCGGAGTTCATCCGTACGAAAAGTTTCATCTGTGTAACCTCGTTAAGAAACCTTCGATCAACAGATGGGATTTTACCTATACAAATCGATTCAAATAGAAGATGTTTAATTTTTTTCTCTATATCTGCCTCTTGAAAATTTGTACAATAGTCATTATATGGTGTTCCTAGTCTGTTGGAATATCTGATATTTAGACAGTGAGCACTTTTTCTAGAGTTCTTTTATCAGTCGTTTTTAATTTTAATGGTTGGCATGGACGGCCCATGTTCCATTCATGCCACTTTTGCCTGTTTGTTGAGCTAGTCCGGGATTAACTCCAATGTCTACAAGTAGCCAGAGGTATATAAATTCCCTCTTTTCCGGAGTCTACTTGTGGGGTACTGCCTGTTTTTGCTAAAAGTTAACCAGAGATATCACTATGACTTGGAACCCATTGCAGGTTTATCGTGCAATAGGACAGATGTTTATTCCTGAGCATTCTTTTTTCTGGAAGGGAAGACGTTATTATGAATGGAATTTAAATTTAATTTTTTTAAAAAAATTCGAAAATCCGTGTATTATGTAGAAGCGGTATGATAGAATGCCTTTTGTTACTTTCGACTAATAAGGATAATTCTCTCAGACCTACGCTGTCAGTTGTTTAGGGAACAAGTCTATTGGCAATGACGATTAGTACTTGATATGTATATTTCTTTTCCGTTAATGGCCACCTTAACAATATATCGTAAGTCGTAATCGGCCTTACAACTCATGTACGAAGCCAATGAGTCACCCGAAGCTTTAATCCCCATTTGAGCTCCTCCATCCTTCTACAGGTGCTTTTCTTATACTGGCGTCTAGATTTGGCTTACATGACATCTTCTTTGTCCCCAATAGCCTAATTTCCCTTTGTTAGGTTGATAATGACGACATAACTTCCGGAGTTCTGTGTTTCCTAGAGAATAATAATACCTCTGTTGTGCTAGCATTTAAGTTTACTCCGCACGATATATGCGAGGGTATTCGAGAATTTACTCTTACTGAAACCGATGCATCATCAGCGCAAGACACAACATGAACCCTTATACTTTTCTGGATCTAACAACATTATATTCGTTGTTCAGATCCAGAGTTTAGATAACACGCCTCCTTGAAGTGTTCGTTGTTACTGTTTATAACCACATAACCTTTTTACAAAAAACTGAATGGCATTCGCCGACAGTCAAGAAATGGCGGCTGGCGTCTATTCGCTTTCGTATCGATGTATGAAAAATTCTTTAAACCACTCCCGCTTAATGCCAGGGCAGGAAAGTCGGTTGACAGAACTCCCAAAGGAGGGCACTGTGTTTTATTGTTGCGCACGTGCTGCATATTTTTCGATAACTCAATGAAATTTTGATTTATCATCTCAAGGATTATACTCCACTGCGCTTCCGAAAATTACTTCTAAAAAATAGTCATCCATCTTGACAAATAGGCGTCACCTGGAGTTGATAGAGAGCTCCCGACAGTAAACCCTCCACCAACCTTCCCCCCCAGCTTTGGCCCATCCGTAAAGAACCTTACTGACCCTCTCCAACGGCTTCTTCCCATCCATAGCACCATGATCCAGTATGCAGTCAAAGTGTGTGAGGATATCCGAGTGTTCAGATACATGTTCCTTTAAGAACCCAGATTCTCTGAATCTAATCGCCATCTTCGCGGCTATGTACTTTCCGGCGACGTCCACGGGCATTATGTTTAAAATTGTTTTAAGGGCAATGGTTGAAGTGGACCACGAGCTTCTTTCTCTATTTCTCTTGAATTTCTTTGCAAGTTTGGTCGTCTCTAAAGCTCTCCACCACAGAACATAATGTGTTTGACTATGGTGTTATAGAGCCAGAGTACCACTTTCTGGTGAGAGGCCCTCTTGCCAATGGCCCCTCTACAACAATATAGGGAAATCGATGCATTTTCTGCTCTCTCTTCGATATTCGGCTTCCATGAAAGTTTCCTATCCGCCGGTTGCAAGCGAATAGCTCCCATTCGCGGCTGCGGTGCCACCGGAATTTTATATCTTATACCATTTCGGTTTTGTTTGGATTGATGGCAAGACCACATCCAACCCCCTTTTTGTTACAACGCTGAAATACCCTGCGTCAAATCGTACACGGTCCTATGGAACTTTCCTTTGACCATAAGTGCTACATCGGCTAAATACTCAATCACCCGCTGCTCACATTTCGCCGCGCACGCGCGTTGTCCCATTCCGTTTCGATCACTCTGTTGCACAAAAGACTGAGAATGAGGTTTTTGAGGCTTGATTCAACCCCAAGGCCGTCAAGAGCAGTTACGACTGTTTCCAGCAAAACGTTGTTGAAAGCTTCCTCGATATCAATGAAGGTCCCAACAGCGAAATTCTTAGATAGATAGTTTCCCGGAATGCGCCTCCTTATGTACCAGTCCATCAGTCTCTCCACAGTTTTAGGCAAGAAGGAGGCCTTAACATGGGAGTCCTTGCCAGCCTTTGGGATAAACGTAACTCTGACTCGTCTCCAGACCTCCGGAATGTAACCTAGTATGATGCAGTTCGCATAAATAGGTGCCAACCAGCTGCATTACACCTTAACAGCTTGCTGCCGCTGCGCTGGTATAATGCCGTCCAATTCCGGGGACTTAACGGTTTGAACGTATTGATCGCCCATGTCAAGTGTCGCTCATCCAGAGGGTCAGCAAATGTCGTGCAGTCATCATGCAACACTCCGATAGATACCCCCACAGAGGACGTGTTGCTCGGGAAGGAGCATCTAAAGTATTTCTTCATTGCTCAGGGCCTCTTCCCACTTGCTTGAGATAACCCGGGGACACTGGGTATACGACTAAGCCTAAAGGACTCCTGACAGCCCTCCATTCGAGGTCTTCTTAGCGTTTCTTAACTCAGACTTCTATATTGCAAGTCCTGTTTTATACAACACCCAGTCGTCAGCTAACCCACTCCTACAGGCCCTGTTAAAAACACGTCTGCAGGACGCTCTGTTATGCGAGAGGTCCATAGTCAACCAGAGAGGTTTCCCTCCGCCCTTCGGTATTAGTATTGCACGCCGAGTGATGACTTCGATCCACCCGACCACCACATCGGTTGTGGCCAAGCGTCCATCCCCGGTGGCCGTATGCCAAAGCCTCCTGTGGTATTTTTCCCTGTCTGTATTCCTAAGATCTCTAAACGATTTTTTAGGCGGACCTTCTCCAACTATACTAAACTCGATATACCTGTAATCAGAAAAAGAGTGATCATCGAAGACCCTCTAGCTTGAGATCAGCGGAGCAATCCAGTGTGAGGCTAGGGTGAGTTCAAAAACCTCCTACCTACCTGCAGTCAAAAAAGTAGGAGAGTGTCCCCTATTACAAAAAGCGACTCACCTCTATTATTGGTATCCGAGCTACCCCAGATTGGTTGTCGCGAGTTGGCGACGGAACTGATGACGACGCCGGTACTGTTCCGAGATCCTTCAGCCAAGGTCTTTCTCAACAGTAAAGAAGGTCATATTCGTATGGCAAGTACGCGGAAATTAAACCGACTTCTCCGGCGCCGCACTCTAATTTTGCTGTCACTACGTCAGCGTTGCTGAAATTAGGTAAAAAAATTCCGATAATTCATTTCTGACCAACATACAGGCTTTGTTTCTACCTCCATCCTTGATCACCAGTAGCTTATGGCTCTTCGTCCTCAATCCAGAGATTCCGTTACTAGTCGATTTCTGGATCAAGACGACATCGGCTCAGCTTTGTTCCAGACGAAGCAGTAAATTGGCGGAGGCCGCTTTCACGTGTTGGAGATTAATCGGAAGGAGTTTTATCCTTTAGGCCCTGCTCCAGAAGTGCTAGTTCAGCGCCCGTGATCGACCCGCATCTCCTCATAAAATTGTTCGAGGCTGAAGAAGAAGTCGCCGATTGACGAACCACCCCCAGGACTCGCTACTTCCGAGAGATTCGGGTCGTTATCCATGGTTATCCATCACCAACTCCGTCTGCTTCTCCACCGCAACTGCAACTTGGGTTTCAGAGTAGTACAATTTCTAATCAGTTATTTATCCCTTTAGGATTAGAAACTTACACCTATTTCACCCTCTGAATCCGCCACTGATATTAGTATTCATGAAGGATTGAAAAAGCACACCCTAATATTTAAATATGTATATATACATGTGTCATGTGTAGAAGTTCACGCAAGTGCGGAAAGTTCTCTGATCGCCATTCACTTGGGAGTGGCCAGAAACGATTCTTTTACATATGACTCAAGCAGCTCACGACTTCCGGTCTTTGACCAAGTATCCTCTGGGTGGCCCAAGAACATCCGTTTGAAGGCGAGCTAAAGTGAGAAGGCGAAATATCCCCTACTTAGGTTGGCGCTGGGTTTGGGACCCGCCACGTAAAAAAACACCCCAATGAAAACCAACAATCAGCCTCGGATGAGAGCCCCCCTTTTGATGACGACCATGGCAAGCGAAATAAGGACTACGAATTGAGCGCATGCACCTGGAATGTCCGGTCCCTTAATTGGAAAGGTGCCGCTGCCCAGCTGGTTGATGTCCTCGTAAAAGTAAAGGCTGACATCACCGCCGTCCAAGAAATGCGATGGACGGGACAAGGACAGAGACGAGTAGGTCCTTGTGACATTTACTACAGTGGCCATATAAAGGAGCGCAAGTTTGGTGTTGGATTCGTAGTGGGAGAGAGACTCCGTCGCCGAGTACTATCATTCACTCCGGAGAATGAACGTCTAGCCACAATCCGCGTCAAAGCGAGGTTCTTCAACATATCGCTGATTTGCGCCTACGCCCCGACGGAAGAGAAGGACGATGTGACCAAAGATGCCTTTTATGAGTGCTTGGGGCGCACTTATGAGAGATGCCCCCGCCACGATGTCAAAATCGTGCTTGGCGACTTCAACGCTAGGGTGGGCAAAGAAGGTATCTTTGGCACTACGGTCGGTAAATTCAGCCTCCACAAGGAAACATCCCCAAATGGATTGAGGCTGATCGACTTGGCCGGGGCCCGAAATATGGTTATCTGTAGTACTAGATTCCAGCATAAGAAGATACATCAAGCTACCTGGCTATCTCCGGATCGAAAAACCACCAACCAGATCGATCATGTTGTGATAGACGGAAGACACGTCTCCAGTATTTCAGATGTGCGTGCGCTCCGAGGTCCTAACATCGACTCGGACCACTATATTGTGCAGCCAAAATTCGCACCCGCCTCTGTGCAGCACAAAACGCACGCCAACAAACACAAGGAAGGTTCGACGTCGAGAAGCTGCAATCACAACAGACAGCCGAACGATTTTCTACTCGGCTTGCACTCCTGCTCTCTGAGAGCACTCGTCAACAACTCGGTATAAGGGAACTGTGGGACGGCATTTCAAACTCCTTACGTACAGCTGCAACCGAAACCATTGGTTTTCGGAAAGTGCAAAAGAACAGCTGGTACGACGAGGATTGCCGTGTCGCAGAGAAGAGAAAACAGATTGCCTACCTCGCAACGTTGCGATCGACCACGACACGTGCGGGATGGGACAGATACCGAGAGTTAAAGAGGGAAGCGAGGCGCATTTGCAGAAAGAAAAAGAAAGAGGCTGAAATGCGTGAGTATGAAGAGCTTGATAAGCTGGCCGACAGAAGAGTTGGCTATGTTGACGTTGAGCAACACTCAAAGCTCCGTCAGGATCGGGAAAGCCCTCTCCGAGCCGTTCGATACCAAACGAGGTTTCAGACAAGGCGACTCCCTATCGTGCGACTTTTTCAATCTGCTGCTGGAGAAAATTATTCGAGCTGCAGAACTGAATCGAAGAGGTACAATCTTATATAAGAGTGTACAGCTGCTAGCGTATGCCGATGATATTGATACAATCGGCCTCAACACTCGCGCCGTTAGTTCTGCTTTCTCCAGACTTAACAAGGAAGCAACGCAAATGGGTCTGGCAGTGAACGAGGGCAAGACGAAATATCTCCGGTCATCAAACAAACAGTCGTCGCACTCGCGACTTGGCTCCCACGTCACTGTTGACAGTAATAACTTTGAAGTTGTAGATAATTTCGTCTATCTTGGCCACGGCGAATACCGCATTCGATGGAACGATGAGCTGTACGAGATATACGACGACATTGACATAGTGCAGCGAATTAAAAGACAGCGGCTACGCTGGCTAGGTCATGTTGCCCGGATAGACGAAAACACTCCAGCTCTGAAAGTATTCGACGCCGTACCCGCCGGGGGAAGCAGAGGAAGAGGAAGACCTCCACTCCGTTGGAAGGACCAAGTGGAAAAGGACCTGGCTTCGCTTGGAATATCCAATTGGCGCCACGTAGCGAAGAGAAGACTGGCGCGCTGTTGTTGACTCGGCTATAATCGCGTATGCGGTGTCTACACCAGTAAAGGAGAAGATATATACATATATATAAATGAAGAGGATGGCGAGAAGAGGTAAAATTTATTGAAGATTGAGATAACTTGACGAAACTTTGAATGTGGTTTCCTTCGTACAAAAAAATAGTACGAGTTCGTAGATAAGCGTAAGTGTCATAATCAAATTAACTCAGCACAAATATTATAAGAACTTGGACAATGGGCGTGGCACCGCTCAGTTTTGCTGAAATCCAATATCTCGGGACCTGACCAACCGATTTCAAAATTAAGTCCGTGGAATTTTTCTCATACTCATTTGTCACGTTAAAAAAATGGGGGAAATTGAACAACAGCCTCGCCTAATTATATAGCACACCTGATTCCTCCACTTTCCAGTATGCAAATCAAGAAGCAATTAATATATCGGGATAATTTGAACGAATAATGCCTTTAGTGTGTGCCCGGTAAATTTTTTCTGCAGCGTTTGCGCAAAACTGTTCCACCATACTTTCATTTCTATTAGATGCAATTCATGCAACAGTCGAATACATCTTAAGATCCGCTCAGGCCCTAAGACTCATAGGGATTGGTCCACATGTTATGTGAACCCTTGCTACCAACGCACTAATGCGACAATAGCCTCAACAACTGTGCAAGAAGCACCAAAGGAACCTCTACAGTCCCATTGAGCGTTGCCCTTTGGTGTAGGCGTCTGCCTCGCATCAAACATCAAAGGCGCTGCCAAACCGCACCCCAGAGCGGCAACCTTCCCTACGAGTTTTGCAGCTGCAACAACCATCACTTATAGACAATTCCCGATATCACTACAAACATACCGCGACAAACCTGACTACTATAATGAAACTGCAAAAGACTGACGCAAAATCGAAGAGCTTTAGGCATGCTTTCGTCCAACCATATTCAACAAAGAATCTGATTATGGTCCTCATCAGTTCTTCGCCGCCGTGTTTGAATAGCTCGGCCGGCAATCTATTGGCCCCCACCGCTTTGTTGTTTTTCAGGCGGGTAATTGTTATTCAAACTTTTTCATAGTCGCGCAATACAACGTCTGCTGCATCGTCATCGATTGGGGAATCGCGTTCGCTATCTCCTGGCGTTTCACTGCTATTCAGCAGGCTGGAGAAGTGTTCTCTCCATAATTTTACTAGATCATCTCTGTGGGTTCTACAAAAGTATGCTCCGGTCTTGAGTCGCCGCATCTTTTCGTAGAATTTTCGAGAATTACCCCTATCGATCAACCCTCTTCATATTCACACATTTCAGCCTCTCTCTTTTTCTGTCAGCAAATGCGTATCGCTTCCCTCTTCAACTCTCGGTATTTATACCACGTGTTATGGTCAGTCGTAACGTTGCGAGTTAGGCAGTCTGTTTTCTCTCCGCTGCGACACGGCACTCCTCGTCGTACCAGCTGTTATTTTGCATTTTACGAAAACCAATGGTTTCGGTTGCAGCTTCCCTTATACCGAGTTGTTGACGAGTTCTCTCAGAGAACAGAAGTGCAAGTCGAGTAGAAAATCGTTCGGCTATCTGTTTTGATTGCAGCTTCTCGTCGTCGAACCTTCTTTGTGTTTGAACGACGTGCGTTTTTTGCTGCACAGAGGCCGTTGTGAGTCTTGGCTGCAAAAAGATAGTGGTCCGAGTCGATGTTAGGATCTCGGAGCGTACGCGCATCTAAAACACTGGAGACGTGTCTTCCGTCTACCACAATACAATCGATCTAGTTGCTGCTTTTTCGATCCGTAGACAGCCCGGTGGCCTGATGAATTTTCTTGTGCTGAAATCTAGTACTACAGATAATCATTTTTTCGGGCCCCGTCGAAGTCGATCGACCTCAACCCATTTGGGGATGTTTCAGCGTGGAGGCTGAATTTACCGTCCGTAGTGCCAAAAATACCTTCTTTGCCCTTCGCCAAACACGGTTTTGATATTGTGACGGTCATCACAGCGATCATCTATGGTCACATCGTCCTTTTCTTTTGTTGGGGCGGGGGCTTCAATCAGCGATATGTTGAAGAAGTTCGCTTTGATACGGATTGTGGCTAGACGTTCATCCACCGGAGTGAATGAGAGCACTCTATGACGGAGTCTCTCTCCCACCAGGAATCCCACACCAAATTTGCGATCCTTTATATAGCCACTGTAGTAAATGTCACAAGGGCCTACTCGCCTCAGCCCTTGTCCTGTCCATCGCACTTCGTGGACGGCAGTGATGTCAGCCTTCACTCTAACGACTACATCAACCAGCTGGTCAGCGGCACCATCCCAGTTAAGGAACCGGACATTCCAGGGGTCTCCCATCCGAGGCTTTTTGTTATTTTTGATTGGGAGTGTTTTTTTACGTGGCGGGTCCCAAACCCAGCGCACAACCCTACGAAGGGGATGTTTCGTCTTCTCACTTTAGCTCGCCCTCAAACGGATATCCTTAGGATACCTAAAGGATACTTGGTCAAAACGGCAAGTCGTGCGCTACTTGAGCCATATATAAACGAGTCGTTTCTGGCCACTCTCAAGTGAATGGCAATCAGAGAACTTTCCTCACTTGCGTGACTTCTACACATGACTCCATTATCCAAATTGCTGCATTACTGCAATTATTATGTAGCTCGAATGCATCCTCAATCTATGTAAGTAGTTAGTTAACTCTTCTATGTTTTGTATTTCTTTATTTGTTTGATAAAATTAATTAACTTTTACAAACTTCTTAATTAATTTTTATTTAACCAATCAAACTAAATTATACTCAAATATATGAAAATAATTTAATTAAAATATGTTTTAATTTTTTTTTTCTCATACAAAAATTTATCAGCGAAATGGAACTAGTGTGGACTCTCTGCAAATAAATACAGGCGAAGACGATATTCGAAAATTTAGTATAATAACACAGTTCAACGGTCAACCTCTTCTAGACTTCTGGGCGGATCAGAAATGCAATCGTGTTGATGGTTCAGATGCATCAATGTTTCCGCCTCATATTTTAAATACCAGAGAAGACTTGCAAGTTTTTTTGCAAGTACTTTGCAGAAAAATTCCTCTTTCTTTTGAAAAAGAAGTTACAATCCTTAATAATATTGACGCTTTTCGTTACCGAACGCCATTGAACGTTTTCTCTAGCCCAGAAAATAATCCAGAAAATGAATGCTACTGTCAAAATACTCAAGTGTGCTTGCCCAGTGGAGTCATAAATGCCACTAAATGCTATAACGGAGCTCCTATATTTCCGTCCTTTCCACATTTTTTCTCGGGAGATCCAAAAATTTACAAAGATTTTGATGGAATCAAGCCTTCGAGGGAATTACATCAAACTTATGCTGATATCCACCCAAGATTTGCATTTCCCATAAGTGGTGCTTCGCGGATACAAATCAATATTGCGGTCCATAAAGGTTCAATTTTGAAAAGTAAGTATAATAAAAATAAAATATGTAAAATAATCTACACAACTCTAATTTTTGATATTAACACTTAAAAAAGGAATATGACAGATTAAAATTATACATTTGTATTTTGCGAAAATCAAGGGAAGTAGGAAAGGGTGTTTAGGGGAACTATTACAATAAGAAAATCTCATTCTTATCATTTCGATAAAATTTGGAACGTTACATTCTTTTCCACTAGATTCTTTTACTTTCCAGTACAGAATTCTAGAATGAATTAATATAACGGGATTAAACTTTGCACGAATAATGCCTTTAGTGTGTGCCACCTTATGAGCAAAAACTGTTCAAGCTCCTACGTACCAAATATTCGGATCCCAGTACCTATAGTTGACTGTTGTTCGAAAATATCGGTCAATGTGTAAGATATGCAATAAAAATTCAGATAGAATCGTTTTTCTGCAGTAGTAATTCTGTGTATCTAAAATGGGTGGAATCGAATCCTTCCCCATATACTTAATATAAAGATCTTAGAGCTTCCTGAAGACTTTATTCTAGATATTTATATCGGCCAATATTTGAGTTATCTTTATTATTTCGGAACATATTTGACTCAGAATAGTATATCACTGTGCCTAAAATGAATACAATTGGGCGAAAACTTCACCTAGTCCCCATATGACCATTACCAGGGTTTTTGAATATCCGGCTGATTTTGTATAATTTGCGTATAATGATTTTGGTTTTTCCAACAAATCATATGACGAATATATAAAATTGCTTAGATTCCGATCCTCTGGTTGACGTTTTACATCGTAAGATATTTCTCTGGCTTTGATTTCAACAAGTTGCAAGAGTATAAAATGTTCGGGTTCACCCGAACTTAGCCTTTTCTTAGGCATTCTTTTTAGTACAGTGGATTTTTTACAAAACTTTTTCATTACATCTTTTTTTTTGGGATTTACTGTAAAATCCGTCAGCTTCAGATGTCGACATAAAAACATGCAAGGACTTGTTTCGTTGTTTTTATTGTCTAAAAAGCATGTTGAAAAAAGACTTCGATTCGCCAATGAACATTTATTTTTTTTGGGTATTTTTGGGCAAAAAAGGAGTCAGTAGCCCGATGTAAGCCGACAACAACACGTAACTATGACAGGCAGTAAAGAACGCATGAGATTCTATTTCCATCAAAATAAACCAAAAACTTGTTGACTTAATGTAACGACTCTGTGCTGCAATACTAAAAAATTAAGGTCCCCCAAAATACTAATTTCGTAAAAACACAACATCCAATTTGAAAAAAAATGAAAAAAAAAAATATTTTGTAGTTTGTCGAAATTTCGAGTTTAATTTGTTACGTTACTAAGTTTTTGACTGGCAAAATTCCTCATAAATTTTTTTGATGTACATATGTATGTATTTAAAATTCATTGAAATAAGTGAAACAATGAGTTTTTTGTGATTTGTGTTCATACTGTTAAGGCCCTTGTGGTTTAAAATAATTTTTATGTCTAAAGGAGATTTCGCATACTTTTCCCCTTTCTGCGTTTTTTTGGGCAAACCAGATTTCATAGCCATGTCTTTTGACGCATGCACAATTGCGCTGTGCTCCGTTCTTCGGTTAAAAATTTCTTCTCCTCTAGACAAGAACAATTCAGACTGCCGTTTTTAAATAAAAACATTTAATTTATTTTCAAACTGAAGTTTTAAAAGGCTATTTGCTTTTTCATTTTGAGAATATTGGAACAACAAATTTAAAAAACGAACCGCAGACAATTGTGTGTATCATTGAATACCATTAACCCTTATTGCAGAAGGTAAGGTGAAAAAAAGAAGAAAAAGACGGTTTAACGGTCAATGATAATGGCATTCCCTTTTGGCAAAAACGGGTAAAATCGAGACAATACTTCCCTTAGCCCTCATATACCTAATATAAATATTTTCGTACTTCCGGTTGCCTTAATACCACATATATCGATCAGTATACATTTATGACACCTTAATGAAATTAAAAAAAAAAAAACATGTTTCAAATAACTATGTGACTTGTGTCCAATATTGGTAAAACGCGAACATTGTTCCTCCCATAACTAATATAAGGATTTTCGAACATCGGCTTCACTTTATATCGTTTATATATTGGGCAATCTTTTTATTATTGAAACTCAAACTGCTTCGACTGCAAATAATGCTAAGTAATACCAAAACTTAATAAAAATCTAGTCAATACATTCCCTGGCCCCCATATACCTTAAATAGGAGTTTAAAATTTCCGGCTATCTTTATACCGGATATATGGGTCAATATGTAAAATACCTTAGCAAGATTAGGTGAAGCTGCTATAATTGTGGTTAAAATTACTAAAATACCGAAAGCAACCACCTAAATGAAATACTGAGTAGTGGAAATTCTCTGAGTATTTATTATCAAATTGTGAGAGGTATTAATACAAAAAATAATTCATCTGTAAAACCAATTACATGAAATTTACAATTAATACTAGGTAAAGCCTCAAATTTCTGATAATGATAATTTAAACTGAGAGTATCATGGGCTGAACAGAATCGAAATAGGTGTTCTACCTGCCGTATTGATATACCCTCATTCCCTATACAGACCTCTTTCAATTTGAATGTATTAGACTCGATATTTTATGTTTTTAAAAAAATTTGGTTACTTGTCGACTATTCTAATTATTTTATATTGCGGCGCAAGTATTCGGACCTAACAAAAGAAAAAATATTGTACTCAATTCAAATTAATTTTATGGTTTTGCATACGTAACTTACTGTACTAATTCTCTTCATTTCTCCATAAATTTCTTGTCCTTAGCCTGGATTTGGTGAAGGGAAATGTACAAATTTTGTTGAGTTTGTGAAACATGAATTGGGTTTTAGGAAAAAGCTCTCTTCTCTGATCGACTACTCGAAAATTTTATTAATGTAAGTTTACACAAAATTTCGGAAGAAAAAATTTGTTTGTACAAGATAAAAAACCCTTAAAAGTTGGGATATGCGATTTTTTCACATGCATTTTGACGTTATGTGAAAAACGTTTTAATACCTGCAAACGTTATAGACCTTTTCATTACTTACATCATCGTCACATAACTTTTTTTCTATAGTTTTGCTAGAAATTAGAATAAACCATTCTTTACCCTTAAATATTTAGCTACGACCTTTCCTTTTCAACACCTCACATCGCTAGTAAATTATTATGCCTTAAAGTTTTGTTAATCTATCTTTCGTTTCCGATGAGTTTCATCCTATTATGAATTTCTTTGTTTTGCAACATTTTGAAAGGCTTCTGCACTATATCAACCAAATTTACTTAAGACAAATATCGGCATCTCCTCCGATACTGTGAAAATTGGTGAGATCGGATGATTAGCCTATCCACAATCTCTATAATGGGAATGTTGAAAATTACTGATTTTCGATTCTACGGTTGATGTGTTCCCCTTATACCTCCAAGGAGGCTTGGATGAGTTTATATCACATTTCTGCTAATTAGCTTGATTCTAATATAAATATTTCAGACAAGCAAAAAAAAATTCAAACAAAAACGTTTTCGTTTTTCATTGTGTTTGTAACATTTACTGGGAAAAATGTTTTTGTTATAAAAAAAAATTGTTTTGTTGTGGATGACAATCATTCACTACTTGCTCAATTCTCCCGCGTTGTCTATTATAACCCAACATTTTTGATGGCGATTTGCAACTAAATTTTCCACACATTTGACGGGAACCGACTTTCAAGTATGTTGGAATAGCGTAAAGAAATCTTTTGTTGACATGAAATGATTTCTTGATATTTTGGTTTTCATTAAATTTAAAAAATTCCGCATTGAACTGACTTCTAGTGACTGTTATGGCCAACTTAGGGTGGTGATGAGTTCAAAAAAATAATTTTTTCATAAATTGATTTCTTGCTGCCATTGCAATCCATGGGTGGCACTGCTATCGCAATTTGCAAGATGGAACTGCTACGGCAATTGCAATTCATAGAAGTGAACAGCTGTTTACAAAACTCAATCACAGTGAAAAAATTACCGGTATTGAAATATCACTCATCACTAGTAGATAGTATTAAACACAAGTTTTATGTGGACAAAATTTGTATACTTTGTGCAACATGTTGCGAATATAAGTATAAACAATGAAATCGAAAAACAACTACTCCCAACAACAAATAAAAGGGACAACGCTAGGGGCATAATACAATGTATTTGAATGTACATGATACTTCTTGATAACTCAAAGATAATTAAAGAGCCTCTAACATCACAGTCTCAAAATGACTCTAAACTCGCGTAATTAATTGGATAACTATACTTGTGGCCACGCAAACCTTACCAGTCAATTTTATTATGAATATATACTGACATGTTAGCTGTAATTCGAACGGTTAAAATTTAATAAATCTTTGTTGTGATCTGTGCAAGAATCGTTATTTGAGATTGAAGTGTGAAATGTAGTCAAATATTTTCGAATAGTTGGCAAGAAATCGTACAGTAAGTAGAATGTCTTTCAAAATGTGCGCTTAATATAAATAATTAACGCTTAATAAAATATACTATATGTATATTACTTTTACGTTAAATAAAGGAATGTCGATTCACGAGATAGGGAGAAAAATAGGATGCAGCCATCCAACATCAATTTGTTAAAAAAATGAACCAGGACGATCGTTTGGAGTGTTACAGTAGATTTGGGACTAGGAGGAAGACATCTCCTCGAACAGATGGTGCTATCAATAGATTATCTCTAAAGGATCGGTTTAAAAAACTCTATAGAGGTAAGACGGAGCTTAGAGGAGCAATACAATGTCGATAACAATACGGAGGAGGTCGCAGGAGTATGGTTTGCGGCTTTTCACCAAGAAAATGAGGCTTGCTCGTTTTGAATGGGGAAAACGCATCGTAACTGGTCCTTAGAGCAGTGAAAAACGGTAATATGGTCGGATGAAAGCGGATTGGTCGTCGTAGAAGACCAATATGAGCATCTTCTGAGACCACCTTCAAGGACGACTCCGCACCGTGTCGTCGTAGAAGACCAATATGAGCATATCTGAGACCACCTTCAAGGACGACTCCGCACCGTGTCGTCGGGCTAAATCGATAAGTTTTATGTGCTATTTAATCACCGATATATCCTCCAGTTTATATTTAAGAAAAATGCCATCATGTCAATGTTCAGAAAATATTTGCAGTCCTTGGAATATCGCATGTCATGACCAGGGAATTCTCCCAATTTGAACCCCATCGAGGATCTTTGGCCTGCCATTAAAATGAAAGTAGCTCTACTCGGCTTGCACTCCTGCTCTCTGAGAGCACTCGGCAACAACTCGGTATAAGGGAACTGTGGGATCATTGGTGGGACCATTGGTTTTCGGAAAGTGCAAAAGAACAGATGGTACGACGAGGAGTGCCGTGTCGCAGCGGAGAGAAAACAGGCTGCCTACCTCGCAACGTTACGATCGACCACAACACGTGCGGGATGGGATAGATACCGAGAGTTGAAGAGGGAAGCGAGACGCATTTGTAGACTGAAAAAGAAAGAGGCCGAAATGCGTGAGTACGAAGAGCTTGATAAGCTGGCCGACAGGGGTAATGCTCGAAAATTCTACGAAAAGATGCGGCGGCTTACAGAAGGTTTCACGACCGGAGCATACTCTTGTAGAACCCCTCAAGGTGATCTACCCACCGATGCCCAGAGCATACTTAAATTATGGAGGGAACACTTCTCCAGCCTGCTGAATGGCAGTGAACGCACAACACCAGGAGAAAACGAACCCGATACCCCAATCGAAGACGATGGAGCAGACGTTCCATTGCCCGGCCATGAAGAAGTTCGAATAGCAATTGCCCGCCTGAAAAACAACAAAGCGGCAGGGGCCGATGGATTGCCGCCCAGCTATTCAAACACGGCGGCGAAGAGCTGATAAGCTCCATGCATGAGCTTCTTTGCAAAATATGGTCGGACGAAAGTATGCCCAACGACTGGAATTTAAGTGTGCTATGCCCAATCCATAAAAAAGGAGACCCCACAATCTGCGCCAACTACCGTGGGATTCGCCTCTTCAACATCGCATATAAGGTTCTGTCGAGCGTAATTTGTGAAAGATTAAAGCCCACCGTCAACAAACTGATTGGACCTTATCAGTGTGGCTTTAGTCCTGGTAAATCAACAACCGACCAGATATTCACCATGCGCCAAATCTTGGAAAAGACCCGTGAAAGGAGAATCGACACACACCACCTCTTCGTCGATTTCAAAGCTGCTTTCGACAGCACGAAAAGGAGCTGCTTCTATGCCGCGATGTCTGAATTTGGTATCCCCGCAACACTAATAAGGCTGTGTAAACTGACGTTGAGCAACACTCAAAGCTCCGTGAGGATCGGGAAGGACCTCTCCGAGCCGTTCGATACCAAACGAGGTTTCAGGCAAGGCGACTCCCTATCGTGCAACTTTTCAATCTGCTGCTGGAGAAAATTATTCGAGCTGCAGAACTCAACAGAGAAGGTACCATCTTCTATAAGAGTGTACAACTGCTGGCGTATGCCGATGATATTGATATCATCGGCCTCAACACCCGCGCCGTTAGTTCTGCTTTCTCCAGACTGGAAAAGGAAGCAAAAGAAATGGGTCTGGCAGTGAACGAGGGCAAGACGAAATATCTCCTGTCATCAAACAAACAGTCGTCGCACTCGCAACTTGGCACTCACGTCACTGTTGACAGTCATAACTTTGAAGCTGTAGATAATTTCGTCTATCGTGGAAACAGCGTAAACACCACCAACAATGGCAGCCTAGAAATCCAACGCAGGATAACTCTTGCCAACAGGTGCTACTTCGGACTAAGTAGGCAATTGAGAAGCAAAGTCCTCTCTCGACAAACAAAAACCAAACTCTATAAGTCACTCATAATTCCCGTCCTGCTATATGGTGCAGAGGCTTGGACGATGTCAACAACGGATGAGTCGACGTTGCGAGTTTTCGAGAGAAAGGTTCTGCGAAAGATTTATGGTCCTTTGCGCGTTGGCCACGGCGAATATCGCATTCGATGGAACGATGAGCTGTACGAGATATACGACGACATTGACATAGTTCAGCGCATTAAAAGACAGCGGCTACGCTGGCTAGGTCATGTTGTCCGGATGGATGAAAACACTCCAGCTCTGAAAGTATTCGACGCAGTACCCGCCGCGGGAAGCAGAGGAAGAGGAAGACCTCCACTCCGTTGGAAGAACCAAGTGGAGAAGGACCTGACCTCGCTTGGAATATCCAATTGGCGCCACGTAGCGAAGAGAAGAAACGACTGGCGCGCTGTTGTTGACTCGGCTATAATCGCGTAAGCGGTGTCTACGCCAGTAAAGAAGAAGAAGATCTTTCCTCTCATTATTACAAGTAGTAGTATATGGGAGCTGTGGTAATTCGTGGATCGGTTGTACGTATTTTCGACATTAAACTACAGTAAGTCGAATATTATACGTTCACTTAAATTTACTAAGATACAGGGTTTGTCAGGAAAGTAATGGAATTGCCGCGATTGTACTTCGGAGTGCGGACGGACGGCTGGTCAGCTGTCTCCGAGCACCTGGAGAGTCAGGACAAACATGTTCGTGCGACGTGTTTCTGTGAGTGGTGCAAGCCGAAAATGCAGCGTTTGTGAGAGCAGATGTACGCGATTAAATTCTGTGCCAAACTCGGTAAATCTGCGTCAGAGAAGTTTTATATGATCAAGGAGGCTTTCCCAGATGTTGCTTTAGCAAGAAGTGGTGTGTTTTAGTGGCACCAGGTTTTTTTCAGTGCTTTCCCGTTAAGCGTCTTGGATTTAAAGTTATTTGAGCATATTTAATACAAAACAAATGAGTAAAACGAACTGGTGAAGTGTTTGTGGATATAAAAATTAAAAATATATGTGTAAAATTCATTATACATTAAGTAACTAAATTTTTGAACGTTAAATAATATTTCAAAACCATAAGTCTACGACTATATATATAGTTTTTTTTAACTCTGGAGAACCTCTTCTTTCGGTACCCATTTTAACCCCGAAATCGGGGGATGTTATTTTAAATCCCAACCGCCATAAGCGCTATAGTCCATATACATATGTCAGTTGGTTTGAAGAGTTACGATTCGATTCGACAATTTTTAGAAGTAAGATGGTATATCTTGAGAATACTATTTGCGAAAAGTTTTATTCTGATATATTTATTGATACTTGATTTATAAACTTTAAAATGAGTGGATTAAATGCAATTAAAATTTGTGATATATTTTCTATAAATAGGTAGGTTGCTGAGTTATCGAATTTCACCTTAGGGTGGACGGTGCAGCGCCCATTGTCCAATTTTTGCACCGATTCCATTGAATCTTTTAAGCACCATCTTTTAATGTGAGTTGTAAGTTGTGTGTAATAAGTTTAACATTGTGAACTGTCGCCATTTTAGTAGTTTTCAACATAACCGTTATAGGGAATGTGCGTTGTTATCATCCGATGTCGCTCCCAGTAGTTTTGATTAATACAGCTTTATTGGTTTCTTGGATATGTACTTGTACATTAATACTGTGGTACCTTGTGCCAACTTAACAGCATTTTATGGTCAAGGAAATGGTCAGATTTCAGCAATACCAATTTTTTTACCGTACTATAGATGGACTTGACATAATCTCTGTCTACTACATTCTATAAAATGGGAAAACATCCACAAATATAATAAATCAATAATATTAAAATTATTTTTAACATGAATAATTTACAATAACATTTTAGCCGTTCGTGTAATTTTTGTGAACCTACTTTTCAAATGTTGCAAGTTCCGACCGCTTTTGCAAAACTGCCTCGTCAATCATGCTTTTTCGAACTTTCTTACTGCGCAGTTTGCATTACCGAAGGCGCATTTTTTTTACAATTTGCTAGGCTTATAGGCGGTGCAAACAATTACATTCAAGAATATTGCAAATGAATTCAAAATTCATTATTCGATGAAGGTGTGAATGGATTACAATCTTTAATATGGTCCCACTTGCTTCATATTTTTTGTATATTTGTGTTGAGAGCCACCCAACTAACTACTCGTTGTTGCGTAGCCATAATTTTTATTTTTGAAGCACTTAATGATGATAATAAAATATATTTGACATTTGAAGGTGAAGTCAACTAGAGGGACGAAAATAATTATTATGGCATGGGGACTCTACTGAAAGTTTACCGATTTTATGCTATTCCGATATCGGTACTATTATGGACTCCCATGCGTCTTTCAATACACTTACATTTATGCAACAATATAGAAAATATGTGCGAAATATAACGTTTTAATTTCCCCCAGCAAAGTCATATGGTAAATTTATATTGTAATTTTCACCTATTCTGGTTCGTAAATGCACTGCATATCCATACAAACCACTATTAGATATGTAAAATTCTAAATAAAATCTAAAGTTAGAAACAAGTGTGTACCAAAATTGTTAATCTACCCATTTTATTTGTAAATCTTCCTTATGAAATAATGTTACATTCAACATATGTATATATCTCTTTCAGATAAATTGGATCGAATTAAAGAAGGCACCATATTACCTCTTATATGGATAGAAATAACATCAGGGGACTTTACCGATGAGATAATAGATAATCTCTATATAAGCACCTTCGGGTTGAACGCCATCCAATATGCTTTGAAATATGGCACATTATTTGCTTGCATTATTTCATTTGCACTCATCGTTGGAGGATTTTATAATTTAACTCAAAAACGAAGACAGCACGTTAATTTAGCACTAAGTAAAACGTAAATAGCAAACGAAAAGGATGTTAGATATTAAGAACTAATGCAAAACAAGAGCTTTGTAAATATGTACATAAATATTACTCGTTAACCAAACCTATTTTTACAAACTTGTGCTTTATGTGTTATCATATAATATAATAATGTCAGTTTTTCAGATATCTAAGCTTAGCGATCCCAAATGGTTTGTACAGGTGTAAAAAATCTAGAAACCAAACAAACCCTTTTTTAATCAATTGTAAAACATAAACAATCTGCCGACTGGAATATTTCTTCATAACAATTAAACATTAAAATGACTCCTTCATTTTAAATTATTTTACCAATAACTACTTATTAAATGTTACGGATCCGAAATGACAATACGGTTTTGTTCTGCAATTCGTTCGATTTCTTTTGACTTAGAATTTAAGTTCGAAATAGTTGATTCCTTTGTGACAGTTTGACAAAACAAATTAAAAAGGATTCGTTAGTTCAATATATGAGATAACCTGGAGTTAAATACATTTTATTGAAAAAATAATGTTTCTTTAAGGCCGCTTATGTGTCAAGCGAACGTGAACAATTAATTTAGAATCGAATGACGGAGCCATTGTAATCCCCTGCCTGCACCCCGTTAGTTTTGAAAAAACCGTTTGTCGACTTCAAATGGTTTCTTGTTTGCATCAGGTTTGTTTCCGGCTATTACTTAAGGGGGAACCTGCTTTAGAAGCTTCAAGATAGATTTTTGAGAATTTTTGGGAAGGATAGAAATGATTGATTGAAGCGAAATTTCTAGGGTTTATAGTTATATATTTAAACATCATCCGAAAATTTGTTGAATACGAAATCTTCAATATCCTGCTTGACTTTTCCTAGTTCTTTTTTAGTATAAATAGAAGATAATTTAATGCCAAAGATAAACATTTTGCACCAATTCCATACGACGTTTAGTTTTTTTTTCTATCCTGCTATCCTTTCGCTTCAAAGTTTACGCTTTCTGCCCAAGTGATCATATATCTGCTAGACGTTCGGTCACTATTTTGCTTCTAGCTTCGACAATATTTCGAAATCCCATCTATAACTTTGGGGACATATTCTTAGATAATTTTTAAAGAGATTTAAGCAAAAAAAAAAAAGATTTCTTGAAGTTTCTTAAGTAAGCATGCATTTTTAAAAAAACTTAACGAAATAATACATTTACTCAGAGAAATGTTCATTCCAATTTTAATAAAATTTATGGCAACTCTTACGTTTTTCGATGAAGGTTCGTAGTAATGTTCAGTTGGAAAATAAACATTTTTATCTGAAATGAGTAAAAGTTTGTGTTCTGAGTGGAATAAACTTCAAATGTCAGAAGTAGATCCCAGAAGAGCAAAACTTTACTTTGTGCATAAATATGGAATACCAGGAGTGTTAGGATGCATTGATGGAACCCACATAGCTCTGGTGAAACCCTTTGTAAAGAAACATATTTTTTAATAGAAAAGGTGTTTTCAGCATAATTGCGATGATTGAACGAGTGAACTCCTATTAGGTCTGTAAAATTTGTGATTTCACAATCCAAGATTCTTTTATGCAGTGCAAAACAATATTGTCTAGCGCAGGATGAACCTGATAATTGAGGGTGTTGGCTACTTGGGGATTCTAGTTTTGGTATATGAAATTGTATGTGTATAAGTTTCAGAGAACTACAACGAGTAATAAATTTTTGTTCATAATCGAGTATTGGTCCGTTACTCTGTCTGAGTTGGTCAGTTTTCACTTTAGTGATAGAGAACAACTTTGAATCACTAGAGGATATATCAATGATTGAAAAATTCGACAGCGTTCGGTTTGCACTTCTATTCTATTTTCTAATACATTTCTATTTCTAATACATATGTTTGTATATAGATATGGTATATATATAATATAAATTCCGTCTAGTACATACATACATCAAATATATGTATATATGTGTGTACGTACTTAATGCGTACGTAACATGCGCACATGTTTAAAGCTGACATTTTTTGCCACACTTGATTCAAATCATTCCAGCAAAAAATTTGCTGTACTCGTAGTTCTCTCGCAGTTTCACATCGATTCAAACAATCGTCGCAACGCTATGAACTGACTGATCCGATTTGACCCGAAGCCAACGATACCGTTTACTCGATCGTGATCAGTGTTGCCAACTTTATTTTTATCCAACCACCAAATAAGGCCGTATTAACCACCAGAAAACCACTAAACTTGGTCGGGCTCTCAAACCACCAGAATTCCACAAGAAATTACAATGCGACACAAAATATTATTTATTCATGAGCGATAACCATCTGCGATACTTGTGAAATGTCGCGTGCTTAAGCGTAGTGTTATATAGTTGCAAACTCGCTATAGTAAAATCACTAGGTTCTTTAATTCGCCCGATGGAACGCGGTAGGGCGTTCGACTCGCGGTGTGGTAAAGGAAAATATAAGATTTTAAATTTAAAACAGAGTAAAAATAATTAAATTAATAAAATAGAGTACTAAGATTTTGGTTTGCTATGGCAATCAAATACTGTACTGCAATTGTCATTTCATTATTAAAACGTTAACGTAACCAAAAATCACGAAACTTTTGGGTGTACTGTGGCTTAGGCATAATTAATTAAATACCTACTATGAAATCAGTTTTCTTTCAAGTAAGATTAAGAAGTACGTATCCTCTATTATAACAATAGCAAACTGTACTGTACTGTGTGTTTAGTTTACTTTACTCATTGAACTGAACTGATCAACCGATCTGACTGAGTATATTTTTAAATAAAATAATCAATAAACTGTCAGAGGGTATTTACCACTAAAAAAAAAACCACCAGCCACTAAAAAAGTTTTGTGCCCACTAGAGGGAAAGTCAATCAACTAGTTTCAGTGTTTCTACTGTATTGGCAGCATTGATCGTGATTGCCTAAGAACAGATTGTTCATGTTGCATTAAATCATTGGTCGGCATTTCTTAGCACAATTGTACAAACTAACTTCACACTTACGCTCTATCGTTCAGTCGTTGTCGAGCCAGCAACGAATTAACATCAAGTAAGACTATAGCGCAAAACGAAATATGCCCTGCGAGAAATATTTTATGATTCTAAATGCCTTTGATGCCATGCAATGCCTTTTATGTTCCAAGTCTTTTAAAGATAATAGAGAATATATCCTCAAAAGACATTTTGTTAATTTTCATTATACTATTATTTATTAATAAAAATTGCTTAACTTTAATTACAATTTCTCACTGGGCTACTTTTTTTTGGTGCTCACCAACACAGTGACAGATCCTCTCATGCCGACCACTGCATTAAATCATTTGTCGCTGGTCGGTACTCAAATTGATCAAGAATGTTGTCTATGATGAACTGATTTGATTTGATTGTCTTTTTGGCACGACTCTTTGTTCTGATTTAATCATACTCGTTGCAGCTCTGTCATAAGTATGTAAATGGTGCGTATAATTCGATTTCAAGATCATCATTTTATTTTATCTTTGTAGTGTTGTAACCACTCCATTCTGATGTGGTGCTTTCTCTATTTCTCTAAAATATGAGCTTTAAGGCGGTTTTGTTCTGTTAACGAATTACCTTGTTTTTCAACATCCCGCTGTCGAATATCCTGAGCTTTGTCTTCTTCTTCACATTGTAAAATTTTTTCTGGCACTAACTTATATCATTAATTGGTTGCCTTGCACGTTTGGAGGGAGTGTTGATTTTCGGAACCTCGTGATCGTTTTGGGTTTGTTTCTGTTTCAAAACATCGAAAATCTTAAATGTCCTCAACGGCCGCGAAAGTTTTACAAATCCTCACAACACATTCTTCGTTATTCGTAATACATACATATATGCTTAACGACAGACTGCCTGTTGCTCTTGATTCCAAATGGTTATGCCCAACCGTTTTGGGAAAACACCTTCCCAGTCTATATCTTAACAATTAAAGAAAAAACATATAGTAAAATTCATGAATTTTAATATTCGATCAAATACAACTTTTTCCCATTCGTTAACGTTCCTTTGGGGTGACCCTTGTGTATTTAGCAATGTGGCCAGCTCCTTCCATTTTTGTTCTACTGTCACTTTGTTTATTTTTATACTATTTTATCATATACTTATATTGTAATAAATGTTACATATTTTAAAATTACAAACGATTTGCTGATGTTCGAAAAATTAAAAGCGGAACGGTTTACAGAACATGTCAAACGATTTGAAAACATCAAAACTTTGCCCGAAAACGATTTGCAGAACATACCTAATAGAAAGAAACCCAAATAAACAAAGTTGTCAAAATAACTTGTTTACTCTTAAGACAAAATACCTACGGAAAATATGATTCTTGAATAATAATGTAATATCTTAAGTTAAAATTTACAGTTGTTTCTTAAATTTGAATTCAATGAAAAATGAAAAAAGTACAAATTAAAAATATAATTTAATAGTATAATCTTATGTATATGTATGAACAATATACACAGATATGTTTTGCATATTACTTGCAAATATAACTTGCTCACTTTTACAATAATAAAAATCAAAAACAAATTGAATTTTCATGTGTTTAATTACATTATTTTTTTATTACTTTACTTTTTGTTGAATGAAACTTACGTAGATTTAAAAAAATTCGATACCCACCAAAGTATTTTGTTTATTTTCTACCAGAGAACGTGAATCATTCACATGGCTTACGACGTCAAACAATGTCACTTTTCGCAGGGTACTCGTCCAAAATGAGCGTGTTTTACCACAGTTTTGCATCAGTAGACACGAAAATAACAGAATTGAGCATTATTAGTGTTAAATAATGATATAGTAATTCTAATTTTAAGAAAGGTACACTTACAGACTCGCTTATTTACTATGTGCAAACAACATATAATTAATAAATAATTGGTTTATGGATTAAATAAAGTTTTATTATTACTTAATTGACTTATAAATTATATATTTATATGGAAAAGACCAATCGATCGCACATGCAGATACATACATATAGTTATGTGTATGAAAGAAGACCTACTGATTGAGCTAAAAAATCAAGCGGACAAGAGAGCCGAATCATTCAAAAGCGTCTTAGGGGAGTGGTGGGTGAAATGGCGCTGATACAGCCAAAAACCCATAGCGTCACATAGTGTGTAAGGATTTAGACGAAATTACTACACCTGAAAAAATCTGCGAGGCACTAAAAAAATTAGTGTGGGATTCAAAACCTGAAGAAATCAAGCGTCAAAAGTATGAGAAAACCCCGCACACAGATAGCTCTAGTATGCCTACGTGCTCTGGATGCCAAAATTGGGCAAAGTTAAGATAGGATGGTCGATATGTCGCCTTCGAGAATACTTGCCTATTCCTAGATGCTATAAATGTGTCCACCTGGGTCAGATGGCGCCCAACTGCTGCAGTTTGACAGACAGATCTTCTCAATGCACACTTTGCGGAACCGCTGGACATTTAGCAAAGGCATGCACCAAATTTTCGAGCTGCATGCTCTGCAAAGGGGAACACTCAGTTTTGAGCATGACTTGCCCCAAGTACCGGGAGATGATGAAGACTCTAAGAAAATGAGGATAATACAGTTAAACTTAAATCATTGCGCAGTAGCACAGGATTTGCTAGACCAGACAATCACAGAAGAGAACATTGATGTCGCCATACTAAGTGAACAATATTGCCAGCGTCCGGAAAGCACATGGATTGCAGACAAAACCGGCAAGGCAGCAATATGGACCTGCAAAGGACAGCCTTTCAAGACCAGCTCCAGAGAAGCTCATAACTGTTTCACATGGGCGAATATACAAGGGATATATTTTGTAAGTTGCTATGCTCGTCCCAGCGCAGCAATTACAGAATTTGAAGACTTCCTCTTACGGCTCTCTTTAGAAACCAGAGACAAAACTCCAATTGTAACAGCGGGGGATTTTAATACATGGTAGACTGCATGGGGCAGCAGATATACAAACCATCGCGGGCGCCTAATTCAAGAATTCCTAAGTCAAACGAACCTAACAATAATAAACAGTGGAACGCAAATCATGTACCAAAAGGGAAACAAAGGATCCATAATTGACATTATGTTCGCAAATGATTCACTCAGCAGGCATATAAAGTGGACAGTGTCAAATATATATTATAGCTCAAATTTCGTACACCCCAAAGCCGGAACCCCTCAGCAGAAACACTTCACGAAAACGAAGCAGGAAGCAACAGGAGGTTAATCCAGACCTTTCTGAGCTAGTCTGGAGTGCATCAAGAGCACCAGAAGACGACACCGCCCATCTGGTACCTACAGTGCGAAAGGAACTGGTCGCAGCATGCGATGCCACAATGCGCAGAACAACACATCATAACAAGCGGAGACCTGTATATTGGTGGAATGTGGAAATTTCCACGCTGAGAAAGCTTTGTCACTCAGCTAGACGGCGTCTACAGCGTAATCAAGTTGAAACGAACGAAAATCGCCTAAGAGATGAATTTAAAAGCCACAAGAAGCTCCTGAAGTCGGCAACTATCCGGAGCAAAAATGTTTTGAGAAGCTCTGTAAAGAAGCAAACATTGACCCTTGGGGAACTGCTATAAAATAAGCAGCAGCAACCGAAAGATGCATCTTTTATGGGAAAAGTCGTCGAAACATTATTCCCGAAACCCGACCAGTATTCTTATGCCATGCGACAAAACGAAGCTGCAGAGTCACCCCCGTTAATAATAGAAGAAGAGCTCCCGGCTATAGCAAAGAAAATAAAAAACAACAGAGTACCTGGATTAGATGGCATACCCCAAAAATGCCTGACTTATTACTGAACATATTGGTCAAACTTTGAGTTCTAGTACTGAAATGCAGGTAGATATTTTTTGTGGTAACACATGCCCTTGTGCCAAAAATGGGTAAAATCAAGTAACCCCTCAACCCCACATACTAATATAAGCAATCCTTACTTAGTGTTTCTTCTTTTGAAAACATCTGAAGTGAAGTGACAAGTGTTCCGACCTTTCATCAAATCATTGAATATTAAAATTTCTAACAATCGCTCAACAGCCAGCTTGTTTCCGCCCATCTGGCATCTGGCTATTATTCATCACGTTGTTGGTAAGCCATTGGCCTTTTTTAAGTATCTTAAAAAAAAAAACAAAAAAGCATTAAGTGTTTCATTTTTTTGTTTTCATTCTCCATAATCCGCTGCAAACTCGTACATCTTATCGCACATAAAAGCTGGAATATTTTTTGAGATCCATTTTTTTGCCATTTTGAATATATTTAAATACTTTTTCTATATAAATATTTTTGTTTTTACATCAAAGCGCTCATAAATTTTTATTTCTTGAAAAAAGTCTTAATTCATAATTGCTAGTCACTCTAGTTCTACATATTATTCTTTATTTTTTATTACAGTTACAAATAGTATACATTCTACTTAAACTTTTTTTCACATGTTCTTGTCAAACCTCGTATTATAGATAAAACTACGATGTTCAGGAGTTAAAATGGGATTTATGTATTTAGATGTGTTTTCAATACGTTTACGAAAACGATCTCTATCACGGGCAAGACTTTCCCAATGTCCCTTTCTTGCAGACCTATAAGCGTAGCTCCAAGCATACATTACATGAATTTCGGGATCTAAATTGAAGCGGACCTGAAAAAAAGAAAATGTGTTTTTTATAAAAAGTATTGAAAATTTCTATGATGTAAAACACTTGGTTACAAAAATTTTATATTTTATAACAATAATTCAAAACCTGACTAAATATTAAAGGATTGCGAAATATTTTGTAACACACACAATGGATGGGGTTACTGGGACTATTAGCAATTGTTCTAATACGTCAATAATTTAATTATTATTAGTTTATATTAATATATTAATTTATTTAAGGGTGGGAATACCTCTAGTACCGTCAAAAAATATATTTTTTTCTATTTTTATTATGGGAGAATGAAAACTGATCACATCCGAATTTTTGCATATATGTACATACATATATATATATATGTATATAACTAGAAAATAAAAATGATTTTATGTAAAAAAAAAAAAAAAAAAACAAAATGGCGAAAATATCTACGATTCTATTGACTGACATTTCTTGCGGCCGTTAACTTCCGGACTAGACTTCTTATTTGAAATTAAAAAAGTATTTTTTTTTTTAAATCAGGAAGCTTTTATCAAGTGCATAGTAGAGGGGAATTTGAGAATTTGAATTTTGAGAATTTCGAAAAATTGGGGATGTAGGTCTGTATTTTCTAAAAACTGCCATTTTTACCTTTGTTTTTCGACATCAAAATAGTTAAACCACAGTCAAAATGTCATTTTTCTCGAAATCGCATAAAAGAGCACTTGAGTATAAAATTGTCTATAAAATACATATTAATTCAAGTAAATCGGTGATTTAATTTCCTCTTAATTTTGACGGCCGCATAAAAAAAAGTTAGTTTCGAGGAAACGAGCCTCAAAGTTTTGGTACCTATACGCCGCCAGCCGCTGCGGGAAGTGCAATGGTTCTGGGGCCTTTTCCTTCGAAAATATTCAGAGTATACCAATGAAACTTCGGGATTATATTTTTGAATAGTTTTTCAATTGGTTAGAGCGAAAAATATTTTTTAATATTTTGTAAATTCTAGAGGTATCTCTCCCCATAAGGAAGTGTTTTTAAGACCAAATCATCTATAAATAATTTATAAAATATGATTATTTATTTCTTAGGCATAAATATAAGCATCTTAGATAAATTCTAAAACACTAAACTTTTCTTTTTTTTAACACAACATATTTAGACAATTGTAAAAATTTATCAAGCACTCATCTCATATTTTTAAAAACCATTTGAATTAAAAATACACTTTGATTTTTTTGCATATTCCGGGACAATATTAAGGTTGTGTTTCGAGAAGGTAAATAAATAATCAAACAGAGTTTGTTCGGGAAGTAGTAAGACTGAGTCGATTTAAAAAAAAATATTGAACCAAACGTTACAATCCTTTAAATAATATCAAAATAGGCTCCCTCTGCGTCGATGCAGCGCTGCTATCGCGATATCCAAGCATTGAAAGCGTTCTCCGGAATGGTCTTGAGACCCAAGGTGCATGCTGCTTGGATCCCCTTGCTTGCGCTTTTCAAGCAAGGAAACAAAAAAAATACGGGGACCACATTTGGGATGTAGGGCGGCTGCGGAAGCGCTGGGATGCCGGTCTTGCTTAGGTAGCTGTTCACAAAAAAGACGGTGTGAGCCGAGACGTAGTCGTGCTACAACTTCCACGTAAAGCTTGGAGTTGACGGTTTGTCCAGGAGGAAAACCTTCAAGGTGGACAATGCCTTTGATGTCCAAAAAGACAATGAGCATCGTTTTCACTTTTGATTTGCTCATTCTTCCGGTCTTCCCGGCGCGTCAAAAAAGTGTTGGTGCCACCGAAACACACCACTTTTTGCTAAAGCAATATCTGGGTAAGCCTGCTTGATATATCAAACATCTTTGTCATAGATTTTCCGGTTCTAACACAGAATTTAATGTTGTTGTTTTAATGGTTATCAATCCCCGTTAGGACGGTAAGGGTTATCCGAGTTGTTGTCGACGTCATCTAGCGGCAGGCCCAGGAAACGTGCTCTTTCGACGGGGGCATCCTGTCATGGTCCGGAGTGCAGTGCCCTGGCAAGTTTGAAATTTCCTCATCTGCGTACCACTGCATCCAGGCGACCATACTGGTGCGGCGTAATTGAGGACCGGCCGGCCGATTGCCTTGTATGTTACCAACAACGTCACTTTGTCTTTTCCCCATGTGCTGCTGGCTAGCGACTTGAGGATTTTGTTGCGGCTATGTACCTTGGTGATAATCGTGGTCGTATGAGGAGTGAAGGAGCATAGACTATCAAAAGTTACACCTAAAATCTTAGGATTATTGGCAGTCTGAATTTTGACTCCATCGACTGCAATATTAAGCTGAAGTCTATTGTCCTTCGTCCAGTTCGTAAATATGAGAGGACTCCACCCTGCGGAAATCCCTGTTTAATTCCTCTCAGTATAGATGTTTCTTAGAAATAGTACGGATGATTGCGAGCGCTCAGGTAGTTCATGGTGCACCTCTTCAGTCCTGTAGGAAGCAAAAGTTTTCTCGATGTCATGCAGTAGCGTTGTGTGGTTGATTGTGTCAAAAGCTTTCGACAAGTCCAACGCTACGAGGATCGTTCTCTCACAGGGTGGTTTCGGGTTAAGGCTACGAACTATCTGCGCATTTCTGACTCTAAGTGTTGTAGTGGTGCTGTGCACTTTTCGGAATTCATGCTGGATGTTGGCTAGGCTCAGGTGGTAAGTGAAGGTCGGGAGAAGCAAGGCCTTAAGTGTCTTCACTACTGGGTAGAGGAGAGTTATCGGACGATAGGACTCCCCTTTGTTAGCGGGTTTCTCAGGTTTCAGTTGTGGGACCACTCTTCCGATTTTCCACACATCGGGTATTTGAAGAGTGGTTAGCGACAGGTTGAGGACCTTGGTGAGATACTCCCGTCGAGCCCAGATAGTTTTGTATAAGCATGTTGATTCCATCAAGGCCAATGGATTTGGAAGATTCTGATTTGTTGATGGCATGCTGAACCTCCTCATTGGTGAAAGTGGTGCACAGTCGTTTGGTATTTTTCACAGCCGTCGGTTAACACACCGCTTCGTTCTGTCTACCGAAGGGTGCAGTGTAAATTGCCGGCTAAAATAGCTCGCTCACTTTTTCGGGTCCGAAGAGGCATGCCCATTAAATTGAACTTCAACTCGGTCGTAATATCTCTTCGGGTTGAGCAAAGCCTTGAAAGTAGCCCAAAGCTCACTCACACCGGTGGAGGGGTTGCAAGACTTAAGGTGCTTTATCCACTTCGTCCGCTTATGATGGTTTACTAGTCGCCGAATCTCCAAATTGAGATCCTTTATTCAGGGATCCTCGAGATCGGCATGGCGTGAGGTGCCACACAATTCCCACGACTGCTGGTTCTACGTACCGGAATTTACTCGGATTTTATCCGACCAATGACAGTCCTTTCGGCGATCTAACCCCGTTTGGATCGGTGAGTGTTTTGCGTCGCGCTCATTACCTAAAACGGCTGCTTCGGCTGAGAAATTGGGGCGGATTTCCGCTATTCTTCCAGCCGGGATGAAGCGAGCGGTAGCTTCTGCGATTACCTTGAGGAATCAACGTTCGCCAACGGTTACGTGCGTAGGAATGGGTAGAGCGTTGAAGGTGCTCTCAGTAAATTCTGTGAAACCGACCCAGTTAGCTTTGTTTAAGTTGTTCTTGTCCACAGAAACAAAATCGGGAGATTTTTCGATCGAGATAATCATGGGCAGATGGTCTGATGCGAGAGTTAGCATAGGTCGCTAGGTTATGCTATTTATCAGACCACCACTAGCAATGGTAATATCAGCCGAGCTATTATAGGTGCTCATAACTCTGGTGGGGGCTTCGTCATTCATAGTGCAGAATGTCGAATCGTCAATCTGTTCCGCCAGCTCCATTCCCCTACGATCGTTGGACAGGCAAGATCGTGATGCGCGTTAAAGTCGTCAGTTTTCTCCACGAAGTAGCGCACCTATATTCGGGTGATATCCAGGATACGCGTTAAGGGCGTCAGTTTTCTCCACGAAGTAGCGCACCTATATTTGGGTGATATCCCAACTTGTAATTGGGGATATATATTAAATATTTCGAGCTCGATATCGCCAGACGGGTTAGCTATACCCTGACATTCTAGAATAGTATCCCTGCGATCAATGTCTTCATCAATTAGACGATACTGCACGGTGTTGTGCAATATGAAGGCTAGGCCACCACGATACGATCCTTACGTATAACGTTGAAACCGCTACAACTCAGAAGGTCTGAGCGGCAATTTAACTTGGTTTCTTGGACCGCAGCTATCGATATGCGTTCCCGGTTCATAAGTGCAACTATCTCCTTGATCTTGCTCTAAAGTCCGTTGCAGTTGAATTGAAGAATGCGGGCTTGTCGCGGGTGTGGTGATGCTGGGGTTGAGGGACTGGCGTGTAGGAGGTCTTTGTTACAGCTGTAGAACCTGCAGGGGCGGTTAGAGCAAGTCAGAGTGAGAGCTATGTTGCCTGTTTGAGCTCCTGTGGACCGTGGAAGTTCTCTGTTCGCCAATCGGGATGAGTGCAGATTGCATAGCCGTAGAGGCTAGTGTCGCAGTAGTGCGTTGGCAACATGAGCCACGTAACTCGGGGTCCACTCCCTATGAATCTTAAGGCCTGAGCACGCCTTAAGATGGCTCCATCCATTGCATGTGTTACACCTGACCGAGATGGAGTTTGGATGGAGCCTTTTAAAGCAAGCGCAGTAGAAAAATTCCTCCGGGCCAGTGTTGGACTCAATGACAGCACGAGTCAGGAGGATACGTAGCAACCCTGCTGTTTGTCCAATGACGACAAACAAAAATTAACACTTACCGGTCCAAATGGGGTTAGATCGCCGAAATAACAGCCCTTGGCCGGATAAAATCCGGGTCAATTCCGGTGCGTAGAACTGGATGCCAAATAACGATAGAAGCGTTACCATCACGTATGTCACAATTCGAAATACAACTATTTACGTAATTTTGTTGTAGCGCCACCAAAGCAAAAAGCAGTTTTACTCAAAAAAAAAAAAAAAAAAAACTTGACACACCTCAATGTTGGATCGGTCAGTGTTTCTGTTTTTAAAGCGCACAAAGGAAATCTAAAAGTTATATATACAGTAAGTTCTAAAAGTGTTCACGTAATGCAAATTTTACTTTTCTCATTGAGTTTCATCCAAATATGACAATACTTCAAGAAACATTTTTTCCATTATATGGCATCGACATTCTAGTTTTCAAAGCCCACTTCGGTAAATTTCCATGTTTATTTAAATTTGAATAAATATAGTTCAAATCCGTAAGTGCACGTGAAGACTTTCTGAGCTGATTTGACGCAGTATGTAACTAATTCCATTGTTACAAAATAGTTGTTAGCACTTTTTAATAATTTTATTATGGATTTACTAAGGTTTGTAACAAAAATTAAAGGTCTAAAAATTGGTAATTTATCAAACCTGGTCATTTTTTAGACAGGGCTAAAAAACTGAACCTCATTTTTCAAAAAGCTGTATGGACTTGCACTAGGGGGTTTCAGTCAGAGAGATTGCTCGGAAACATAAATTTTCAATTGGTGTCATGAGCAAAATAAAAGAACAAGACAATATTAACACACCACCAAAAAATTTAAACAGGTCTAAAAAGTCACTCCTGAAACAGAAAGGACTTTACGGCGTTTTACCATGACTGACACAGCTAAAAACGCGGTGGAAGCTAAAAAAAAAAGTGTTATTGTCGTCTTCAGGCACTAGAGTATGCAACAATATCATTCGAAATTCGTTGAAAAGTTTTAATATACGTGCAAGACCAATGATTAAAAATTACATGTCAGCGAAGAACAAAGCGGCTAGAATGAAATTTGCGAAAGAACACAACAACTGGGCAAGTGAACAGTTAAAACTAGTAATTTGGTCTTACGAAACGAAAATTTATCGTATTAATTCAGATAGATGCATTTGGGCATGGTATGACAAGCGATGCAGTCCCACGGTTCACTTATGATGTGGGATAGTTCTGTAGAGGAAAGGTAGGAAAACAGCGTCGAATTAACGGAATAAAGGAGGCTACGGATAATATTAGCATTCTAGAGGATTCACCTATCCCTAGCTTCCAGATTATTGGATGTGAACCCGGTGATTTGTTACACGTGTATGGCAATGATCCTAAACATACCGCCCGTATTACAAAATCTTTTTTCGAAAATTAACAGAATTCGGGTGGTGGAGTTGCCAGCTCAGTCACCCGATATGAATCCTATTGAAAATTTAAGGGTGATTGTTAAAAAATGGTTAATTGTTCAAAGAGAAACACAAAAAACCATAGGTGAACTCTGGACTGAATTTGAACGAGTTTGGAACAGTTTTTTTCCGGAAATTTTTGATAATCTACTTAACTCTATACCTGACCGTATTAAGGGGTAGTCAGAGGCCCGAAAAAATGAGAATTTTCAGTATATTTTTTGCTATTAAATCGTGTTATTTTACAAAAGTAGTAATATGGCATTATTATAGGATGTACTGACTTGAAGTCACGAAAATTTCAAAAAAAAAAATTAATTTCTAAAGTTATAGGTGTTTGTGTTGACCCAGTTCCAAAAAAAATGTACTTGCGGTGACAACTATAAGTCCCTGGAGATTCATCTAAGAACAATCGGACAAAAAAAAAAAAGTTTTATAAATAGATAAACTCGGGCCTGATCGAAAGATTTTTTTTTTTTCAAAATTAACAAAATGGCGGCCTCAGGAAATATTTTTTTAAATTTTTGGGAAAAAGTCAACAGTTAATTGGTCTTAAAAAATCAAAATTTTTGAAAAAATAAAAATTCTTCGATTAGGCCCGAGTTTTTTATGTATTCTAAAAGCTGTATCAATTTAATTAAAATCTACTGAGCGGTTTTCGAGTTACAGTTGTCACCAGTTCAAAAAACATAGTTTTGAGAAAAACGCGTTTAAAGTTTCATACTAGCGCTTTCGAGTGCCCGAGTTCTCTTTGTTATTTGTCGAATAACTCAAAAACTAACTATCGGATTAACGTCAAATTTTCAGAGAGTGTTTTTAATATATTATTACACTTAACGAAAATCCAAAAAAAAAAAAATATTTTCTGAAAATTCTAACTACCCCTAACTCCTTAAAGCAGTCATAAAAGCTAAATGCGGTCCCACAAGTTATTAGTTATTGACCTTCAATCGCCACTTTACCTCTAAGTTCAAATAATGTTCACATGAATTGTATTACTTTATATCTACTATAGCCATTATTCTATTATTAAATGAGGTGCTTGTTTATGTTAAAAGGTTTTGATTGAATATACTTTACTTTTCGTAAAACAAAATTTTATTTGAATGTTTATTTTTCTGAAGATCAGCAGCAATACACTATTATTAACTATACGTGAACACTTTTTATATATATATATCCCCTCTTTAAACCACATTTTCTATAATTCATTTCATTTCAATTCCGCGTTAATTAAAAATTCAAGTATATTTACAAAAAATGAGTGCAAATTCATTAGGTAAGTTAATTTAAGGGGTTAGGGGTACTTAGAATTTTCAAAAAATTAATTTTTTTATTTTGCACTTTCGTTAAGTGTAACATCACGTTGATCCGATAATTAGTTTTTGAGTTATTCGGGAAATAAGAAAGAGAGCTCGTGCACTTCAAAGCTAGTGTGAAACTTTAAACGCGATTTTCTCGAAACTACATTTTTTGAATCGGTGACAACTGTAACTCGAAAACCGTTCGATATATTTTAATGAAATTTATACAGGTTTTAGAATACATAATAAAGTCGGGCCTGATCGAAGGATTTTTAGTTTTTCGAAAATTTCGATTTTTTAAGATCAATTAACTGTTGACTTTTTCCCAAAAATTTAGAAAAATATTTCCTGAGGCCACCATTTTGTTAATTTTGAAAAAAGCATAAAATCCTTCGATCAGGCCCAGGATTATCTACATATTTATAAAACTAATTTTTTTTTTGTCCTATTTTTCTTAGATGAATCTCCAAGGACTTATGCTTGTCACCGCAAGTACCTTGTTTTGGAACAGGGTTAACACAGCTATAGCTTTGGAAATAATTTTTTTTTTTTTGAAATCTTCGTGACTTCAAGTCAACACATCCTATAATAATGCCATATTACTACTTTTGTAAAATAACATGATTTAGTAGCAAAAAAAAAAAATAAATACTGCAAACTTTTTTTTTTTTTAACTAGAATTTTGTATTGACGGTATATTTCTTTTTTTATGGGTATAGTTTAGAACTGCATCCTCTGATTTCGGGGTTAAGATGGGTATGTTAGAATAGAAGAGGTCCATTAGGGATGAAAACCAAAAGTTAGCGGCAAATATAAATATTTTCTTAATCTGGAGAACCTTCTTTATCCGTGTATACCCATTTTAATCACGAAATCGAGGTATGCTTTTTCTAAATCCCAGCCTTGTGACGATTCCGATTCCTTTGGCGGTCGGGGACTGAGAACGAATTTTGCTATAAAGGGGCAGGTGCTGATGAGGGACCCTTTCCACAGAAGGAATATGTCAAAATAACAGTTATATAGCATATTCATAGAAGTCAGAGTTTTTACAATTATGAGAAAAACAATTATGAGAGAAACGGTTGCAACATCTTAAACACCAAATATGAAGGATTTTCCAACCACAGTATTTTCTTTGTTTGTGTTTTGACTCTTTATTACCTATAAACAAATTATTTCCAACATTTTTCAAACTATATTTAAGTATGTTAAGTAATTCTTACTTTGTTGGAGGCCTTCGGCCGCGCTATAAAAAACTCTGATCCAGCCAATACCTGGGGCGAATGAAGTATTTTCGCGTAGTTCTCTAATGAAATACTTATTATTACGTAATCAATGCAGAGTATAAAAGAATGCCGATTTTTCTGTCCCTATGTTCCTTTGGAGGCTTTCGAAGCGATTTTAACCAATACAATATTAATCGTTATCCAATTAAATACCTTAAATACATTGTTAATTTAATATCAATCTATATGGCATTGTACAGCATTTGATTTAAATAAATATTTCCGAAGATATTACAGATCTAAAAATTGCGGGACGTAGCGTATGCGGTGGTACCGGCCGGCCGGGGCGCTAGGAGCGTGCCTATAAATAGCACGTCGCAGGTCGCTGTTCTCCCTAAAGCACTTTCAATTTAGCAGCGATCGGACGCGTTTATTATCGGAGCTCTCTAGCGAGGAATATTTAAACGGAAACGATTAAGTATAGCCCTTTCAGACCTTAAATACACAATTGTGCGGGTAAGACTAAAAATATTAGTTGTCGAAAAAGTTTTGCAATATTTTCGCTAGTTGGCGTTGAGAGCGCGTAGCTCTAGTTTATTCGTCCCATTGGGTCATGCTATACCTTTTTGGAAAGCTCATTTCACGCGCTAACACGTGTTTGATTGATTGTCGTTCGTGAGTTATAGCGCCGCAAACATGAAGCAAAATAAAGAGAAAATACGGCATATTTTACGGTACTACTACGATAAAGGCAAAAATGCATTTCAAGCCGTCAATAAAATTTTTGTAGTTTATAGACCCGATACAGTTTCCATTTCCACCGCACAACGATGGTCTCAACGTTTTCGTTCTGGCGTAGAGGTGGTCGACGATGCGCCACGCTCCGGAAGGCCTGTTTTCGAAAATTGCGATAAAGTCGCTGAATTGGTCGAAAGAGACCGGCATAGTAGTCATCAAACCGTTATAAACCATTTGAAGAAGCTGGTAGTCAATAAGAAGCTCGATGTATGGGTGCCACACGAATTGATTCAATAAAAATACCGCAAGACTTTTTTGACAACTCAATATGTTAAATTTTTTTTTTTCGCTTTACTACGTGTGAAGACCCGAAAGCAATGATTGTGACATTTATTTCTAACGGTTCTTTTCAACGGTTGCTGTGATTTTTTTGTATATTTTTGTCACAATTTGCAAAGCTTTGATGTGTTCAGCCGTGTTGTCAAGAATGGAAAAAGGTAAATTGAAATAGATTTTGTGCAGTGTTTTAGTTTCGTGATGTTTTGCAAAAATGGGTATTGAAAAATATTAAATATACTATATATTGTCTTATTGTGAAAAAATTATAATTAAATTAAGTGTTTTGAACAATTTTAAAAAAGGACCACACAATTGTGGTCTTCAGGCTTTGAACCCGATAAACCGAGACCTGTAGGTCTTAAGAACCTTGTTGTTGCGACTTCCAGCGGGCTCGTCGTCGATTTCGAAATATTCCAAGGGGCAGGAACTTTTTCTGACACTGGCTTGGGAGTTGGAACGTCTATTGTCATCAGATTGACGAAACATTTGCCGAAAGGGAGTTTTCTTTATTTTGATCGGTACTTTACCACGATCCCGCTTTTAGAAAAGCTCCTGGAACTCGACTACAAGGCTACTGCGACCATAGCTTTAAACCGATTGCCTGTGCAGGAGATGGATTTCCCGTTAGACCGAAATATGAATAGAGGAGACATAAGCCAGTTTGTGAAAGGTAATGCATTTGTAGTTAAATAGCGCGATAGCAAGTGCGTTACGTTAGTATCCACAGAATGTGGAAAAGGCCCAGATGGAGTGGTACAAAGGTGGTGCAAAAAGGAACGCAACACATTAATGTACCATGCCCTCAAATGGTGAAGCGTTACAACGCTAAAATGGGCGGAGTCGACGCAGCTAATCAGTCAATGGATTACTACAGAATTTTTATAAAAACGAAGAAATGAACTGTAAAAACAACTATTCATTTTATTGACATGGCAGTATGAGAACAGAGCCTATGCACTAAAGGCGGGCATGCCAGAAAAGAATATTAAAGACCTATTTAGGTTTAAATCTGAACTCGGCGAAGTATTGGCCAAATTCACCGAAAGGCCAATTAATCCACCTGTTCCGTATTGCACATCAACAGCAAAGCCAGCTGCAAAAAGAAACAGACCCCTGGATCATCCCGTTGATGTACGTACTGATCGGTATGATCACTGGCCAGAGGCAATGGATATGACAACACCACGCATGTGCCGCGTAAAAGAATGTACAAGCAGAACTAAAATAAAATGCTCCAAATGTCATGTTTTTCTCTGCCTAACCAAAAATAAAAACTGTTTTCAGGAGTACCACACAAAAAAATGATCGCCTTCAATCAATGTACATGAATATTATTTTTAAATACATTCCACAAACATAAAATATTTTTTTTTTTTTTTTAAATAAGAAATCGCACTGCTTTTTCTTTCAATAATATGGCCTTGAGACGGGTAATACACAATAGTGCGAGTCCTTTTTCTAGGAATCCTTCTTCGGATAATTGTTTTTGTTTCTCAGGTCTGAAAGGGATATGCGTACTAATTCAAAATAATCCTTCCTCAAAAATTATACAAATTGTTGTTGTTAGATTATGAACTTGGGACACACCCACTTTGCACAGAGCTTATAGGGCGTCAATTGTCTTACTAACAAAACTTGCTTCACAAAAATGCTGTATCTCATTAACTAATAGTCATAATCTAACTAATATATACATACATAGATGGCAGTTGTTGTATTATCTATGGGTCACCCATAGTAAAGCGTGGACGGATTCTCTAGTATTATTATATGTATATTACTTATTTGTGTATTAAATTTAGGTAAGAAAATATTCATATGTGTGGGAAGGTTGTTTATACTCATTTTAATTTGAAATACAATTTTTAAGTACTTGCTTTTTTAGAACTAAAATTGCTGAATTAAGAAAAATTTTAACTGAAAGGGGAATTTCAGCGAATTGCACTTATTTGCTTATCATATGGCAACGCTTAATTTCTTCACGATTGTTATAACATAAAATTTCTTACTAAAAGCCCTGCAAAAAGTGAAAAATTTTAATTTTTTAAAATGATAACAATTTAATTAATCTAAACATATGCGTAAGGTGTGTTAAATGTAGTGAAATAGCGTGTTGAAATGTTGCAATTTTTGAACTTTAAAGTCGAATATCCCATATACTAAACATTTGCTGTACATATAATCCCATATATTTTGTAATCAGGAGAACTTCCTCTTTCCAACGGTACCTTCAAATCGCGGCCCCAATGAAATCGGGATTTTGCCCTCCTTTCTGAAATAATGTTAAACAAAGAAGGAGTAAATTACCGAAAAATAGGATTTTCAGCAAATTGCTCATATTTGCTTATTATCATATGGCAGCACATAAATGATATTCACTACAAACTACAAAAATTTATTTTAAAAATATGGATTTCTTTCTTTAAAAACCTGGAAAATGTGTAAAATGTGAATTTGGGTAAATGTTTAGTTTATATTGAATTATTTGAAGTGAAAAATGTGCGTAAAGTTTGTTAAAGTAGTGAAATAGCTTGTTGTATTTTTTCACTTTAAAGTCGATTATCTCGTAAACTATGCGTTTACGGTAACTATATTTTTAATCAGGAAGACTTCTGTTTTCCAACGCGTAGCTAAAAAAATCGGAATTCTGCCACAGCCTTTTTGAGATTCATGTAGAATTTTCTAGGGTAGTTACTTACTTTAATTGGAAAAGTTTTGTACAATTAGACAATACGCGATTTGGTATATATACAACTTTTACCCGACTTACCCTTTTACTACTTTCTGTTGGTTTGGGTGTGTCACTCCCAAGACTTTCAACGCTGCCATTTAATTCTTCAGCATTACATCCAAAACTGATGTTTGAAGAACATTCATCATCTTCGGAGTCCTCTTCATCATCATCATCGTCAAAGTAGGTAGAATATTGTTCAGGGTTTTGGGTGTTGCTTGCGTCATCTTCTAAAAAGTACACATCATCGCTATGTTCAGACAGAGTTCGCTGTCGCTGTTTCCAGTAACTGCATCCTAGATTTATCGGATGAGTATTAAAAGCACTATCTTTTACTTTATCGCTACCGTCTTCAGGTATTCTTTCATTTTCTCTTGTTGCGGTTTCCATTGGCTTATTATTAGGAATTTTATTCATATCCTTACAAATCGGCATGCTAAAGCCGGATATTAGTTGGGCAAGCAAGTTTTGTGCCACAGGCTCCTTGAACGGTGATTTTATATTTACTCGAATAGCACTCTGTGCAGGCACTTCACAATTAGCAATGGTGTCACAGGTAAACGAAAATGATTTTAACGACATTTTTATGAAATTTAATTTAGATACAGTACTTAAACTGCATACATTACAATTTGACAAAATGCAAAGACTTTTTCTATCTAAATTATGGCTTAATTTAATATTTTTACAAAAGTTTTCACCTGAAATGTTTAATGCTAACACATTATTAACACATAAGTTTGCTTTTACTTCATTAAACACGGAAATAATTGTATTAAAAATTACAGACTTATTTTTCAGGTGCACAAACTCAAAAGCTTTATATACCCAGGATAGGTGTGCTGAAAATATATTATTTGATTCAACCATGTGACGAATAATCATTTAAACAATTCTTCCAAATTAACCTATACATTATTATTCTCAGCAAAACTAAGTAATTCAATTTCCACTTAAAAAATCTTAAATATCGCACTTCAAGGACAGAGTTTCTTATAAATTTCATCAGCCTTTTTATGTCACTACTTTTCGAAAGTCACCAATTTTGGCAATTGACATGATATTACTCGATGTTCATCAATATTATTTGTTATAAATACACGGTATCCCAATAGTTGTATGTCAATTATGTTTACAATTCCAAATCCACTCCAACACAAAGAATTTGTATACATTTTAAAATTAGGCTATTCTTATTTTAGACTTATTCAATTTGGAATCGCAGTCGATAACTTTTTGCCTAGCAGACACATATATCGATACCTTCTACCCTGTGCCATGTTCAAACGAAGTCACTCATACTTGCTGTCATGGATAATATGATACGAGACTCTTTGATTCAAGAGAGAGCTGCCAAAACTAGCATTTTTTATAACATTTGCCAATGATGCCACTGCTCAAAAATATTAGATTGGCTGTTTAATAAATTATACAAAACACTAAATTAAACACTTTGAAAATGCATACATATATAAATGCTAAAATGCAAAATCATTAATTAATTTACATAAACATTTATTTTGCCAAAATATGTTCGCACAGTTCAATGGAATTTCATTGCACACTAATTTCGTCAAGTAATTATAGCGGTTTACTCTTGCATTTCGCCTTTTCTGAAATCAGCTGATCGAAATTCCTTGATCTACTGTCAAATAATCAGGGAACACGTTTGGGAGAAAAATGAGAGCTAATGCGAGAGTCTCGTATCATATTATCCATGGTTGCTGTTCTACTGCTATTTCTAAACACAATTGCAAATAGCAATAGTTACATCCAAACTATAATATATACAATAGAGATACAAAATGCAAAAATCCTATTCCGAAATATGCAAAGACAAGAGAGCACTCATTGCGGAATCTAGTGATATATGAACGGCTGATTCGGCCAATTTGAGGATGATTATTGTATATGATTATTGTGAATTGAAGCATTTTCTGCATTCGTTCTTAACAAAAAACTTTAACAGAACTTTATGTAGAAATTATAAAATCTATTTAAAGCATACCTTCCTCAACAATTTAACGACGAAATATGTAAAATAATAACTAAAACAAGGTTGCAATTATTTTTTTACGTGTCATTGCACGAAAATAATCATGGGTTTTGCTCTAACGTATTTTACAGCTATTGCAAATAACTTTCTGAGTGTGTTTGTTGTTGTACCATTGCAACAAGTGGGAAATTCTGAATATCGTGTACCATACAAGAGTTTTGCAAGAGCAAGAGAATCCGCCTAATATGACAATTTCAAGTGACAGATGTATTTGTATATGGAATGTAAACAAATATCAAGTGACAATTAAGGGCCGGCAAAATATAACAAACTTATTTTGTGAGTGTTGGTGATAAAAAATTAACTTTTAATGTTTTCCTTCTTAGCGGGAAAATTTACGTTTTATTATTTATCAACTATTATGACTCCTGTATTTGGAATATAGCAATATATAACGTAAAATATATATATTTTAAATCGAATTCGTGAATTGTAAGTGAACATAAAAATGGAAAATATAAATGTGAAGTTAATTACAAATCGAAAAAATACGTACTACAGAGAATGGTAATTTTCAACCAATATCTCGAAAACTCTTGGTTTCCTGAAACTACAACAATATATATTCTTGATCTGAAAAAACATCTTCTATCCGACCAAACCCGATCCATTCCCGAAATCCTGGACGGTATTCGAAAGCCGACCAATTTTCCCAATACATGATTAAGAGCTTAAAGCAGTGAGTACACTTATAGACTTGTATACATACCGGGTCGCAAGCAGAGATAAAGAGATGTTTAACTCCTCTCTCACTGGAAGTGAGAGAGCAATTGTTAAACGTCAAAACCTACTGAACTTTGACAGCTAATCGAGTTCAGTAGGTTTTGACGTTTATCAATTGGAAACGGGCGATGGCCAGATTGAAACCTTACCAAAAAATATGTAAACAGAGGGATTTGTTGGATCGTTCAAGACCACTTATAAAAAATGTAAAAAAATGAAAATTAAATAAATTTGTAAAATTTAAAGGTGTTTGATGAAACGTTTTGTAATTTGAAGCATCATAATTTTATTTTCAATGGAAAATGATTAAAAACGTTTAATGATTGAGAGCTTACAAGCTTAAATTCTTTTATTGGGTATTAAAAAGTCAAAAGTCAGTTGTTCTAATACACTTTAAAAAGATTTAATTAGTATATCCATATCATAAATAATCACTATTTAGTAATTTTTATTCGTTGTAAATGTTGGGTGTTGAGTTGATAAATGCACAAAAATTATTATTTTGTTCAATCTGGCCATAATGGAAAATGTTATAAAAAAACGCTAATTTTGAGGTGCTCTCACACTGGAATAAGTTGAACATCCCTTTATTCCTGCTTCATTTCGTTTCAATCAGAGATAAAGAAATCCCCCACTTTCCTGTCTCTGGAAATGTGAGAACCGCTCACCTACCGAACTTTGACAGTTGACTGGATTGGGTAGGTTTTGACGTTTTGCAGTTGGAATGACTATAACGGCCAGATTGAAATTATACCAAAAGTATATGTGAACGGAGGAAATTGTTGCCGCTGTTTAAGATCGCTAATAAAAATTTAAAACAACGAAAATCAAAGAAAATGTGAAATTTAAATATATTTCACGAAATGTTCTGTAATCTGATGAATAATAGAATTAATTTTCAATTACAAATGGTTAAAAACATTTATTAATTGAGAACTAACAAGCTTAATTCACCTTATTAAGTATTGAAAGATCAAAAGTTAGTTGTTTTAATAATCATAAAATCATAAAAAAGGATTTTAGTAACTACGCCAAATATTAAAAGTCCACTATATAATAATTTGCAGTCGCAATAAATGTTGTGTGTTTCAATTTAAAATGCCCAAAAATTCTTATTTTGTTCGATCTGGCCATAATGGAAGATGTTATAAAAAACGCTTATTTTAAGGCGCTCTCACACTGGAATAAGTTGGTCATCCCATTATCCCTGGTTTCAATCATTGAAGTGAGCGGACTTTATAGCATCGGATGATGAAATTGTGGCGCTGCTTATAATTTCAGTGTGCACTGACAACGAAAAAAAGGAAGGCAAAAAAGCGAAAAGAACGATTTTGGTGTGAAAATTTTTATAAAGAACGGCCAAAATATTCACACGTTCCATTTCTTAAGGAATTGGAAACAAATTCTATAAAAAAAAATTAAAAACTTTGTTCGAATGAATAATGAAAATCATCAAGAACTCCTGTCGATGGTGGAAACCCTAATAAAATAAAAGGATGCATTTATGAGAGACGCAATTACGCCCCATGAATGTCTGAGAGAGCTTCGAGGATCTAAAATTTTTCACCATCTAGTCTCAGTTAAATTATAATGAAAACTTCCGAAGCCATAATAAAAACATTGAAGAAATATATTCAGGTAATTTATTATTGAAAGTAAAATAATACAGTTTATAAAAATAAAATAGATAATTCGAAACTTGGAAACTTAATTAAAGTTCAATTAAATTGAGCGTCCGTTTTCAGAATTATGTGACAGAACATATTCTGATTCTGCAAATACTAGCTGCGAATATTCTTTCTCAGAAACACGTAGATGTGGTATTTGAGTAATTACTGAATGAAAAGGTTCTGGAATAGACGACGATGAAGTGTATGGGGTCGATGCGCTGGATATTCTGATGATTCTTGGATTCCTTTGAACGGTGTTTATTTGCACGGCATTCATGTGGAGGTAACCTAGCTGTCTATATAGCAGAATCTCCTCAATACCGCGTTTTGCATATATTTGCTGTTCCGCGGACAATTTTCTAAATAAAATTGCCCAAGATTCAACAAATACGTCAGCATCATCGCGTTCTTTCCTTGAATTCTTGATTTGGTCTTGATGTTGTATGGCCTTTCCAAGGAATTCTGAATTGTTGTCTGTTTTCTTTCGTTTTCGTGTGCTTTCAGAATCCATCTAAAAATACAAAGGAAACTAAAATTAGTTCAACTTTTCTTTTAGACTCTAAAAAACGAAAATGAGTGGAAATCTATTGCTGATGACTTCAATACAATGTGGAACTTCCCCAACTGCTTTGGAGCAATAGACGGCAAGCATGTCGAAATTATGAAACCACCTGGAACGGGCTCATATTATTACAATTATAAAAAATCCTACTCTATTGTTATGATGGCGATCGTTAATGCGAAATATGAGTTCATAGCCGTTGAAGTTGGTGCAAATAGAAGAGCATCTGATGCTGGAATATTCGGTCAAAGCAAATTGAAAGAGAAATTTTATAATAATGAATTGTATATTTCCCAAGCGGGAATAGTCCCCATGAGTGAGGAAGAATTTCCCTTTGGACATTATATGCATTTCCACTTATGGAGAATTTAATAAAGCCATATAGTCGTACGCAATATATGAATGAGAGTTTCGACATAGAAAATGTTACCACAGCACAAACTCAAAACGTATCTCTGAAAATTTCTTGTGAACTTTCAAAATTAAAACATGACTCACCAAGTTTTCAACATCATCAGTGTTTATTCCACTCGTATGCATTTCTTGATATCCTAGAAAATCTAATTGGTAAAAATATCATAATGTCGGCTCATAAATATTTGCATAGCCAGCGCCAGACCTCGTTGATTTTTTTATTTTGGAGAGCTCACGCCTATAGCAATTTCTCATGCCATTAATACGTTTCACAACATCTACAGTAGCACTCGAATCAAATTCTTTATACTTTGTTAAAAGAATTTCCCAGCTTTGTAAACGCTTGAATTTATTTTTGTTGTTGTCATTTTTTACTTCCCATAATATTCTTTCATTTTTGACCACTTCGATAAAATCGCGCCAAAGCTCATTATCTGTTAAAGCCATTGTGCGCGAGTTAACAAACTGTTGTTTGTCGCGAGTAAAAGAAATTATATTTATTTGGGCAGTACACTTACATATATATTTTCGTGTTGCCCTTTTCATTCATAATTTCGTACTGAATACATTTTATAATCTTAGTGCTATTTATACTTGTGGAATGCGGCTGCTGTTATCTTCTTTCAACTTATTTGTTGTAATTCTATATCTGTTATCTTGCTATCACTTGTTTGTTATTGTTGAGATGCGGAAATGGTTATCGCAGTGGATTATTCCATTGCCAGATGTTTGTCGTTTATATGTCGAGAATGCATTTCTAGATAATGCATGTTTGGTTGGTATTGCAATAATAGTTCATTTCTATTGTTCGACTGATAGTGCATGTCAAAACAAGTTCTATCGGTTTACATAGTTCGTCTTATTAACAGATAAGATGTATGCGAGTGTGTGTGTGTGTGACCCGGAGCGAGGCTATGTCGCTAACTCGCGCTCTACCTATCGCTCTGAATTCTTTCGAAGTATGAGGTTCTGTCTGCATTGCGTACAATAAACGGACATACATGTCACAACAACCAACAGAAAAATTGAAACATTTAAATTTTCTTCATACGCGTATGCAGACCTAAAATTTGTATGCGGACCAGGCTTTACACGATGCGACGGTATGTCATACTTGTCATATAGTACAGAAAAGTCTGCAAGTGTATTCAGTGCTTAACCGGAAATTTATCGCAAATATGTTTAAAGCTGTCAACTGTTAAATCCATAACCACAGACGGAGCTCAGACGGGTTTCTTTTGTCTCAGGGATAATGGGATGCCCAACTTATTCCAGTGTGAGAACACCTGAAAATAAGCGTTTTTTATAACATTTTCCATTATGGCCAGATCGAATAAAATAAGAGTTTTTGGGCATTTTAAATTAAAACACCCAACATTTATTACGATTGCAAATTATTATATATTGAACTTGTAATATATGGCGAAACTACTGAAGTTCTTTTTTATGATTTTATGATTATTAACACAACTGACTTTCGATCTTTCAGTACTTAATAAGGTGAATTAAGCCTGTTTTTAATCATTTGTAATTGAAAATTAATTCTAATGTGCATCAAATTACAAAACGCTTTATGAAATATATTTAAATTTCGCATTTTCTTTGATTTTCATTGTTATAAATTTTTATTAGCGATCTTGAACGGCGGCAACAAATTCCCCCGTTCAGATATATTTTTGGTATAATTTCAATCTGGCCGTTCCAGTCATTCCAATTACAAAACGTCAAAACCTCCTCAATCCAGTCAACTGTCAAGTTTAGATGGTTTTGACATTTAGCCATTGTTCTCTCTCTTCCATTGAGAGAAGAGTTGGACATCTCTTTATCTCTGTTTTGTCTCTCATTGTCATTATATATTTGGAAGTTTATTGCTTATTTTTACTGTTTATTTAAAAATACTTAAATTTTTTTTAACAAGAAGAAATATTGACTGTGCACACGTCCGTTCGGCAAGACGGTTTGTAGAAAAAGGGAAGAATGATAGGATTCTGGGAAACGGGTTGCTTACAGCTAGAAAGAAAAAGGTAGTACAGCGTTGCTAAAGGATAGTGTTGTAAACGTAGCAAAGGGTTGCTTATAAGCGGTGAATACGGCTTTGCCACATATATTATTAACATCTGCTTACTATCAGGTGACAAATTTAAGACAATGGGGCAATTCAGAATCTGGTGCATCTGAGTTTGCAAAATTATGCAATTGCATATATTTACCATCAACAGTGAACGTCTCTTTTGTGATTTCTGTGCAACCCTTGCAAATACCATTAATTCACAGCTGATCGGTGAAGAAAAATATTGTTTGTAAACAAAATTGTCGCACAAATTGGAAATTATGCCGAAAAAAAGTTTTAAAGAAAAATTAACTGACGCTTTAATTGATGAAGCTGCTGAAGAAATTATGGACATTGAAGGTAAGAAATATTTTTATGCAAAATTTCAGTTAACAACAATTTTCTTCTAGAAATCGAAAGTGATGATGACGCAGTGGATGCAGTGTTAGATGAATTGGCTGACAATATATCTGTTATTATGGAATGTCGGCGAGGAGTTTATAGCACAATACCTAAGTCAGACATTTGGCGCAATAATATTTTGACAACACTGGACGAAGACCGATTCCGCCAAATGTTAAGAGTAGATAGAGACCAATATAATATGCTAGTTGATTTAATAAAAAACGATGAGGAATTCAAAAAAAGCGCACTCATGTAAGCAATTTTCTGTCGAATTGCAATTAGCAATCACACTGTTTCGATTGGGTTCGTCGGGAGAGAGCGCAGCATATAGAAAAATAGCGACAATTTTTGGAGTGGGAGATGGCGAAACTATGTCGATAATAACAAAAAGAATCTTTAGAGTGTTCTTGCGTCACCAATCTAAATATATATATTGGCCCGATGAGGTTGAACGATCGAAAACAGTATCGGTTACCTTTGATGAGTTACCGTTTTATATTGGATATATTGATGGAACCGAGATTAAATTAGCAGAATCGCCAATTGAAGACCATACATCATACTTCTCCAGAAATCACATATATTCAATAAAAGCACAAATAGTTTGTGACTATAAACGAGTAATTCGACATGTTGTGGTTGGTTACCCTGGGAGCTGGCATGATGCTCGTATATATCGAAATAGCTCACTCTTTCAACAAAATGATCAGTATTTTTCTTCACAGCAATGGATTGCTGGGGACTCGGCATACCCTTTATCTGCAACGTTAATAACCCCTTACAGAAGCAACGCAAGACAGTTGGATAGAAATGCCCGAATTGCATTTAATTTACGGCACAGTAAATACCGTGTTAGAGTAGAGCATTGTTTTGGGCTTTTAAAAGAAAGATTTGGAAGCCTTAAGCAGCTAAGGATGCGTTTATCTAACAAAAAAAACCATAAATTATGCTGCGATTGGTTTCTTGTCTGCTGTATTCTCCACAACATTTTAATTAATAATGGTTCCACTTCGTTCGACGATGGTTCAGATCCATCAACTACTACCGAAGATTCTATTGAGCCTGATGAGCATATACCCAACAATGTTGGAGAAACTAAAAGACAAGCCATATACGCATTAATGTTTTCTTAAAGGTATTTTAATTCATTTTTCAGTTTTTAATTACATATATAATAATTATAATTTTTTTTTTTTTTTTTTGCTTTTTGCTTTTTCAGGAACAATCACTTCTCTTACATTGCCTGGTGGTAGATTTTCAATATTGGCAATGTCAATTGGAGACGCAATTTCTTCGCCGACATCAGAAAAAGTGATTTCCAGTATTTGGCTGGCCGCGCTTTCGTTCATTATGGACGTACTGCCACTATCAACCACTTCAAATGGTAATTCACTTGTGGCTTTTTTCCCAAAAATATGTCTAAGCTGATTAAAGTGTGGGCACATCTGCAACACTTTGCCTGAAATATAAACATTACACAAAATTTTGTCGCATTCATTACGCTTACCTTCAACACTCGACGTTCCGGCATCAGACTCAAGAAGGCCTGCTCCTGTTGACATTCGCCAATCGCTTGCTCTTTTGTATGAAGCCTTCAGGTGCCACACTTTCCACCGTATTAAATCCCACGTTGCGTCTATTTTTGTGCTCTCAAGGAGCTTTTTATAAAAAATTTGAGCTGTTGGAGGCACCATTAAAATTAAAATTATTGTTACATAAATTGTTGAAATTAATCACTTAAATCACTTACCTCTACTTCTGAAGCTTCCTGCAAGAAATCCAGTATACTCTGGATTTCTTTTTCACTCCACTTTTTGTTTGGTTTTTCACGTTTAATTCTTTTTTTGTTTAAACTTGTTTGCTCCATCTCTCTTCTTTGTATGCTTTTATTTTTGACAACAGCTGATAATTTGCAAACCAGTGTTCCAAATAATAAAATGGCGTTTTAGTGTTGCTTCTTTGCAAGGGTGTAGCAGGTGCATCGCTGTACATTTTGTTAGTGTAAAAGCAAAAATATGCTTGCTCTTTTGCAATTGCAAATATGCAAGACCATTTGCACCAGATTCTGAATAGCCCTAATATGGGGATTCTCTTGCTCCTGCAAAACCCTTGCACGGTGCACGAATTGCAGAATTTTCCTTTTGGTGCAACAGCACACCAACAAACACACGCAAAAAATTGTTTGCATTGGGTGTGAAATATGTAAGACCAAAACCCATGTTTATTTTCGTGCAATGACATGTAAAAATATTATTGTAACCCTACTTTAGCTGTCATTTTACATCAAGACATATTGCGCCTTTAAATTGTTCAGTAAGACAAGTTTTAAATAGACTTTATAATTTCTCCTAAAATAATAGCCGTGCTTTATTTGCTCATCTCAAGCTAATAGCTCAATCATGGACTTAGCACTTAGCTTATTCCATATATTCGCTAAAAATGAATTAGGTTGGTAATGCGGACAAGAACAATCAGCTGATATACAATTTAGTTTGAAATATCAAACTTGTAAACGGAATATTAATATACTATACAAATATATTTTAATAATTTTAGTTATTTGAGGTCTAGAATACAAAAAACTGAAAACAAGTGCACATATTTGTCTTAATTTTAACACAATACTCATCCAAAAAATAGGTAATTTTGGTTTGTTTACATTTTCATCTTTCAAAATGAGGTCTCTAGCTTGCCAACCATTTTTTTAGGGAAAAACATTGCTATAGTGAATGAAAAAGAAAACGATGAATTTGCAATGCATCTAGTTCAATATACAAGTTATAATAGCTTATGACAAGAAAACATAATTATGTTGGCTAATGCCCGGTTTCACAGTTCATACTTAAGTTGTGCCTAAATAAAATCTTAGCTAAGCACTGTTGCAGACTGAGTAGTCGTTTGCGTTTCACAGTCAATGCTTAAATTCTATAAAATTTTATTATGATATATGGCAACGTTGTGGGCAACATATGTTTTACAAATGTCATCCACAAACATATGATTGAAATATTTAAATTATTATAGACAACGTATAAATTTGAAAGGAAAATTATAGACATCGTATAAATTTGGAAGGAAAATTATTTCGTAAATGGATGAAACCCAGAAAAGGACCAGGAATTTCACCGCAAGCGAGTCGGAGCAGCTATTGGAACTGGTGGAGAAATATAAAAATGTCATCGAATGTAAGCGGACGGACACTTGCACAAACGCTAAAAAAGATGCCGCATGGAAGCATATCGAATATGATTTCAATTCACAGTGTCCATCTGGCTGCCATCGCAATGCAAAAATATTGAAGAAAAAGTATATCAATCTTAAAAGAGAGGTAAAAAAGCGAGTTGCGGAGGACAAAAAGTCTCTTTATTTAACTGGAGGAGGACCACCACCAAAGAAATTGTTAACTGAGTTTGATGAAAAACTTTTGACTATGTTGCATGAGAAGCAAGTTAGTGGCATGCAGAGTGTGTATGACAATGATGTGATTGCCGGAAATATTGATGGTGAGTTTATACCCTTTGATTTTATTTTCATGATATTTCAATTGAATGATTTTATCAATTCTCTAAAATAGAGTCCGTGATATTGGAGGAAGAGACATTGGAAAGCATAGTGCATTTGGAAAACTCGACTGAAGTGGAAAATTATGAAGGAATAAATGGTAAAGAATGTTATAGTAAAAAAATACCAGAATCATTACAACTAAATATATATTTTAGAATCCGAAAACTTTACATTAAACGATGAATCAAACCAGCTTTGGAACAAATATGATCCCAGCAAGTTAAGAACACCAAAAAATTCGAAACTAAAATTTGAAGAAAAACCCCAAAGATCTGCGAAAAATGCTTGGTCGAAGTTAGCAGATATGAAGGCAAAATGGACGGAAGAAAAATATGAAGCAGAAATAAAAATAATGTATGCGGAGCACGAGCAAAGAATGAAGTTGATGAAAGAAAAACATGATTTGGAAATGAAAATATTACAAGTTGATTTGGAAAGAAAGAAAAAGAAGCTGGTGAAATAAAAAATACATATGTATATGTAAAATTATAAACGTATTTATTAAACTACAATAAACTGAAGTAATTATCTATTAAACATTTTCTGGTAACATTACTTATTGTATGACTTTCAGCATTGCGATTATTGGGTATATTAATCATGTTGTTTACAACATCTTCAATTTCATTTGAAAGTGGCGGAGCCATTATATCGCGATTATTGCAGCAGATGTTGTGTAATACTGCTGTTGCAACAATAATGCTTTGGGTTTTTGCTAGATGCAAGCGCAAGCCCAGTGATAATACCGGAAACCTACGCTTCCAGACTCCATATGAGCGCTCGATACAATTCCGGGTTCTTATATGAGACTCGTTAAAAAGATTTTCGGCACTCGTATTGACATGCATTAGTGGCGTAATTACGAAGTGGTTATTTTCATAACCACTGTCTGCAACTACTATTCCAGAACCAAATTCTCCAGATTCTAATCGACAATGAATCCGAGAGTTACGGAAAATAGTAGCATCATGAGTGGATCCAGGCCACCGTGCAACGATGTCTATGATGCGGAGATTACTATCACATAACGTCTGGACGTTGATGGAAAATATACCTTTTCTATTACGAAATAGCTCTGCATCTTCCCCACCTGTATACATATAAAGTATATAAAAAGTTTTTGAGTGAAGTATCTTTGGGCTTTCTTTACCTGGAGAAATTATTTTTACATGAGTGCAATCAATTGCTGCGATCACTCGAGGAAATTTAGCTAATTTAAAAAAGTCTCTCTGGGACTTCTTCAGGTCTCTTTCCGTTTTTGGCATATAAATGTGATGGTCTTTTAATTGGGCTATATGGTGCGCACTACTGTTATAACTCTTGATACCGTACTTTTAGATACTCCAAATAAATCTCCTACTGTCCTCAACATACTTCCCGTAGCATAAAACCTCAATGTAAGCAAAAGCATTTGTTCTGGTGATAATGCATGATTCCTAAAAGAAATGTATACATAATTGAGTCGTTTAAGGCAATTTAGATGTACCACTTGGTTTTGTGTTCAATTTGTAGTCGAATACAATCGAGCACATTCCAGGCTGTTTTTTTGCTAATCCGAAATCTGTCGCGGAAATCTTTATCGTCATATAGCTTAAAGAATTTTGGCCGGAACCTGATTTCTTTTGTTCGTCGCATTATTATAACATTCCAGAGGTCATCGTATTCTGGGTCACTATCAAAATCGCAATCCCAATCCGATTCCATATTTTTTTTACAAAATATAATTTGTTATATCTTATTATTCTTTTTTTCACAAATAACTGAAAATTCAAAACAAAAATCAGCTGTTATTTGAGCATTGCTTAAGCCTCCCATTTTCAGTGCTTAAGCATAACCTAAGTATGAACTGTAAAACACTATTTTCCTGTTTTATCTTAAGCACAACATAAGTATGGACTGTGAAACCGGGCATAAGTCTTCCATACAAAATAAGCTAATAGCTTAGTTTGCTGGTCAAATAAAACACGCCTGGTTTTTTTACTTAGTACTTACTTTCCCACAAACCACTTGCTGCCACAAAAAAAGCTCTCAATCAAGTTGAATATTTGGATGCCCAATTAGCATTTAAATTTTGTGATAAATCACTTACACTAGCATGTTTAATTATATCCAATATATTGTGGAGCATAGACTACTGCTTTAATTAGATAAAATTTTAGTCTACAATCAAACGTTGAAGCCCATTTGGACATACGGAATTCAGCTATGGGGATGCGCTGCACCGTTATACATCGAAATGGTGCAAAGATTCCAAAATAAAGTTTTGCGAAAAATTGTAAATGCCCCGTGGTACATACGGAACTCAGATCTACATCGTGATCTTCACATAAAAACGGTTCGGGAAGTCATTCGCGAAACGGCATCGAAACATGCCACAAGGCTGCAAAACCATGTAAACGCTGAAGCCCGACAGCTAGGAGAGGCCAGAAATAGCAGGCGCAGATTGAAAAGAACAACGTTTCATGATCTTATAAGCAAATAACAAATATTATAATATTTAGTTTTGAATACAAAGTTTAGTTTTGTAAAAGCTTCTTAATAGAGCTTTTATTGTTTAACCTTCTATGTTATGAAAAATATTGGTTGTTAGTACACTTGTCACAAGTTGCAATTCGAATGAAATGTAAAACCATATCTTGTTACGTTTCAATAAAAAAAAATAAATAAAAAAAAAAAATTAGAATAAAAAACATTTTGTTCACTTTGGGGTTTTTAACAAATTTATTAAATTATATAAATTTTTATTTTGTTAAAGATTGTGCAAAGATGATGATTTGCCGGAGCTAGCGATCGAGGTTCCGCGAATCGAGGATGAATTGGGTAATCGCGGTAGAGTAGCGAGATGATGACGCGGCGCAGTGTATAAGCGAAGCTCTTGTAGACCAATGTTAGTGTGCGAATGTTCATGTGCGCAGTGGGTCGAACGAACTGTGTCGAATGCCTTGTAGAAGAATGTCGATGTGTGCGGATAGTGAAAACTTGCCCTGAGATAAGGACTTTTAAATAAGAGGGATCTTGCGAACGTACAGAGAGTCACCGGCTTCGTTTCTTGTTAGTACTCATAAATAATGTGAAGGTTTTACAGCTGATGACCCTAATCACCAATAAAAGCTTGTGTAGATGCAATAAGAGCTACCTTTGCTTTTGGTAAGTCTAGGTCCGTCAGAGTATCACATTGGGAATTGAGTTTAATTTTGAGTTGTCCCATATTATATTATAGCTGTCGATTTTTCGACTTTTTGGACAAATTTTTTATATGTAAAATTTAAGTTCGTATGCACTAATTCGGCAACTAGGAGGAGTTGTTTTCCGGAATTTGTTTCTTTTTGTAATTAATGGCGAAAGCCATCCTGCGGTACCGAAAATTTGTATGTGTTTTTAATAAAGGGATTGTTAGAGGTAACTCTGACTTTGTTTTTTATACCAATTTGTGGAGTATTGGAAAATTGTGATTCTTGTGGTAATCGTACGACGTACCGGGCATTATTTGATCGGGTAGTTGTGGCTTTCGAGTAGCCCTTACAATATTGATCTTCTTGAGTTTTATTTAATATTCGGGGAGGTATCCCTATCTCTTGAAATTTCCTTAATTGTGAGCAACAGGGTGTCTCTTTGCAATTTTTCGAATTTGGGTTTCGGGATTTGCTTTTGCAATTAAACCCGTGGTTTTTTGTATATAAGAGCTTCTTTGGGGTGAGATTGGATATCTGCTGTAATGAAGCATTGAATTGTGTCTTTTGTGACAAAATAAGCAGTTAAATTTGCCTTTGTAATTATTAAGATTGTGTGAGTGGGACAAGCAGTTTGTGCAGAGTCTTTTTGACCTGACAAAGTTGTTCCTTTCATTGACATTCAATTTTTTAAACTTCTCTCAAGTTTTCCTTGTTCGAATATAAACGATTGCGTTTTGTAAATGCTTCTATTTATATTGTTGTTTCTTCTAGCTCGGGCTGTATTGAAGATTCCATTTTGGTCATGTTTTATGTTTTTAGGTTTAACTATTTTTTCTTCGACCCTTTCCGCAATTTCACATTACGTGGTGAGAAAATCTGGTGAGAGCGATTGCTCCCACAAAAGTAACGAATTTTCTGGTAATTCTGCGGTACATATGTATATTTATCAGAGTGGGGTCCCAATTGTCTGTGGGAATATTTAGTGTCAATAGAATCGACAAACAATTTGAAACAGTGGATTCTAGTTTAATGAATTCTACACTTGCTTCTTTCTTAATTTTTGGCAAGTTCATTGGTGTCGTTACTTTTTTTATCGACCAGTATTCTTTTATTTTCGTATCGTGCTTTTAGAGCTTCCCAAGCCAAATTGAAATTATCGTCATTAAGAGCGAACTGTTTTACTATTATCCCTGCTAAACCTTTGGTTTTGTATCTGAGGTTATACACTTTTTGTGCTTTTGATAGTTGCGGATGGTTGATGTAAACGGCTGTGAACATGTCCCGGAAAGGCGGTCTTTCTTCCTAATATCCATAAAATGTTTCTGTGTCACATGCGGGCATCTCGAGGTGGATGCCTGAACTTGCCTTTTGATTATCTATTTTATGGCAAATCTACTCTCCTGTGTGGAGTAGATGCAATTGCTTTACCGTGCGATTCTGGAACGTGATACAGTCTCAAGTCTCTAAATTTGAGATTTTAAGTTAGAGACAACTTTTGAGACTTGAGACGATTTTGCTATTCTGTGACAGTCTCAAAATCTATTACATTTCATCATATAGAGATGTTTTTACACTTGAATGCAAATAAATATGTCGATAACAAATATTAAAATTTCTATAACGTAGTCAAAACCCATAATTATCCGTAAAAATAAAAATATTTGTTGACTTTGTTACATAATATTTAAAAAATTAATGTAAAATTGATTTATTTTAACCTTTTCGTGTTTGAGTTGCTTACAAAATATAAAAAAATTACAAATCGATTAATATCTATTATGATCCCTATTCAGTACATTCAAAATGGCAGCAAGAGTTCTTTTTAGTTTGTGACCTGCTAACTATCAGGTTCCAAATTTCAGTCAATATTTTGAGTCTAACGCTAGAGACTGGTTAGTGAATAGTAACAGTTATAAATTGAGACTTTATCTCAAAATGTCTCAAATAGAGACTAGAGACTGGTTCATAGCTTTTGTTTCTTCGTACTGGTCTAAGCAGTTTTCGTACATAGCATAAGCGGATTATTCAAAATTTTGTGGTAGATCTGAATGGCGCACGAGCCGCTTGGAGGCGAGTCCAAAAATTTTTAAGATTTGGACTTTTTATTTCCAATAACGACTCCGAGTATTCGTTAATTGGTGAAGAGGCAAATCTAGTGAAGTATCTTGTTGTCTCTTTCTTAATAATATAATTTAATAGCCTGTTTTGAGCGTGTAGCTCCTGCAGGTGTATTATGATTTTTTTCGTTATTAACCATTTTTGTTATATTGTATGTTAAAATACTGTTAAAGATTTTCTCAGTGTAAACTGATTTATGGTATTCTAATAGAAGCGTTATAGAATAATATTGAATACTTTTTGAGGAGTTTTTTTTACCTGTAAAAACGTATTTTTAATGTCGTTTTTATTAATGTTATTGCAATATTATTTTTATTTATATTTTATTTTGAATTGTTAATGACTATTAAACCGCGTTTTTTATATGTTAAAATATTTGATGTCCGAATATTTTGTATTTAGGTACACCCTCGGACTTGTATATACATATCTACTTATGTACTTATACTGTGCGATTCTGTAACGTGAGACAGTATCAAGCAGAGATAAAGAGATCCCCAACTCTCCTGTCACTGGAAATGTGAGAGCCGCTCACCTACCGAACTTTGACAGTTGACTGGTTTGGGTAGGTCTTGACTGGAACGGCCAGATTGAAATTATACCAAAATATATGTGAACGGAGGAATTTGTTGCCGCCGTTGAAGATCACTAATAAAAATGTAAAAAAGTGAAAATCAAAGAAAATGCGAAACTTAAATATATTTCATTAAACGTTTGTTAATTTCATGCATATTAGTATTAATTTTCAGTTGCCAATGATTAAAAACATTTAATAATTGAGAACTAACAGGCTTAATTCACCTTATTAAGTATTGAAACATTAAAAGTCAGTTGTTTTAATATGCTATAAAATCATAAAAAATAATTTAAATAGTTTCGCCATTTATTAAAAGTCCAATATGTAATAATTTGCAATCGTAATAAATGTTGGGTGTTTTAATTTAAATGCCCAAAAAATCGTATTTTGTTCGATCTGGCCATAATGGAAAATGTTATAAAAAACGCTTATTTTGAGGCGCTCTCACACTGGAATAAGTTGGGCATCCCATTATCCCTGGTATCAAGTCTCTAAATTTGAGATTTTGAGTTAGAGACAATTTTTGAGACTTGAGACGATTTTGCTATTCTGTAAGTGACAGTCTCAAAATCTATTACATTTAATTATTCAGAGATTTTTTTACACTTGAATGATAATAAATATGTCGATAACAAATATTAACTTTTCTATAACATAGTCAAAAAACATAATTATCAATAAAAATGAAAATATATGTTGACTTTGTTTCATAATATTTACGAAATTTATGTAAAATTTATTTATTTTTAACCTTTTCGTGTTTGAATTGCTTACATAATGTAAAAAACCGACAATCGATTAATATCTATGATGATCTCTATTCAGTACATTGAAAATGGCAGCAAGAGTTCTTTTTAGTTTTGTGACCAGCTAACTACCAGGTCTCAATATTTTGAGACTAACGCTAGAGACTGTTTAGTGAATAGTAACTAGTATCAAATTGATACTTTGTCTCAAAATGTCTCAAATAGAGACTAGAGACTGGTTACAGAATCCCGCTAATATTTTGTGCAATTCAGAGCTCGTTGAAGAGATCAATTCGCTTTTTACATTAGCATGCACCAATGAATATTTGATTTTGTTTTTGTTCTTAAGCAATTGAGCGCTCGTTAAAGAGATCAATTCACTTGGTGCCTAAGTATGCACGAATTGTTAGTATGTATTTCTGAGTTATATTCTTAAGCAATTGAGAGCTCGTTAGAGAGATCAATTCACTTTTTGTACACTATCTTGCTTGTTCTTGTTTGCCAAAGAGCAAGAGTTATGCCGGATAATTGCCAATGTGGACTTTGAATATGTACTAATGTTTATGTGTTAATATGTGTATATGTTCATATGTTTGTATATACAGTGTTCACAAATTATGTAGATTTTGTTTAACTGCTATTTTATTCTGTTTTTAACAAAAAAGATAAAATTAGTTAAATTTTTTTTCCACTTTGCCGCCGTGTTTTAAGTGAATTTTAACTTTAAGACTACGTATTTGTTTGTACTAATACCCAGTGTAGGGTATAATGGCACTGGGTGATTGTTTGCCGTCTATATGTATGTATGTTCGCACATCGAAGAGAGTGTGAAGGCGAAATGAAGAATGTCCAGGTATTCTCCCGTATGCACTTCGTATATATTTTTGTATGTAAATATATATAAATACTATCACATTAAAAAATTTGCATATACATATGTACATATGTTTTTTTTTTTGTTTTGTTTTATATGTTATAATTTTGATTAATGTTTGTGCCTTTGCTTATTTGGTTTATGCAATCCCGCTTATTGCTTTGTTAAAAATATGGGTTATTGTCGGAACATATTGCAAGTTAATACTTAAACTTTTTTTGTGCTGTGGAAATATTTTGAGTGTTTTAACACAACTGTAAGCATTTATCGGCATCAATAATTTGTTATACTTATATATTTCCAATCAGTTTTGTTTGTTAGCAGTATTTCGGTTTTTACCGGAAAATAAACCGAACTTAAACAGTTTGGTGATGGTTTTTTCTTTTGGAACGAAGTTTCTTACGGTAGGCTTGGAGAAGATAGGTATTTTGCTGCGGGACCTAACTGAAAAAAAGTGATAGTAAAACCGTAAGAAAAAACCCGTAAGAAATAACCCGTAAGAAAAAAACTGTAAGATCGCTAGTTATAGCCTACCTTTAGGTAGTTATAGTCTACTATTAGGCATGAAAATCTGTAACATTATTGTGTATGCAAATTAGTTTTGAGTGAAGTGCGGAACACATAGAGCGCGACAGACTGCAAACTACATCTGTCAAATATTAAAATACAGACGTTCTTATGGACACTGTTATTTTGACAGCTGCACGACTACACGACTGCAGGCCGACAGTTGTCGTTCCCGCTAACTTCAATATTTCCTATATTTGCCAACGGCAGTAGGACGACAGTAGAGTTGACAGTAGAATGGAAGATAGAAAGAGGAGGTAGAGTGGTGATGCCACTAATATGTAGAAAGTAAAATTATTCACAGCTCTAACAAACTTGACGTTATTTTACAAATAAAGGCATAAATAGCTCTATTATATCATTTGTAATAACAATTGATAATTTAAAACAAAAAAATTTTTACCAATTTTTATTTAGATATAATTTAAATTATTTTTTTATTTTACGTAATTCATTATTTCTTAAAATACTAAATTTTCTTAATACTTATCTGTACTTAAATAAAAAATAATCAGCGAAATTTGAGAGAAAAATCAGGACAACCTACATAAAATAAAATTAAGCACAATTTTTTTTGCAAATTGTATCGATTCTGCATTATCCGAAGGAACTTCGTTCCTACCTGGTGTCCCACGACAGCACATTTCTTGTTTTTTATACCAACGGAATTTTGGTTAGAAACAAAAATTTAATTTTGTGCTTTTGAAACACACATATAAGCAAATATGTATATAAATAGTAAAAGGAATCGATACAACTCACTTTGATTTCCGCCAGGGGGTTTTGGGGACTATGAGTGTATGTAAATTGATATTTGTACGTGCGAGTGCTTGTGCTAGTGTCTTTGACATTTTCGTCCAGTCCTATACCAGAGATAAAGAGATCCCCAACTTTCCTGTTACTGGAAATGTGAGAGCCACTCACCTACCGAACTTTAACAGTTAACTGGTTTGGGTAGGTCTTGACGTTTTGCAATTGGAATTACTGGAACGGCCAGATTGAAATTATACCAAAATATATGTGAACGGAGGAATGTGTTAAAGATCACTAATAAAAATGTAAAACAATGAAAATCAAAGAAAATGCGAAACTTAAATATATTTCATTAAACGTTTTTCAATTTCATGCATTAATTTTCAGTTACCAATGATTAAAAACATTTAATAATTGAGAACTAACAGGCTTAATTCACCTTATTAAGTATTGAAACATTAAAAGTCAGTTGTTTTAATATACTATAAAATCATAAAAAATGATTTAAATAGTTTCGCCATTTATTAAAAGTCCAATAAGTAATAATTTGCAATCGTAATAAATGTTGGGTGTTTTAATTTAAATGCCCAAAAAATCGTATTTTGTTCGATATGACCATAATGGAAAATGGCGCTCTCACACTGGAATTAGTTGGGAATCCCATTATCCCTGCATATATTGTGCTTGTTGTTGTTTGATATTATGTTTCTTCGCACTGCGGGCTTTGGATGTGGTTTTTTTGTTATATATGTATGTATGTATGTACATATAGTTTTTTTTTTTTGTTTTGTGTCACTGCACTTTGTTACCGAATTCAGTTTTGTGTTTTAGTATAAATGTACATACGTATGTTTATTTTGAATTTTTTACCGCACTTTTCCTCACCACTTTTATGTTTATCTTAATTTTAGTTTTTCCAATAGTGCCTTTCTGTAATGCTCGAAGGACCATGAATATTTGGCTGCCCAATTTATTGGAAAACATCCACCACTTTATTTTTAGATTAATAAGCACCCACTAATTTTGTTAAGAAACACACACTAGTTAATTAAGAGTTAGGTTGTCAAAAAAGTCTTGCGGTATTTTCGCTAGTTGTCGCTGAGAGCGTGTAGTTCTAGTTTTATTCTTCGCATCGGGTCATGCTATACCTTTTTGGAAAGCTCATTTCACGCGCTAACACGTGTTTGATTGATTGTCGTTTCTTTTAAATCGTTCGTGAGTTATTGCGTCGCAAACATGGAACAAAATAAAGAGAAAATACGGCATATTTTACCGTACTACTACGATAAAGGAAAAGGTGCATTTCAAGCCGCCAATAAAATTTGTGCAGTTTATGGACCCGGTGCAGTTTCCATTTCCACCGCACAACGATGGTTTCAACGTTTTTGTTCTGGTTTAGAGGTGGTCGAAGATGCGCCACGCTCCGGAAGGCCTGTCGTCGAAAATTGCGATAAAATAACTGAATTGGTCGAAAGAGACCTGCATAGTGGCAGCCGTAGCATCGGTCAAGAACTGGGCATGAGTCATCAAAAATTTATTTCAATTTCAATAAAAAAAAAAAAATTCAATAAAAATACCGTAAGACTTTTTTGACAGGTCATTATTAGTCACGGTAAACGGTCAACTTTATTGAAATTTACTACCATATTTTCCAGGATCCCTGAGAATCAATTTACATTCTCATAGCACACAGGATCGATGTTGGGTTGAAGATCAAACGACTGGTATCGAGCTGGAACCGTAAGACAACGCGGTTTAGGTGCCGGTAAACGAAAAGTAATGCTTACGCGGCGCAGTGTAGTCTAATATCTTGTAGAAGAATGTTGATGTACGGATAGTATGTGACGAATTGTGAGCTTCGACTTTGTCCATTCCTTTTGTTGGTTGGGTGGGTGCGAGTGTGGTGTGTTACATATATTGGTGTTGTGTTGTAGTGGTGAATGCTTAACTCATTTAAACACAAGTTATTTAGAGCTATTGTGGAAACCAAAGATTTATCTGACTTTTCTGAATATGTGAATTAAATCCATAAACATTTTACTAATTTCAAATAACATAATGATATGCAGATTCAAGCACAATTACTACATACGTTAATCCATTAGATACTTTTTTATTTGTTTTCGAAACAAACACATGTATTGGCTTTTTTAGTCCATAAACAATATCATGTGATCATATGTACTACGTTGTTATCAGCTAACTTCGAATCGCCAATTCTCTGTTTATTCTGCTCTTATGGAAAAAAAAGATAATTACATGTTAAAACGGAACACAAAATACATTTTTTTAACGCAAAAAAATATGTCTCAATGAAGAAAGAATCATAATATCATTCATTACCCATGCGCATGGTATAATTTATTCAACTCGCTCCTCTTCAACGCTTGGAGAATGTAATACATATATTATATAGTAAATGGTGTATCTCTATAGTTTCAATAACGATATTAAAATCTCTTCTAAAGTTAGTTATAATGCTTATTATTTTTTATACACATCTAGAGGAGATTTGCAAAAATCTATAATGTGTATGGACTTCCAAGGAATTTCTTCACCACGGTTTCGCATTTTCGTAAGTGCTCGAAGTACGTGGAAAACCATTGGTATTTCAACCCAACGCTTCTGATTTTTCTCTTGCTCTTCGTCAAATATTATATCCACTTGGTATGGTAGAGCGAAGTAGATATGTATATTTTCTGAATAGTGGGTTTTAGCTCATTGATGGTTTCTTTGGACACGAAGCCGTTTAATGCATCAAATTCTCCATTAACAGTTTTCTTGAATTGGTTTATTATTATTTGTATTTTAAAAAATATTTCTATTCCAAAAGAAAATTATAACAAAAACACACTAAAGTAAACTTTTGTAGTAAGTTATAAATCAATATACAGGGTGCGAACTAAATAATTTTTTTTTTTTTCACAATGTTGACATTACAATTATATGTGTTTAGCGAAATTAAATCAGTAGCAAATAAGGAAGTTCTAAGTTCGGGTGCAACCGAGCATTTTATACTTTTGTACCTTGCAAATGACCAAGCAGGGAAAATACCTTCAGGAGTGCATAAACTGAAAATTAAAAAATAAGTTTACGAAAGAATTCAGCATTCATTATTCGACGAAATCGTATATAGATTAAGATCAAAGTAGGAATTTCAATAAGTTAAATTAATAGTGTGAGATTCGCTCGTTTTTACTGAAATCATCTTCATATTATACATGTTGGATAAAAACTCATTTGAAGAGGCTAATGCATAATGTAGTGAGTTGATGTGAAAACGTCAACTAGAGGATTGGCATTCATTATATTGGGTTTTAACCCTAATACAGGAGGATGGAGTCATGTGTAGAAGTTCACGCAAGTGAGGAAAGTTCTCTGATCGCCATTCACTTGGGAGTGGCCAGAAACGATTCTTTTCCATATCACTCAAGCAGCTCACGACTTCCGGTCTTTGACCAAGTATCCTCTGGGTCGCTTAAGAATATCCGTTTGAAGGCGAGCTAAAGTGAGAAGGCGAAACACCCCCTGCATAGGGTTGTACGATGGGTTTGGGACCCGCCACGTAAAAAAACACCCCCAATGAAAAGAAAAAAACAGCCTCGGATGAGAGACCCCCCTTTTATGACGACCATGGCAAACGAAAAAAGAACTATGATTTGAGGGCATACACCTGGAATGTCCGATCCCTTAATTGGGAAGGTGCCGCTGCCCAGCTGGTAGATGTCCTCGTAAAGATAAAGGCTGACATCACCACCATCCAAGAAATGCGATGGACGGGACAAGGACAGAGACGAGTAGGTCCTTGTGACATGTACTACAGTGGCCATATAAAGGAGCGCAAGTTTGGTGTTGGATTCGTGGTGGGAGAGAGACTCCGTCGCCGAGTACTATTATTCACTCCGGAGAATGAACGTCTAGCCACAATCCGCATCAAAGCGAGGTTCTTCAACATATCGCTGATTTGCGCCCACGCGCCGACGGAAGAGAAGGACGATGTGACCAAAGATGCCTTTTATGAGTGCTTGGAGCGCACTTATGAGAGATGCCCCCGCCACGATGTCAAAATCGTGCTTGGCGACTTCAATGCAAGGGTGGCAAAGAAGGTATCTTTGGCACTACGGTCGGTAAATTCAGCCTCCACGAGGAAACATCCCCAAATGGGTTGAGGCTGATCGACTTCGCCGGGGCCCGAAATATGGTTATCTGTAGTACTAGATTCCAGCATAAGAAGATACATCAAGCTACCTGGCTGTCTCCGGATCGAAAAACCACCAACCAAATCGATCATGTTGTGATAGACGGAAGACACGTCTCCAGTGTTTTAGATGTGCGTGCGCTCCGAGGTCCTAACATCGACTCGGACTGTGCAGCAAAAAACGCACGCCAACAAACCCATGGATGGTTCGAAGTCGAGAAGCTGCAATCGAAACAGACAGCCGAACGTTTTTCTACTCGGCTTGCACTCCTGCTCTCTGAGAGCACTCGTCAACAACTCGGTATAAGGGAACTGTGGGACGGCATTTCAAACTCCTTACGTACAGCTGCAACCGAAGCCATTGGTTTTCGGAAAGCGCAAAAGAACAGCTGGTACGACGAGGAGTGCCCTGTCGCAGCGGAGAGAAAACAGGCTGCCTACCTCGCAACGTTACGATCAACCACAACACGTGCGGGATGGGATAGATACCGAGAGTTGAAGAGGGAAGCAAGACGCATTTGTAGACAGAAAAAGAAAGAGGCCGAAATGCGTGAGTACGAAGAGCTTGATAAGCTGGCCGACAGGGGTAATGCTCGAAAATTCTACGAAAAAATGCGGCGGCTTGCAAAAGGTTTCAAGACCGGAGCATACACTTGTAGAACCCCCCAAGGTGATCTAGCCACCGATGCCCAGAGCATACTTAAATTATGGAGGAAACACTTCTCCAGCCTGCTGAATGGCAGTGAGCGCACAACACCAGGAGAGAGCGAACCCGATACCCCAATCGATGACGATGGAGCAGACGTTCCATTGCCCGACCATGAAGAAGTTCTAATAGCAATTGCCCGCCTGAAAAACAACAAAGCGGCAGGGGCTGATAAGGTGCATCAGCTTCTTTGCAAAATATGGTCGGACGAAAGTATGCCCAACGATTGGAATTTAAATGTGCTATGCCCAATCCATAAAAAAGAAGACCCCACAATCTGCGCCAACTACCGTGGGATTAGCCTCCTCAACATCGCATATAAGGTTCTGTCGAGCGTATTGTGTGAAAGATTAAAGCCCACCGCCAACAAACTGATTGGACCTTATCAGTGTGGCTTTAGACCTGGTAAATCAACAACCGGCCAGATATTCACGATGCGCCAAATCTTGGAAAAGACCCGTGAAAGGAGAATCGACACACACCACCTCTTCGTCGATTTCAAAGCTGCTTTCGACAGCACGAAAAGGTGCTGCCTTTATGCCGCGATGTCTGAACTTGGTATCCCCGCAAAACTAATACGGCTGTGTAAGCTGACGTTGAGCAACACAAAAAGCTCCGTCAGAATCGGGAAGGACCTCTCCGAGCCGTTCGATACCAAACGAGGTTTCAGACAAGGCGATTCCCTATCGTGCGACTTTTTCAACCTGCTTTTGGAGAAAATAGTTCGAGCTGCAGAGCTTAACAGAGAAGGTACCATCTTCTATAAGAGTGTACAACTGCTGGCCTATGCCGATGATATTGATATCATCGTCCTCAACACCCGCGCCGTTAGTTCTGCTTTCTCCAGACTGGACACGGAAGCAAAAGAAATGGGTCTGGCAGTGAACGAGGGCAAGACGAAATATCTCCTGTCATCAAACAAACAGTCGTCGCACTCGCAACTTGGCACTCACGTCACTGTTGACAGTCATAACTTTGAAGCTGTAGATAATTTCGTCTATCGTGGAACCAGCGTAAACACCACCAACAATGGCAGCCTAGAAATCCAACGCAGGATAACTCTTGCCAACAGGTGCTACTTCGGACTAAGAAGGCAATTGAGAAGCAAAGTCCTCTCTCGACAAACAAAAACCAAACTCTATAAGTCACTCATAATTTCCGTCCTGCTATATGGTGTAGAGGCTTGGACGATGTCAACAACGGATGAGTCGACGTTTCGAGTTTTCGAGAGAAAGGTTCTGCGAAAGATTTATGGTCTTTTGCGCGTTGGCCACGGCGAATATCGCATTCGATGGAACGATGAGCTGTACGAGATATACGACGACATTGACATAGTTCAGCAAATTAAAAGACAGCGGCTACGCTGGCTAGGTCATGTTGTCCGGATGGATGAAAACACTCCAGCTCTGAAAGTGTTCGACGCAGTACCCGCCGCGGGAGGCAGAGGAAGAGGAAGACCTCCACTCCGTTGGAAGGACCAAGTGGAGAAGGACCTAGCCTCGCTTGGAATATCCAATTGGCGCCACGTAGCGAAGAGAAGAAACGACTGGCGCGCTGTTGTTGACCCGGCTATAATCGCGTAAGCGGTGTCTACACCAGTAAAGACGAAGAACCCTAATACAACAAAGCCTACACCAATTTCTTTCATATTCAATGGTAAGCCTTGTAATTTTTAAGAAAACATGAGAAGTCGGAAATTATTACGTAGGGTATATTGGGTGCAAAGGAAGAGATAGGCTGATTGCATTAATTTTGATATTGCTGAGGTATACTTGAGTACATATTTTCAAGTAATTTTATATGTTTAATTAATAAGTTTTAGTTCTTAATTTGCTTCCTTGCTTTATTTATTAGGGGTGAGCGTTCGTTGCACTTGTTGAGTGACTAAATCAAAGTCACTCGCCGTTCCGTTGTTGGCATTAACATTTACATGAAGCGACAGGCGAAGAATTTGAAGTCAGCGTAAGAACGGAAAATCGCTGACCTGTACAACGCGCGTTAACTCCTTTCCTTCGAAATGGAGACCGTCCTAGGATTTCCGCAAGCTGTCTATAACAATCTATGTTCTAAACAAGGTTTCAGAAAAGGCGACTGCCTATCATGCGATTTGTTCAATTTTGTGCTGGCGAAAATAATTCAAGCTGCAGAACTAAATAAAGAAGGTACAATTTTCTATAAAAGTGTACAACTTCTGGTGTATGCCGATGATATCGATATCATTTGCCTCAATAACCGCGCGGTTAGTTCTGCCTTCTCCAGAATTGATAAGTTTGCAGCGTCCCACTGTGAATATAACTTTTGAATTGAATAGTATAATTTACACAATATGAGACTAAACTTACTTGAAAGTATTAAACATAAATTATTTTTTACAGAATTAACCGAAAAAAACCTGAAATATTTGTGTTATTGTGGTTTTTTTCTATTATTTTTCCGGCTTTAGAATGTGGTTACTCATAATAACTCAAATTACGGTAAATATTAAAATCAAACACGAATAAAAAAGGAGATCATAATAAAGTATTGTTATCAGTGCACTATGTTATATCAGTTTTATGTATAGTATATCATTTTCGTACATAACTAAAAACTTGGACGTGGATGTTGTTTCTATTATTTTTACAAACAGTTTATATATGACAACGTTAGTGATAGAATAAAGCTAAGTGCAGTTATAACATTAAATTCTCTCCGTCTTTAAATGAAGCATCCTCCCTTTTTGTTATTGTTAGAGTCTGTGAAGTCCTTAATCATATGTATATCAATATAGAGTGTCTTTGTTGCACGCTGAAAGCTATACGGATTGCACTTTCTTTATGCCGAGCATCAGCTTGTGTAGAAGTTTCTCCAGTACTGAATACTGTCTGACGTGTTGATTTCTGTCGTCTGTGATGCTCCGTATGGAAAATTGATTCTTGACGTCTAACATGTGAGTTATGTGTAGAAGTTGACGCAAATGAGGAAAATTCTCTGATTGCCATTCACTTGGGAGTGGCCAGAAATGGTTATTTACGTTTGGCTCAAGCAGCTCACGACTTGTGTTCCTGAACCAAGAATGCTGTGCGTACCCAAAAAACAACAGTTTGAAGGCGAGCAAAAGTGAGAAAGCGAAACATCACCTCCACAAAGTTCTGCGCTGGGTTTGGGACCCGCCACGTGAAACAAAAAGGAAACAACAACCTCGGATAAGTGACCTCCCTTTAGATGAGGACCCCTGCAAACTTGTTAAGGATGATGATATGCCCAGCTGGTTGATGGATGGGACAAGGACTGAGGCCAGTAGGCCATTGTGGCATTTACCACAACGGCCATATAAAAGAGAGAAAATTCGGTGTGGGAATCGTGGTTCGAGAGAGATTCCGTCGCAAATATTGTCATTCACCCCGGTGGATGAACGTCAAGCTACAATCCGCATGAAAGTGAGATCCTTAAACATATCGCTGATTTACGCCCACGTCTTTGGCGACTTTAACGGCAGGATGGGCAAAGAAGGTATCTTTGGCACAAGTCAGTCCTCCACGAGGAAACATCCCCAGATGGGTTGAGACTAATCGCCTTCGCCGGGTTATTATTAGTACCAGGAAATTCAGCATAGGATAATTTACCAAGCTTCCTGGCTGTCTCCGGATCGAAAAGCCACCTATCAGATCGATCATGTTGTGATAGACTGAAGACACGTTTTAGACGTGCGTACGCTCCGAGGTTCTAACATCGACTCTAACCACTATCTTGTTGCAGCCAAGATACGAAGCCGCCTCTGCGCAGAAAAAAACGCACTTCGACAAACACCAGGAAGGTTCGACGTCGAGAAGCTACAATCACAACAGACAGTCGAAGGATTTTCTACTCGACATGTACTCCTTTTCTCTGAGATCACTTGTCAACAACTCGGTATAAGGGAACTGTGGGAGGGGATTTCAACCTCCTTACGTACAGCTGCAACCGAAACCATTGGTTGGTTGGTGTGCCTTGTCGCAGCGGAGAGAAAGCAGATTGCCTAGCGAGACACATTTGCAGACAAAAAAGAGAGAGGCCGAAATGCGTGAGTCCGGAGAGCTTGACGTACTGGTTGACAGAGGTAATGCTCGAAAATTACATGGAAAGATTCGGCGACTACCAGAAGGCTTCAAGACCGGAGCATACTCTTGTAGAACCCATAGAGGGAACTAGTGACTGATGCTCAGAGTATACTAAAATTATAGAGAAAATAAAGCGGCGGGGGCCGATAGAGTGCCGGCCTAGCTATTCAAACACTGCGGCGAAGAACTGATAAGGATCATGCATCAGCTTCTTTGCAGAATATGGTCGGATGAAAGCATGCCCAACAATTGGAATTTAAGCGTGCTCTGCCCAATCCACAAAAAGGGAGACCCTAAAATCTGCGCCAACTATAGTGTTCTCAACATCGAATATAAGGTTCTATCAAGCGTATTGTGTGAAAGATTAAGGCCCACCCTCAACAAACTGATTGGACCTTATCAGTGTAATTTAAGACCTAGAAAATCAACCACTGACTGCTTTTGACATTACGAAAAGGAGCTGCCTTATGCCGTGATATCTATACCATATAAACACCAAAAGCTCCGTCAGAATCTCTCTGTTCCGTTCGATACCAAACGAGGTTTTAGACAAAGCGATTCCCTATCGAGCGACTTCTTCAGTCTACTGCTGGAAAAAATAATTCCTCAACAATCGCGCCGTTAGTTCTGCTTTCTGTAGAATGGATAGGGATGCGAAACCAATGGGTCTGCTAGTGAATGATGGCAAGACGAAATATCTCTTGTCATCAAACAAACAGTCATCGCACTCGCGACTAAGCTCACACGTAACTGTTGATAGTCATAACTTCGAAGTTGTATATAATTTTGTCTATCGTGGAACAAGTATAAACACCAACAATAATGTCTGCCTACTTCGGACTGAGTAGGCAATTGAAAAGTAAAGTCCTCTCTCGACGAACAAAAACCAAACTCTATAAGCCGCTCATAATTCCTGTCCTGCTATATGGTGCAGAGGCTTGGACGATAACAACAACCGATGAGTCGACGTTGCGAGTTTTCGAGAGAAAGGTTCTGCGGAAAATTTTTAGTCCTTTGAGCATTGGTCACGGCGAATATCGCATTCAATGGAACGATGAGCTGTACGAGATATACGACGACATTGACATAGTTCAGCAAATTAAAAGACAGCGGCTACGCTGGCTAGGTCATGTTGTCCGGATGGATGAAAACACTCCAGCTCTGAAAGTATTCGACGCAGTACCCGCCGCAGGAAGCAGAGGAAGAGGAAGACCTCCACTCCGTTGGAAGGACCAAGTGGAGAAGGACCTGGCCTCGCTTGGAATATCCAATTGGCGCCACGTAGCGAAGAGAAGAAACGACTGGCGCGCTATTGTTGACTCGGCTAGAAGAAGTTATAATAAGGTTAATGAGAAATTAACCTTGCTAATAAACAAACCCATAATGACTTACGGATCCGATAGTGCCGTAACTAAAGAATTTAATGCCAAATAGACGGGATGCCTTACGCACATTCATAACGGGACTAAACAGAAACTTAGCAAATATACTATTTTCTTTATCGCTAAGCGATTTACCAAATTCTTTGGCGAAAGCACAAGAATTCGAATCTAACAATATGCGAGCGTCCTTCGCATTACAATTTGGAAGAAATCAAAACTATTCAAATCCCAACAATAATAACAGGCAACATACTTTTAATAACAACATATTCAATAACGCCAATTTCAATAATAATTTACGGTTCCCACAAGTCCAGCCACAAAGAAATTACAACCAAAGTATGGGTTATCATAATAACCAACCACGAGCTACACCAATGGATGTCGATTCAAGCATCCACACACGCAACCGTATGTTGCAAAAGCCAAAAACCTTTAACCAAAACAATTTAGAAAAAAAGGTCACATGAAAGTACACAACAGAATGTGCAGCCTCCGACTAAGACTCAGCGTATTAATAATATTAAGGAGGATCATTTTTTAGGCCAAAATTAACTCTGTCATATATTTTTCTAAATGACAGGGTTACTGGTCAAAATTTTAAGATATTAATAGATACGGGAGCAATTAGTTGCTATATATAATCAGGAATATACAAAAATAAAAATGAATTGGACATACAAAAGAGAGTAAAACAATACCAATACCAATACCAATACCATTATCACATTATTTCATCATTTAGAAAAAAAACAAATATTCTACGAAGTGGAAAATTTAAAAGCACCGATTAATAGGATACAAATTTTTGAAGGACATTAATGCGGTGATTAACTTGGAAAATAAGAAGTTAATAATAAATAATGAAAAAGAGCAGGATATATTTAGCTTAGAATGCTAATATGAACATCAGAAAAGTAAGGATAATTTAAAGATCGTTAAGGAGGACGAAATTACTTTGAAAGTAAGGACGTCTAGTCTCTGTCCTCTGTGGAGCAGGAAAGCTCTTCAACGCCAGCTGAAGATTTATACCAGCGGAGTAGAAATAATAATTATGCAAAAAATATTGTGGAACAAAGAAGTTCTACAACGCCAGCCGATGATAATACCGGCAAATTAAATAAAAAATTTATTGTGGAACGAAAAAGTTCTACAACGCCAGCCGATGATAATACCGGCAATATAGAAAATGAAAACTATGTAAACAAAATTACTTTAGAAGAAAAATTCCCTACAGCGCCAGTCGAAGGAAATACCGACATAAACGAAGATGAAATTGAAAATTTAAGAAAAAAAAATTAGAAATGAAATATATCAAATACATCCTTCAATAAATATGAATTTACCGTTCCGAACTGATATAAAAGCGGAAATAACGACAATTGTTTAAACTCCTATATGCTAGAGGCAGCAGAATTTTTGGGATCTATTGTTGCAAATAATGTTATAAAGACAGACCAAAAAAAAGTTGAGACAATTTTAAATTTTCCGATTCCAACAACTCTACGACAGTTACGAAGTTTCCTAGGACTGACTTTATATTACAGAAAGTTTATTAAAAATTATGCTAAACAGCAAATCGATTAACGATACATTTAGTAGGTGAAAACGGAAGAGTTTTACAACATATGTCTAAAAAAACTTAAATTAGACTGGAACAAGGACTTTTGGCACTTGAGAAATTGAAGTCTGTATTAGTAAATTAAGTTGAATTAATTCCACCAAATTTTAACGAAACATTTATATTAACAACAGACGCATCAAATGAAGCTATTGGTGGAGTCTTAAGCCAAGGGGCAAACCTATTACATGTATATCTAAAACATTAAATTCCACAGAAAAAAATTACGCGACTAATGAAAAAGAACTATACGCTATCGTATGGGCAATAAAAAATCTAAGAAATTATTTATACGGAGTTTCAGATTTGGAAATTCATACCGATCACCAACCACTAACATTTGCAGTGTCACCTAGAAATCCAAATGCCAAAATGAAAAGATGGCATTCCTTAATTGGAGAATATGGAGCAAAAATTATATATAAACCAGGTAAAACAAATGTGGTAGTAGATGCTCTATCACGACAATTTCTTAATAATTTATCCGACGAATCGTCAACCACAGTAACTCAACATTTAGCTGAAAGTAGTGATCATACACAGACACCAGAGACAAAAAAACATTAAACCAATTTAAACAACAAATTTTACTAAGTAAAAAATGGATTTAATTCAAGAATTTGACAAAATAAGACATTTAATTGAATATGATACTGTTGATAATTTAATCATAATATTAAAGGAATACATAAAACCAAATATAGTTACGGCAATACATTGCTTAATAGAGGATCTATACGAAGTACAAGCGAAAATAAGAGAAACATTTACTAATAAATTCATATATACGAAAAATTTTGCAATTGACATAACAAACTGAGAAGACCAAGAAATTATAATTAATATAATATACATAGAACTTACTAAGAAAATTTGGATCAAATTTACAAAAAATATTATTGGCCCGAAATGAGAAAACAATTTAAAGAATATGTAAGGAATTGCGATATATGTAATAAAAACAAATAAAACAAATATGATAGACATCCTATAAAAATATCAATTGGTACACAGAGTACAGATACACATGAATATATTCTATGCGCAATCTTTAAAATTCGTTACGTGTATAGATAGCTATTTAAAATTTTTGGTTATTAAGCAAATCGAAGATAAGATTAATTTAGAAGATAAAGTGTTAGAAATTTTACAAAGTTTCCCAAATATAAAGAAGTTAACAATTGATAATGAACCAGAATTCACTACGGTATAATTTAAGTCCTTGATGCAGAGACTTCAAATAGAAATATTTTTTTTGTAACCCAAATCATGGTACTACGAATGGTAAACAGGTAGTAAAAGTAGGCTTAGGGAATAAAGTTAGAATTAACTACAGGAATAAAATAGTACATAAAGATAATATTAAATCTTGATTATATATTTTTAGAGAACGATACCCTTAATTATTCTATTGAATGTGCTTTCGTAATTATTTGGAATGAGTGAATGGGAAAAGCAGTTTGTACAGAGTCTTTTTATCTGACAAAGTTGTTCTTTTCATTAATATTAAATTTTTTAAACTTATCGCAAGATTTGAGTTTATGCCCTCCAGTACATAGTTCGCATGTATGTTTTTGTTCGGAAGTGAACGATTGTGTTTTGAAAAAACTACGACTTAAGTTGTTGTTGTTATTCGCTTAGGGTCTAATGAAGCTTCGATTTAGGTCGTGTTGAACGTTTTTAGTTCTGACCATTTTTTTATCTACCCTTTCCGCAATTACATATTGGGTAGTTAGGAAATCTTTCATTTGTTGCCACGTTGGGCACTTTCTTCGCAATGAGAACGATTGCTCCCACAAAAGCAACGATTTTTCTGGTAATGCCGCAGAGCATATGTTTACTAGTATTGGGAATATTCTGTGTCGATAGAACCGACAAACAATTCGACACAGTAGATTTAAGTGTTATGAATTCTTCACTTGTTTCTTTCTGAATTTTTGGTAAATTCATTAATATGATCACTTGTTGGTCGACCAATATTCTTTCATTTCATTGAAATTATTGTCATTAAGAGCAAACTGTTTTACTATGACGCCTGTTTGACCTTTTGTTTTGTATCGGAGGTGATACAGATTTTGCGCTTGTGATAATTTAGGAAGGTTTGTGTACACGGCCGTAAACATGTCCCGGAAGGACGGCCATTGTTCATAACCTCCATGAAATATTTCTGTGTCGCATGCTGGCACTTTGAAGTGAATACCTGAACTTGCCTCTTGGGCTTGTGTTTGTGGTAGCTCTACTCTCAGTTGTGAAGATGGTGCATTTGACTTTCTTAGTTTTAATTGAGAATCGAGTGCAGTATCATATTAAGCTGTCACTCTCTGATAAAATTTTAGCGTACGAAATATCTTTACCCCGTTTTTGTATTGTAGCACGTTTCTTCGAGCGTGTAGCTTCTGCCGGTTTACATGGACTTTTTTCATCCAAAATAATTTTTTTTTTTTTCAGAAATTGATGAGATTTAGATTCTTTTGAATATATGTATATATAAATAATTTTTTCTTTCGATTTAAAACAAACGGATAAATTTTGAGAACCGAAAAAACTAACAAAATACGTGTTTTTCATTTTTAGCGTTCGCGCGGTGGTAGTATGTAGTTTGTATTCAACTTTATATATTACGTATATGCGGCCATATCTGTCTGTCCCTGTTTGTGTACTCGTTAAAGAGGTCAATGCACTTTGTAACTACGTATGCACGACATGTGCTCAATTATGTGCATGTAATATGCGTAAAATGTTGGTATGTGATTCTGCTTGTTCTATGACGAAAAACAAGAGGTAGTTGCCGATATGAGCTTTGAATATACTTATGTACTACGTGTGTATGTATATACAGATTAGAATGAAATGCTAGCAATAGTATGGTTTCTAAAGAAATTAAGAAACTACCTTACGGCATAGCAAATTTAACAATTTGTACAGACCATCAGTCCTTAATTTTTTCTATATCGGAAAGAAATCCGAATATCAAATTAAAACGATAGAGAATATGGTGCAACACTCTAACATAAACCAGGACACGAAAATGTAGTAGCCGACGCCTTATCTCGACATATAAACACCAGTTCAAATGAATCCCAACACTCAGCAGAAACCTCTGCACATAAGAATATTAGGCAAGTAAATTCACATTTTAACTCATTTAAAAATTAAATACACATCATAGAGGGAACAGAAAATAATCTAAAAACAAAAGCTATATTTAAATATTATATAAATATATACTATCACCTTTAAAGATAATGACTTTTTAATGAAAAATATCAGAGCTATATTAAAACCAAAGATTATGACAGCATTTCACTCTGATTTAGAACTTTGGCACAAAATTCAACCACAAATTAAACACATCTTTGTCAATTATCCCAAAGTATTCGCTCAACTCATATAAAAAGACATTACAGCGGAACAAGACAGAACAAATATAGTAGAATTTACGAACTCACGAGCACACAGAAATGCAAAAATTATTTTAAAAGAAATACTTCAGACATGTTTTTGGTCTGAACAGAAAAAAGATACTGAAAACACAGTACGAAACTGCGTAATTTGTAATAAAAATAAATATGAACGACGATCAGTAAAACATTTAATAGGTAAAACACCAACACCACATAACACAGGTACATCCATACAAATGGACATATTCCAAATAAACAACGCACGATTTCTCTTTAGTAAATATAGATACTCGAAATATGCGTACTTTCGCAAATTAGACTCTAAATACCAATTCTATGACATAATAAACGAAGTGCTAACACAAGTATTTCCGTACTGTACCGAACTTATGACCGACAACGAATTAATCCTTTCGGGTGTGGGCACGAAATCCATATTAAACAGACTAGAAATACAGCTTGTGCTTACCGCAAACAACCACTCAACAACGAACGCTCAAGTTCAACGTTTGCACAGTACAATGCTTGAAATATCTAGAGCCTTAGCAGCTTACATAGGCACAACTGCAGAAGAGCAATTATTTAACGCTATAAAAGAATATAACAGGACGATACATTCAGTAACGGACAAGCAATCGGTAGAAGTTTTCTTTGAACGAAGTATCCTGAAATAAAGGATAAAATTTAAATAAAACAAGGAGCAATGTTAAAATATCATAATAAAAAACGATTAAATACAACATATATTCCAGGAAAAATAATTTACGAGAAATCAAGCCGTCGCGAAATGTATACAAAACGCTACGTTAAATATATAATCAAGGAAAACAACCACGGGGAAGGGTTTACACAAAGATAAAATAAAACAAAATGTTCAAAAAAATGGTAACATTCATATTGATAAGAACAACCCTAGCACTAGTAATAATGGACATTAAAGACAAAAAATATAAACTGACAGAAACAGATCCTTCATATCTGTTTGAAAACGAAGACTATTTGTTCCATGTAACAAACCTTACAAAACTCCTACAACCCTTTTACAAAATTAAAGAAATGCTCGAAGCAACACAAAGAGATCCTACGGAGGATATCCTAATCAATAGGATAGAAATATTAAAAATCCAGTAGCTACAAAAACGAAGAACCAGAAGTATAGATTTCCTAGGTTCAACATTAAAATTTATCACAGGAGTACCAGATCATGACGATCTAGCAGAAATAAAAACGGCACTAAATGATATTATAGAAAACAATAACCAGCAAAGAACGATAAATTCAAACCTCGACAAACTGATAGGTAAATTTAATCCTAAAACTTTAAAATCAAAAGTTCTTCTCGAAGAAACTCATAAAGAATTATTAGACTTAACCCCAACAATTAATTTTGCAAAAAATGGAAATTTTACTCAGCTGCAATAAATACAGAATAAATTGAAGAAATTACAAAAAAGGAACAAATCAATATACCAATAATGGATATCGTAGAATATGCAACACTACATATTTGTAAAGTAGCTGAAACATTTGTAGTAATTTATAAATTCCCAATAATACAAGAAAAATGTGAAACATATGATGTAACATCCATGTCATACTCTCACGGTAAACTTAAACTAGACAATATTATCAGCCCTATCACGCAATCCATCATAGCAAAGCTACGAATACGAATGTCCGCTACGAATACGAACAATTTGCTATCATTGAATTCATTTGAATTCGAAACTTTTGTTGTCAGACTTAATTTTGAATTTTGACATTTCGAAATCAGCTGTGTAGAAGAAAAAATAAAAATTAGGATTAATAAAAGTGGAAACGTTTATATTCAAATTGATTTACGAACAAAAAATATGTATTCGCTAACGTTTTCATTTATGTTGCTTGAGGAAGAACGTGAGAGAAGTCGACGTGATATAAAAATTCACCGAAAATCACTGAGGGACAGGAGTAACCCTTTCGATGTGGACGAAACAATGTAGAGTTCATAAATCCATAAAAATTCATCGTTAAATTTTTTTAAAATTATTTTTCTAAAACAGGTTTATTAAAAACTATCGCTTAAATAAGGCGGCCTTTACGTATGTCCTCTATGTTCTAGAGAAGAATGCAAGTTCTTCAAGATCGTCGTCTATATCTTTACTTCATCGATTGTCTTCAGTTTTACGGTTTTTAGCTGAAGGAGGCTATCAGCATGGAGTGGGTAAAGACTTCGATATTCCAATGGCTCAGTCAACATTTTGTTGCATCTTAAAAGAAGTATTGGGATTGCTTCAGACTCATTTGTGCCCTCAGTGGATGAACCTCGATTTAAGTGATGTTGAAGAAAGGGAAAAGGATACTTTAGTATCAATGCCATGATTGTGTTTGGTGACAAATTCGCATTTCAAACCTAAATCAAATCTTAATCAATGTTTTGCAGATATGTGACAATAAAATGAAAATACGTTATGTGAATGCTCAGTTTCCTGGCAGCAATCACGACTCCCACATATGGAATGTCAGCAATGCTCGTTATTTTCATGAGAAAAAGTACCTCGATGGTGAACGAAACACTTGGCTTTTGGGTATTATACATACAAACATATATATTACAAAAATTACCAAAATTTTATATTTGTACAGAAGATCCTGGATATGCCTTAGAACCATGGTTAATGACACCATTCCGTACCCCACCCTCAGGAAGCCCAGAAGAGAAATATAATAAGATACATGCAAAAGCGAGAAATATCGTTGAAAGAACAATAGGAGTTTTTAAAAATCGATTTAGATGTCTTCTGGGTGCTCGTGAGCTTCACTACGAGCCATGGAAGGCATCTCAAATCGTTAATGTTGCGGCAGCGTTACACAACGTTTGCAAGTAATGAAATTCTTTCATCAACTTATCTCGACTGAAAACACAGTACGAAACTGCGTAATTTGTAATAAAAATAAATATGAACGACGATCAGTAAAACATTTAATAGGTAAAACACCAACACCACATAACACAGGTACATCCATACAAATGGACATATTCCAAATAAACAACGCACGATTTCTCTTTAGTAAATATAGATACTCGAAATATGCGTACTTTCGCAAATTAGACTCTAAATACCAATTCTATGACATAATAAACGAAGTGCTAACACAAGTATTTCCGTACTGTACCGAACTTATGACCGACAACGAATTAATCCTTTCGGGTGTGGGCACGAAATCCATATTAAACAGACTAGAAATACAGCTTGTGCTTACCGCAAACAACCACTCAACAACGAACGCTCAAGTTCAACGTTTGCACAGTACAATGCTTGAAATATCTAGAGCCTTAACAGCTTACATAGGCACAACTGCAGAAGAGCAATTATTTAACGCTATAAAAGAATATAACAGGACGATACATTCAGTAACGGACAAGCAATCGGTAGAAGTTTTCTTTGAACGAAGTATCCTGAAATAAAGGATAAAATTTAAATAAAACAAGGAGCAATGTTAAAATATCATAATAAAAAACGATTAAATACAACATATATTCCAGGAAAAATAATTTACGAGAAATCAAGCCGTCGCGAAATGTATACAAAACGCTACGTTAAATATATAATCAAGGAAAACAACCACGGGGAAGGGTTTACACAAAGATAAAATAAAACAAAATGTTCAAAAAAATGGTAACATTCATATTGATAAGAACAACCCTAGCACTAGTAATAATGGACATTAAAGACAAAAAATATAAACTGACAGAAACAGATCCTTCATATCTGTTTGAAAACGAAGACTATTTGTTCCATGTAACAAACCTTACAAAACTCCTACAACCCTTTTACAAAATTAAAGAAATGCTCGAAGCAACACAAAAAGATCCTACGGAGGATATCCTAATCAATAGGATAGAAATATTAAAAATCCAGTAGCTACAAAAACGAAGAACCAGAAGTATAGATTTCCTAGGTTCAACATTAAAATTTATCACAGGAGTACCAGATCATGACGATCTAGCAGAAATAAAAACGGCACTAAATGATATTATAGAAAACAATAACCAGCAAAGAACGATAAATTCAAACCTCGACAAACTGATAGGTAAATTTAATCCTAAAACTTTAAAATCAAAAGTTCTTCTCGAAGAAACTCATAAAGAATTATTAGACTTAACCCCAACAATTAATTTTGCAAAAAATGGAAATTTTACTCAGCTGCAATAAATACAGAATAAATTGAAGAAATTACAAAAAAGGAACAAATCAATATACCAATAATGGATATCGTAGAATATGCAACACTACATATTTGTAAAGTAGCTGAAACATTTGTAGTAATTTATAAATTCCCAATAATACAAGAAAAATGTGAAACATATGATGTAACATCCATGTCATACTCTCACGGTAAACTTAAACTAGACAATATTATCAGCCCTATCACGCAATCCATCATAGCAAAGCTACGAATAGGAATGTCCGCTACGAATACGAACAATTTGCTATCATTGAATTCATGTTAATTCGAAACTTTTGTTGTCAGACTTAATTTTGAATTTTGACATTTCGAAATCAGCTGTGTAGAAGAAAAAATAAAAATTAGGATTAATAAAAGTGGAAACGTTTATATTCAAATTGATTTACGAACAAAAAATATGTATTCGCTAACGTTTTCATTTATGTTGCTTGAGGAAGAACGTGAGAGAAGTCGACGTGATATAAAAATTCACCGAAAATCACTGAGGGACAGGAGTAACCCTTTCGATGTGGACGAAACAATGTAGAGTTCATAAATCCATAAAAATTCATCGTTAAATTTTTTTAAAATTATTTTTCTAAAACAGGTTTATTAAAAACTATCGCTTAAATAAGGCGGCCTTTACGTATGTCCTCTATGTTCTAGAGAAGAATGCAAGTTCTTCAAGATCGTCGTCTATATCTTTACTTCATCGATTGTCTTCAGTTTTACGGTTTTTAGCTGAAGGAGGCTATCAGCATGGAGTGGGTAAAGACTTCGATATTCCAATGGCTCAGTCAACATTTTGTTGCATCTTAAAAGAAGTATTGGGATTGCTTCAGACTCATTTGTGCCCTCAGTGGATGAACCTCGATTTAAGTGATGTTGAAGAAAGGGAAAAGGATACTTTAGTATCAATGCCATGATTGTGTTTGGTGACAAATTCGCATTTCAAACCTAAATCAAATCTTAATCAATGTTTTGCAGATATGTGACAATAAAATGAAAATACGTTATGTGAATGCTCAGTTTCCTGGCAGCAATCACGACTCCCACATATGGAATGTCAGCAATGCTCGTTATTTTCATGAGAAAAAGTACCTCGATGGTGAACGAAACACTTGGCTTTTGGGTATTATACATACAAACATATATATTACAAAAATTACCAAAATTTTATATTTGTACAGAAGATCCTGGATATGCCTTAGAACCATGGTTAATGACACCATTCCGTACCCCACCCTCAGGAAGCCCAGAAGAGAAATATAATAAGATACATGCAAAAGCGAGAAATATCGTTGAAAGAACAATAGGAGTTTTTAAAAATCGATTTAGATGTCTTCTGGGTGCTCGTGAGCTTCACTACGAGCCATGGAAGGCATCTCAAATCGTTAATGTTGCGGCAGCGTTACACAACGTTTGCAAGTAATGAAATTCTTTCATCAACTTATAATGATGCAGCTTCACAAATCAGAGAAGCTATATGTGCAACACTTACCCGAGTATAATATCCTAAATAAATATTAACACAAAATATTTATAGTTTTAATTAAGTATTTATTTAATCAATTTAATTATTTTTTGTCATTGCTTGCATTTTTTTTTTCTTTTATCTCTAGCATTTGTTGTTTAATAGAATTTTTAGCAGCTATCAAATTTTCCATAGCTGTGTTGTGCCTTCTCATTTCTTCCACTTCCGCCTTTTTGAAATCATTTTGCATTTCCAATGCTCTGCCTACTCGTCGCATACGTAATGAGAGGTCGTCCAACTTATCGATAACTTTTTCTTGGAATTCTTTCTGAATCGTTAGTTGCTCTTTAAGCAAATCTGATGTACTTATTTCTGGTGGCCTAGTAGTACGTCTAGGCAGTGCTGGACTGCAGGTCACCGATGGCATTGAAACGTCAGCCTCCGTCTATTTCCCACGTCGCCTACAACAGGTAAGCCGATGCTCACTGTATTCTCTATACCTCTTGTGCTTGTTTCCAATGCCGTTAGTGCTATTACCGCTTCCTCTAACTCATTGAAATGGTGCTGCCTGTTTCTGCCGCCACCAGTAGCTGACTGCTCCTTTTAGGCCTTCCAGTCAAGCCATACTTAAATAAAAAATAATTCAAACAAGCTTTAAATTATCCTGTTACAACAATAAAATCTACAACTTTATTATATTACCTTCTTCCAGCTGGAAATATCCTTGATAGGCGGACCAACACTGTTGAGCTCTTGGGCCATATTGCTCCAAAAAGCTGCCACTTCTTCTTTTGGGCACTTGGTAAAACCCTGTGCAATTTCTGGGTTTTGCTGTAACAGCTCAATCATTAGTGCATATTGTTGCTTGGTTGTAATTACTTTGGACCTGCGGAAATCGTATTAAAGATTATTTTACTGGTAACAAATATGTTATAGTTTGAATTCAATTAAAACTTTTAATTTTAATAACATATTTATTTTTAATTAAAAACTTACATTTTTCTTTTTTTAAATTTATTCTCCGTTAGCACAAACCTGTCGTACAAAAATTCCGCTAAACTTAAAATTTTTCCGTTCCGAGTGAATTCAGTGAATGCAACTCTACGAATTTCGAACTTACTTTCGGAACTGATCGAATTGCATGATAGCAGTTTCGTAACTTTCCCGAAAAAACAGTCTACGATGGATTGCGTGATAGGGCTGTATATCATCTTGTAATTATAAACCACAAAGAGGAAAAAACTGTTAAAATAATCTAAGTAACTACATTTGTAAAAAGAATAAGCCTGACCAATGTATAATACCTACCTTTAATACGCAATAATGAAGCTCACTGTAATATAATAGAAGAAAACAACCTACTGATAATGGAATTAAATCACGGTAACATAATACTCAGTGGCGAACATGTAATAAACCATTAAACCATTTCAGGAACTAATCTTACTACTGTGCCAAAAAAATTAGGTGACATTTGAATTTAAGGTTGGTTAGGTTGGTAGTACTGTTTGTCACATTTATGTAAAATTTCATGTCAAAATATTCATTAGTGTTTGAGATACGTGTGGTTTTGTGAGCTGCTAAAAGTGAGTTTTTCGTTTCGAATTTGCATTAAATTTTGTTTACGGAATTAATTTTCTGCTGCGGATACGTTGAGGATGGTGCAGAAAGCCTTTAGTGATGAGGCTATGTTTAAAGAAACATGTTTACAAGTGGTATAGTGAGTTCCAAGCCGGCCGTGAACGTGTCGAAGACGAAGAGCGTCCAGGGCGACCACCAACCTCAACCGACGAAGCTCACGTTCAACAAATAAAAGATTTGGTTTTGAAAACCCGTTGATTAACAATTAGAGACCTTGCTAAAGAAGTTGGTATATCGAAAGGCTCAGCCAATACCATTTTGAAGGATGTTTTGGGCCTCAAGCGAGTCAAATCTCGACTGGTACCGAAAACATTGAATTTTTTGGAAAAAAGGCTCGCGTTGAAGTGTGTGACACGATGCTTTCCTACTACCAGTGTCATGAAACGCATTACGACCCCGAAACAATCGATCAGTCGAGCGAATACCGTGCCAAAAGAGAGCCGAGACCAAAAAAATCCCGCCAAAGTCGCTCAAAAATCAAGGTCATGTTGACTGTTTTCTTCGATTATCGTGGTGTTGTGCATTATGAATTCCTTCCAACCGGTCAAATAGTCAACAAGGAATTTTATTTGAACGTTATGCGTCGTTTGCGTAACGCTATCCGTCTAAAAAGGCCGGAATTGTGGAAAGACAATTCTTGGTTTTTACACCACCATCCCATACTGCCCTCGTAATTCGTGATCATTTCGCCAAAAACACAACCCATATCGTTCCGCACCCACCATATTCATCTGATCTGGCGCCGAGCGACTTCTGGCTGCTCATCAAGCTCAAAAGACCGCTCCGGGGACACCGTTTTTATACGATAGAGGAGATTCAAGCCGCAGCGAAGACGGAACTGAAGGCCATCCCGGAAGGTGACTACAACCAGTGTTTCTAAGATTGGAGAATCCGTTGGCATAAGTGCATTGCATCGGGAGGAGATTACTTTGAAGGGGATGAAATTGATTAGTAAGAATAAATAAAGAATTTTGAAAATAAATGCAATGTCACCTTATTTTTGGACACAGTAGTATACAAATCATAGACTCTGTAACAATCGATGCAAAAAAAATACAAGAATAAAGAGGAACAAATAAAGAAATACATTAAAGCTCAGGGAAATGAAAAAAATCAAAATATTAGAACTACTCCAATCAGACAATTTAATAACATACAAAAATTACATAACTAGCTTTCATTCGAAGAACATCCTGTATGAAGCATATTAAGTATTATTGTAACTTGCATAATAATAAAATTAATCATTTACACTTTTTTCAAATTGTATTCACTCTATGTTAAAATTCAATCTAACAAATTAAGACAACAAAACCAGATGCAGTACGAAACTGTAGTAAGATATCACGGGATGGAACACTTAATCAAGCAGTCAGGGACGACTTCTCTTTAAAAGAGGGGAGAGATAATATCTACATATAACACTAACCTTGACATTATGCTACACATTGCATAGCAACAACGCTCACCCAAAGGATAGAGTAACGCAGTAACCACGTGTTTAGGTAAAAAGTCCAAACAATATCACGCCATATGCCATTCAACAAAAATCTATATGTATAGTAAACATATAAATACTAGTGTATTAAGTAACACGCTTGTCTTTTATTGTATAAGCATCCATAGAGCTCAGACGTACTGTTTAAGTATATTGAATAAAGGTATGTTCTGATACTAATATTCGTGTGAGCACAGAACTAAAAAATATATTGTTTTGATTAATTTGAATCAGGAAATATTAACTTGCGCGTAGGTCGGTGAAAGTGTTTTAACGGACTGTACAGAACAAGTGCCGGCAAAAAAGTGGAAAAAGAAACAAAAAAGTTTGGTGTTCTCTGCAATGGTGACATGGTGTGTTGTGTAGTGTATACGTAGCGATATGTGGTGCTTAGATGTGATAGTGTTCCTAAGTGTGGTATGGAGGGGATCACTGATGCCTTTTTTTTCCTGATTAGCGTGTTGATGTGGTGAGTGTTGTATTGAAGTTTGGTATTGAGTAGGTTAGTTCGGGCGACTGGAGTTCATTTAGACCAAGCCAAAACAATCTACTAAGTAATAAATAATATTTGCAAAACATTCTTAATCACCAATAGCGAAATGCTAATTTAAAAACCCTATCAAAAGAATAGTGGTGGTTTCTAGTACACGAAAACACTTAAAAAACAATATTTATAATATGTGTGCAAACGTAATCACAAAAATTTTCATTTGAAAAGAACACATCAGGGTAACTGGAAATTGCGGCCTACGACAGACAAACGTTTGAACAATTATAAAAAAAAAGATTTACCAATATTTTGATACAATAAATAAAATTTTCATCAAAACTAACTAATTTTTATGAATTTTAATAAAATTTAAAAATATATTTGAAAATTTAACAAAACCGTACTTAAAATAATAAATTGTAAAGCATAACACTGCAACACACTCTTAGAATTTTTTAAGGGATTTGACCGTTTTAGTAGTAGAATGTTTAGGAAACCCTAATGAAATGCCTAGCCTTTGGCTCAGTGTCTCCCTAATTCTTTGGCGTTCTTAATGTAAATTCTGTCATTCTATAAGCTTTCGCCTGCATATGTATGGAAGAAAATGATAGCATATGTTCCCTGCCAGCCATGGGCGGTTAAGATACCAGTGAGTAAAGTTGGTAGATTGCCATAGGCCGTGTGAAGATTCTACACTTTTCCCCTCACACGTACGCATACATCTCTTTAGCGCTCATTCAGCAATGTCATATAAAAAAGTATATATAGTATAAAAATATATTTAATTAAAAAAGTAATAATTAATATCTGAAAAAAGATTTATTAAAGAAAAACATTATTGATACCTGAAAATAAAAGACAAATACCTGAAATAAAATATAGGTTATTAAAACCTGAAAATAAGAGATTATAAAAGATAAATATCTAAAAAAAGATTGAAACAAAATAAAGGTTATTAATACCTGAAAATAAATAATAGCTACATTGAATTTGTAATATCTTAAATAAAAAGAAAAATTATCTGTATAAAATGATAATAATATCTGAAAGATTAATATTATTTGATAAAATAAAATATATTAAATACAAATAGAATTTACTCTGAAAGCAAAGCTTAATTATATAAAAATAGTGATAAAATCCGAAAAGAAAGAATAATTAAATAAAAATAATAATAACATCTGAAAGAAAAGATAAATATTATTTGATTATTTCAAACATACAAAAAACATTTGTTTTCACATGTTATATTGGATTGTGCAGGATTGGATTGTATTTAGTTTTGCGCACTGTATTGAACTGCGGAGTCCAATTTCAGAGTACACACACTTTTTTCACATACTTACTTAACAATTGATATTTGCTGCTTCTGATGATATCGCTGCAGCTGCTATTTCCAATTCATTCTGATTTTCAATGCTATAAAAACAATTGAAGTAATTATAGGCAAATTAAAAAAAAAAAAAATCACATAAAATTCACTTACTTTCCTTCTTGTTGTACGAGTACGAATGACATGCGTCTTTCAATCGTTTTTTGATTATCCTTTTCGGGATTTTCTTTTGTCACTATTGACAAATATATTTTTTCCTTTGCATTCATTGAAATAAATCAAGAAATCAAAGAAACTTGTTTTCATCGCATTTAGGTAAACAAAAAATAACCCGAAAATGTGCTTTGGTGTTAGGGCATAGAGAAAAAATGTGTAGTTGTATTGAAATATTTGACAAAAGTGGGTAGCCGTGGTTGACAGGGTTACTTGTAAGTTTCTACACTGGTACACTTGGTGGCGACCTAGCCAGGGTAGCCACTGTCTTTTAATTCGCTGAACTATGTCAATGCCGTCGTATATCTCGTTCATATCATCGTTCCATCGAATTTGATATTCGTTGCGGCCAATGCCCAAAGAACCATAAATCTTCCGCAGAACCTTTCTCTCGAAAACTCGCAACGTCGACTCACCAGTTGTTATCAACGTTCAAGCCTCCGCACCATCTAGTAGGACTAGAATTATGAGCGACATATAGAGTTTTGTTAGAGGCATTTGTTCGTCGAGAGAGGACTTTTTTTCCATTGCCTAGTACGAAGTAGCACCTGTTGGCAAGAGTAATCCTGCGTTGGATTTCCTAGCTGACATTATTGGTGGTGTTAATACTGGTTCCTAAATAGACGAAATTGTCTACAAATTCAAAGTCATGACTGTGAACAGTGAGGTGAGAGCCAAGTCGCGAGTGAGTTAATTCATATACTTATTAATGGTTAAAAAAATATATGTTTTCTTTTGCAGAATATGCTCTTTATTCTAGAAATTCACATACTTAATGAACATGTTTTCGTATTATGCTATGGGTTATATATTATTCGTTAAGCTGATAACATATTCATGTTTTGTGGCTTTCGTAGTTTGATTATTTTGAGTAGTGTCCAAATTGTCAGGACTATAATTCTAAAGGTTGTGATTGTGTAGCATAAAGTCTCGATCGGGTGATCTTCATTTGGAATGAGTAATTTATCTAATTTCCGGATATTCGTTAATTTAGTTTCTTCATTGGAGTTGATTACTTCATCAATTGTAATGGTGCCTTCATGTTGGATTATATGCTTTATTGTTTACTTTCATGTATGTATGTATATTTGTTTACTTTCATCCATTTACTTTAATGGTGTCATTGAAATGGATTAAGTTTACTCCTAAGATAGTTTCGCTACTAATTTCATATTTTCTATCTAATATTATACTACAACCATAATCTGATCATTTGTTTCTTTCTGCTTTTTCTCTTAGCACTAATTTCGAAATACGTTTAATATCCTTGTTGGTTTTACATATAAAATTATTTAGTTATTGTTTACATTATTTTACTCTTGAATAATTATTTAAATTACTTTGAGCTATATAGCTATAGATAGCTTAACGATGTTATTTTAAACAATTTACATGTTTGCTTTAATAAAGGATATTTATACTAGGATTAGGATTATTTAACTCTAATTACATTTATTGTAGAGTATTCCATTACATTTAAAACCGGAATATCTAACTTTTCGTTTTTTATTATTTGTTTTATATAATTTAAATTTACAGATTTAGACAAGTAATTTCCTGTATATAGTTTCAAATAGAATTTCTAATTCCTTCAAAGTTTCTGATATGATCAGGCTTGTTGAAATTGATTGCGGCTTGCGGCTTTGAGATGAATTGTTCAAAGTGTGAGTTAATGACTCTTTGTTGATTATTATTTTCTATTATTTCATTTAAATGTGTTTTTAAATCAATAAGATCGTCATGATCTGGAGTCTCAGTTATAAATTGTATTATAGTCCCTAAAATGTTTATTGATCTCTTTTGTATTGAGTGTGAAATAATTTGTTCGACTAAATGTGAGATTCTATTCTCGTTTATGATATCCTGTTGTGTCCTGCCAAATGATCTATATTCTATCTGTTTATATTTTTCCATTATTGTCGTTAAATTAAATAATGGTATAAATATTCGATATCTTCATATAGGTATGCGTCGTCAGTTTCGGTGAATATAAATTTTTTATTTTTCATATTACACACTGTGTATGCTTTCATGTTTATTATTTAATTCAATAGGAGTGTTACAAATATTATCTTTATGTAAGACATGTTGTCTTCCTCCTCTCTTTACAAAAACTGTGTCCTAAAGGTTTTCTATAACTATGTATTTTAAATATTTTTGTTCAGTTTTTGTACGTCGTTTTGATAATGTGTAAATTATTTATTTTGGTTCATAAACATTTTGTGTTCTTTTTTTATTATGATAATCATAATCATGAGGGCATATTAGCCCTCAGTGGCATTTTGCCCGTGCGGGCACGAGTGCACATTTTGAGGGCTAGGTGAGGGGATCATCACAGGCAAATATGAAGAGGAAAGTGAGAGCAAAGTATTTTACCACTCCATATTTACAAATGAGAGCAACGTATTTTACCACACCATGTTTACAAATGAGAGCGCGCGCATATATGGGAAGTTAAACTGTGGATAATAACTGTAAAATTGCCTAACAATTCTAAGTTTCTTTGTAACTACTATAAATTTTTAAAATGTAAGACAAATAACAAAGAGTATAATGAGTACTTAATTTTAGTAATAATTTTTTTAATATGTCTTTATAACAGCATTTAATTTAGTTTATTTGACATAATAAATTCTATGTTTGATTTAATCTCATTTGCTGCAGCTACACGCATTATTGTACCAAAATTTAAATTAGATAACCTACATCTTATTAAATGTTTGTTTAATTTCATTATTGAAAAAAAATTGTTCACAAGTGTATGTGCTTCCAAACATAGATACATATAATTTTCGAAGAAAAAAGTTTCAAACATGGATATTTCTTTAAACATAGATCTTTATAAAAAGTAATTCTGTCTGAAATTTGCGAAAACTTATTTTTAAAATAGTAGAGAACTGCAGATCTATAATATAAAGGGTAGGCCATTTAAAGTTGACCCATTTGTTTGTTTGCCAAAATTAAGGCGTCGCGGATAATCAGCTGGGTTTAGTTTTTGTGCCATTTGAATTTTATATGGAAACATCTTCAAATCTTTATGAATTATGCGTCGGAGAGTGGTGCGAGAGATGTCTAATTCCTGAGAGCGGCGATAACTCGATGTCGATGGAGTCTCCTCAATACTGGCTCGTACAGCTTCGATATTTTCATCAGAACGTCTTGTGCGTTGTCTGGATGCATGACTGGCATTACTGAGATTACCGGTGTTCACAAATTTTGCGTATAAAGACTTAATTGTGTTCTTAACTGGAGCACTTTTCACTTTATTTTTTTTGCGAAACGCACGTTGAGTTAACACAATTGAAAAGTTATTTTGAATATAAAGCTGAACAATTTCAGCGCGTTCTTTTGGAGTGTACTGTTCCATGGTATAAATTGTCTTCGAATGACGCTTCTAACGCGGTATGACATTAGCCGATTTGTCAGCGCTGTTAAAAGTTACAGCGTTGCCAGATGGGTCAACTTTAAATGGCCTACCCTGTATATATATATAGCAGAGCTTTCCTGACTTAAATACTTTTCTTCCCATTCCACATTAAATGGACTAATTTTTCTTTTTAAATTTTGGACACTGCCTTTACTCGCTGATAACATTTCGGCACATTTAAATTATAATAATTTCAGTTTCTGAACCACTTTTTCTTCAAACGCATATACACAAATGAATCTTATGAGAGCGCAATACCACCTTCTTCTACCGGCCGCTTACCGTAGAATTTCCAACGACTTGGGGTTTACCCCGTAGAAACGACTCAGCAGATTACTCTCTCACAACGAAGGGTTGCCAGTCTCGATATACTGTAGTAATTATAAAAATTGTCTTCAATATATTTGAAATTTTCTTAAACTAACTCAAAATCAGAATCGAATGCTACTATTTATAAATATATAAACTAGTTTTACTAGTTTGATTTCAGTTTTGGTATTTTATATTATGAAAAATTATAATTGAATAGTTAGATGTGTGCAAAACTACATATGCGTATTAAGTAATGGCAACATTGTTCGAATGAACACGAGAACAAAACGCCTGCCGCTCATAGCGGAGGGAGAAGCGAAATACGATGTTTCTCAGAAACTCTCTGCCATTAGTGTTTGTATTCTATTTGTGTGCTTAGCCACTCTCAATCAATAATGCCATATCGCGCAAATATATTTTTATTTGATGATATCTTATATTTTTGAAAGTATGTGTTCCCTTTCTATAGCGCGTATTATTATCTTAATACATTTCCAGAGGCAACTTAGATTTTTAAAATTTAACAGAACAATTATAAAAAAAAACCTAAATTCTTTGAATATTTTGATAAACAACCAAACTGAAAATATCACAAATATTAATATATATTTATGATATATATTTATATAAGCATTTTCAATATATATATATATTATATATAATATATTATGGTCACAAGTATCTTTTTTTTATATATGCATATATAGAAAACTGTCTTGCATATGTACGTATAAAAGTCCACAACTTGAGAAGTTTTCTCAATTGTAGCTAAAATGAATTTTTACAATTGGCGTCAACACCGTGAACTGTTCTATCTCATGTATAGTGGTGTGAACAATATAGGAACAACTATAGGTGTTGTGAAGTTTTAAAATGTGCTGTTTTCTTATTAAAAAAATTGTTTTTAGATACAAGTACAACTTATATATTTTTTCCTAACAGTGATTAGAATTTCCCACCATGCAAAGATAAATAAAAACAAATTTTAATGCGAAACTCTAAGCCCGGCAAATTATGTTTACCTCTTTTTGTTCAACTGTACAATTCCGATATGAAGTAAACTTCCGCTCTTTAATTTGTGTACAATGTCAGTATTGCCGCAACCACTCTGCGATGAATATTAAGTTACGGAGGAATGTGATTGATTTTTTTCGCAACTTTTCGCAACTTATTATGTCCTTCTTTCCGTAAACTTATCCCTGATCTAAAATTTTCGCTTTGTTCTTTTCAATCAATTGTTTTATTTTGGATAATTCTTCTCATTGAAAAATACTTTCACTGGTTTTTGTTTTGTCGCTGAGTGTATTGTCCTATTATACTCGTATGCTGAGTTAAATATTTCCGTAATGGGATCAGAGTTATTTTGTTTAGCTATGTTGCTGCGATTTCTATCAGTGTACTATGCAAGCGTTCAACTGAACCGTTTGAAGTCGCATCAACTGTTGGCATACGATTATGTGTTGTAGTCGTCAGTATAGTGACATACAAGTTATCGATGTGAATATACTCTCATTGTTTGTAGGTTTCTACAATATGGCTATGTAGTGTGAGAATTTCTTCTAGTTTGCCTACGGTGTTGACTTTGTCTGCTATGTCTCTCATTAATAAATATTTTGAGTACCTAAACATACTAGTTATATATGTTCTATTTCCAATGTGGAATACATCCATACTTATAGGTTCTCCTGGGAGATTTGTGTCTGGTGTTCTCCCTGTCAGTTGTTTTGTTGGACTAAGTTCGTATTTTTGTTCATAACAATTTGTACAGTATCGTGCACAGTTTTTGATTTGTTTCGCCATATCGGGCCATAAATATTGTTATCTAATTTTCATCGCGTTGTTTTTCTCATTTTTATGCGCTCGGTTATGTGTATTTGTTATAATTTCAAATTGCTTGTTTTTGTCTGCTATGTCTTCAACTAAATTTTGTGCTATAAAGAGCTTGTAGCTTAGAAAATGTTTACTTAGTAGTGATTTTATTGTGAACAGCTCTTGTTCATCAATTTTAATTGCGTTATTGAAGTTCCTCTTTACTGGCGTAGACCCCGCTTACGCGATTATAGCCGATTAGACAACAGCGCGCCAGTCGTTTCTTCGCTACATGGTGCCAATTGGATATTCCAAGCGAAGCCAGGTCCTTCAAACGGAGTGGAGGTCTTCCTCTTCCTCTGCTTCCCGCGGCGGGTACTGCGTTGAATACTTTCAGAGCTGGAGTGTTTTCATCCATCCGGACAACATGACCTAGCCAGCGTAGCCGCTGTCTTTTAATTCGCTGAACTATGTCAATGTCGTCGTATATCTCGTACAGCTTATCGTTCAATCGAATGCGATATTCGCCGTGGTCAATGCGCAGGGACCATTAATCTTTCGCAGAACCTTTCTCTCGAAAACTCGTAACATCGACTCATCGGTTGTTGTCATCGTCCAATCCTCTGCACCATATAGCAGGACGGGAATTATGAGCGACATATAGAGTTTGGCTTTTGTTTGTCGAGAGAGGACTTTACTTTTCAATTGCCTACTCAGTCTGAAGTAGCACCTGTTGGCAAGAGTAATCCTGCGTTGGATTTCGAGGCTGACATTGTTGGTGGTGTTAACGCTGGTTCCTAAATAGACGAAATTATCTACAACTTCAAAGTTATGACTGTCAACAGTGACGTGAGTGCCAAATCGCAAGTGCGACGACTGTTTGTTTGATGACAGGAGATATTTCGTCTTGCCCTCGTTCACTGCCAGACCCATTTCTTTTGCTTCCTTGTCCAGTCTGGAGAAAGCAGAACTAACGGCGCGGCCGATGATATTAATATCATACGCCAGCAGCTGAACACTCTTATAAAAGATTGTACCTGCTCGATTAAGTTCTGCAACTCGAATCATGTTCTCCAGCAACAGTTGAAGAAGTCGCACGATAGGGAGTCGCCTTGTCTGAAACCTGGTTTGGTATCGAACGGCTCGGAGAGGTCCTTCCCGATCCTGACGGAGCTTTTGGTGCTGCTCAACGTTAGTTTACACAGCCGTATTATTTTCGCGGGGATACCAAATTCAGACATCGCGGCATAGAGGCAGCTCCTTTTCGTGCTGCCGAAAGCAGCTTTGAAATCGACGAATAGGTGGTGCGTGTCGATTCTCCTTTCACGGGTCTTTTCCAAAATTTGGCGCATGGTGAATATCTTCCTGGTCGCGCAATGGAACGTCTGCTCCATCGTCTTCGATTGGGGAATCGGGTTCGCCTTCTCCTGGCGTTGTACGTTCACCGCCATTCAGCAGGCTGGAGAAGTGTTCCTTCCATAATTTAAGTATGCTCTGGGCATTGGTGACTAGATCACCTTTGGGGGTTCTACAAAAGTATGCTCCGGTCTTGAAACCTTTTGTAAGTCGCCGCAACTTTTCGTAGAATTTTCGAGCATTACCCCTGTCGGCCAGCTTATCAAGCTCTTCGTACTCACGCATTTCGGCCTCTTTCTTTTTCTGTTTACAAATGCGTCTAGCTTCCCTCTTCAACTCTCGGTATCTATCCCATCCCGCACGTGTTGTGGTCGATCGTAACGTTGCGAGATAGGCAGCCCGTTTTCACTCCTCGTCGTGCCAGCTGTTCTTTTGCACTTTCCGAAAACCAATAGTTTCGGTTGCAGCTGTACGTAAGGAGTTTGAAATGCCGTCCCACAGTTCCCTTATACCGAGTTGTTGACGAGTGCTCTCAGAGAGCAGGAGTGCAAGCCGTGTAGAAAAACGTTCGGCAGTCTGTTGTGATTGCAGCTTCTCGATGTCGAACCTTGCACCGTGTTTGTTGACGTGCGGTTTTTACTGCACAGAGGCGGGTGCAAATCTTGGCTGCAACAAGATAGTGGTCCGAGTCGATGTTAGGACCTCGAAGCGCACGCACATCTAAAACACTGGAGACGTTATTGAAGTTAGGTGTAAAAATTTCTCTTAAGGTTTCTGTTAAATAGTCAGTGTTTTGATATTCAATAATGTGTCTGTGATACTTTGGAAAATTCGTTTGTGTTTCTTTTTTATTTCGTTTCGTTTTCTTAAATTTTGATTCTTAAATGAATTTATCGTTTGTTTTGCGTATGTGTAGTTTTCGTTTGGTGACTACGTGTCGAGTGCATCGATTCTATTATTTGTTTTGTGTTTTGTTTTGATAGTGCATCTGCTACTACGTTTTGATTTCCTGGTTTGTATACTATTTTTGCTCCAGATTCTTGTATAAAATTTTTCCATCATTTTAGTTTTATATTTTGATTTTTGTCCGAGATAGAAAATATTAACGCTTGGTGATCAGTGTGTATAGTTAAATCTGCTTAACCCTGCTGTTAGGTTAAGACCATTTGGTCCAATTTTTTTTTGTTTTATTTGTACCTTTGGAACGGTGATATATACTGTTTAAATTTTTCAGCTCAAGTGGTCTTTTTATAAAACAATATTATGTGCGAAAATTTAATTCTCTGACTTAAAACTGGACTAAGATAAATTGAAAATTACAAATCTTAGGTTAAGGGACCATTTGGTCCATAGTATATTTTCTTTGATTTTCTTTACATTAATTTTCCAAAAATAAGTATTTATTATTTTGTTCGATATTTTTTCGCACTACATGATGAAAAAAATGTTTTTCGGTTGGTTTTGCAAATAAACGCACTGCAAATGGAGCATTTTACATCAGACTTAGCCTTGCAGCAACTACAAATTCCTCGCTTTCGAGCTCCTGAACTAGAAGCATTTTTAGAACAGGCCACTGGAAGGTGTTCGTATTTCTCTCAATAACTGCGCTGAAAATTGTTGTTGAGGTAATTTAGTGCGTTTCATCATATGTGGCTCAGCCAAAGATAGTGCAAGTTGCCGCAAAAAATTTGGTCTCCTCCGATTTCGATCAGCTGGAGTCCACGAAACATCGATTTCGGAAAAAATTATGTACGAATTCAAAGCGGACATATCTAATATATTTGCAATATTTCGTCGTGTAGGAGCCAGTCATTTGATCAGCAGTATCAACGCCACCTAAAGATATGAAGCATAAAAAATTATTGGCAGGCAAAAAACTATTTGTAGTAAACCTTTTGTTGAATTGTAATAAGAAACAATCTCTGGTTTTTTCTTTGGCCCACTCTCATCAACTTTATCTTTCTTGTGCATTGTACTAATCAATATAGTTGCTTTTTTTTGTGACTGATGTATGATACTAATGTCGCAATGTCATTGAATGCAAATGTAGATTTGTACAATGGAAGATTCTTCACAGTCAGCAATTACGGAGGAATGAAAGTTTTATTTTTGCGAACCGTTCCCACATAAGTAAGTTTTCAGCTGTTATATTTTGCCCTTTCAAACCTTCTGTCAAGTCCAATGCAACACGTTCTCCTTGGTTCCTTTCGGGCTTAGCATTTCTAGGTTTACCAAGGTATGGTTGTATCTTCCATACGTAGCCGGACTTTGAGTCCACGGATAACCAAAACTTCAAACCATATTTTGCTGGTTTTGATGGCATAAACTGTCGAAAAGAACATCGCCCCCTGAATGCAACAAGTTGCTCATCAACCGTAACATTTTCATGGCAGTTGTAGAACATTGGAAGAAGTTGTTGCCAACGGTCCCACAAGTCACGAATAGGAGCAAATTTATCGCTACTACGCGTTTGTTGTCGACTCAGAACATCATCGAAACGAAGCGCACTAGTAATCTTGTGGAATTGATTTTCAGACATAATTGATAGGAAAATTGGGCGACCAAAATTTGAATCAAATGAGCCATGAACATCTTCATTTTTGCCGCTGTCATTGAGTAAGTTTATATTAGTAAAGTATTTTACTGAAATAAGAAAAAAAAGAATATACTCACCGACATATTATTATATAATTATCCGAATTATAATCAATACCGCAATCTGAGATATCCGGTTCACTTTCTGCATAGAACACTTCTCGTATCTCGTCTTAATTCAAGTGCGCCATTTCATAAGTAAACACGTCCGAACTCTCGAAATCAACACACAAACTGAACAAATTCCCATAAACATTCGTGATTCTCTTCCACAAAAAGCCAAAAGAGGGAATCCCGCAATTATTTTTTGCACTAGCTATGTTGAGTAAAGAAAAATGCAAAACGAGGGAACCCCTCGCCTAGTTTTTATCTTACCAGAGTTGAGTAAATAATAAAATAATTATATTTAGCGAGTATTGAACCAAACTAAATATAAAGACTAAAATTAAATTGTTATTTTGTATGAAAACTGCAGTATGGACCAAATGGTCCTCTAACCTAAGATTCGTACGTTTTTTTTTTTTAACCTAACAGCAGGGTTAATTCCTAAGTTCTCCTATAGCCAATACTATTGCAAATAATTCTTTTTCCGTTGTACAATAACTTTTTTCTGTTTTTGTTATTGTTCTTGATATATATAATATATAGGTTACTTTTCCGGTGATAAAACTCCTATGGCGAAATTACTCGCATCTGTAGTTAAAAGGTTCTGAGAAATCTGGTTGAAATAGTTCAACTGTTTTTAATTATTTGTATAGTTTTATAGCTTCTTTATGTAATTTAATTTCTTTCTTGGCTGAAACTTTTTTGCTTGTTATACCATTTTCTCCTTTTAGATGTATGGTAATTAGTGGTTTTGTTATTTTGCTATATCCTTGTATAAATTTCCTATAATATCCCGCCATACCTAAAAATGGCCTTAATTCTTTCAGGGTTTGAGGTATCGGATACTAGTCTAATGTTTCTACTTTCTTTGGATCTACCGTTATCCAATTATGTGTTACTATATGTCCTAAATATTCGACTTGATTTTTAAACAAGAAAAAACGTTAACTTCGGCTGCACCGAAGCTAATATACCCTTCACAGGTGCATTTCTTTTAGTATGTTCAGTTTGTATGGAAGCTTTATGCAATAGTAATCCGATCCGAACACTTTTTTCAGAGATTATATTATAACCTTAAGCAGTAATCCATGTCAAATTTCGTGAAGATACCACGTCAAATGCGAAAGTTTTCCCTACAAGCCCTTGATTCCGATCGTTCAGTTTGTATGGCAGCTATATGCTCAGTAAGCCGATCTGAACAATTTCTTCGGAGATTTCGTGCATATACAGACAGACGGACATGGCTAAATTGACTCAGCTCAACATACTGATCTGGGTGCTACAAACTTCGTGACAAATTTAATATACCCTGTTCAGGGTATAAAATGTGTGATTTTTCATCAGAGATTTTCATATTTGCTTTATTTAATGCGTTTACTATTATTTGGATGTGTTTAATATGAATACATTGTCATGTCGTCGATATATACAAACGCAAGTTTATTTATATATCCTCGTAGAATATCATTAACACATCGTTGAAATATTCAGGGTGCATTTCTTAATCCGAAGGGCATTTATATGAATTCATATTTTGCTCCATTTATGGAAAGTGCTGATTTTTCCCTATCTTCTTTTTTCATCATAATTTGGTGAAATCCTGCTTCTAGATCTATCGTGGAAAAATATTTAGTTTTACCTAACGCTTGTATTGTCATATTTATATCCGGAATAGGATGTCTATCTGTTATAGTTTATGAATTTAATTTTTGAAAATCTATCACTAATCTTTTCTTGGGTTTTCCCGTTTTCATCTATACCCTTTTTTGGTACTGTCCAAACTGCTGAGTTATAAGGACTTCTACTAGGTTGTATTTTATTATTCCTTAATAATTTTATTTATTTCTGAATTGACGAAATCGTTATCTGCATCCGGATATTGGTTTTGTTTCGTCCAAACAGGTTCATTACTTTCTGTCTTATTGGTTGCTTCTATCATTGTGGTAAATTGTAACTTTTCTGTCCTGTTCCTCTTCATAATCTTTAGTATCATTTGTGTAATTTATTTTTTGATTTTTGTTTTTATTTGTATATTTTAATTGTAGTGACGTGAAATCTATTTCTGCATTTAATTTTTTCAGTCTACAAAATCCTATCATCATATCAAAATCTTTAATATCTTCTAGTTCAAAAAATGGTAAATCATGGCTTAACATATGTATTATTTTTTTTTATAGTCATGATGGAATATCCATGCATTAATTTTGTCCATACAGGATCTATTGATATACTCTTATCTATTCTGAATTTTTTTGATACGTAGTTGTTTGTAGCACCTGAGTCGATCATGATATTTACTTCTTGCTGTGTTGGAACATCCTTGAGTGTAAGGCAAGCTAGTCCATCCACTTCTTATTGCATAAAACGTCGAAACCCCATACGTCTGTTCTCATATTTTTCTCAATATTTTTCACAATTTTCAAGAGTTCTATTTTTATTTGACTTTAAAAATACGTTGTTATGTCAGTGAAATGTCATTTCGCAAATACGTGATAAATTAAACGATATTCATTGTCTAGAAACACTGCTGTAATGAAATTTTGTTAATATTAGATAATTAAAAATTACATATTTTTTCCGCCTTTTACCCACTGGTCGTCTTAAATTTTTTATTAGTTTGTTGTAATCGTATTTCGATTTGTTTAGCACTTAGTTTAAGTTTGCATTAAGCTTTGATATTGATTAGATGCTAAGGCAGTTGCCAAATTTTTATTTTTTAATCCTTTAATAAATTGTTATAAATTCTTGTTCAATATATTTGTTATTTATTTCTGTTTTTAGAAGGCTCACTGTATTTTTAATCAGCTTCCTGTGCAGTATCAATGTGTATTGGAAATAAGTGTCGAAGTCTTCTGTTGATTGTTGTGCCAAGTTCTTCATGTGTTCTTGTATTTCAAACAGTGCTTTTGGGTCATGATATAGGCCCCTATTATGAGTTGCATTGGATCTTCGCTATTCGCTGGCTATCGAAAATCGAATGCCAAATTCGTATTATGAGCTATTCAACCCTGTCGAAATTTTCGTTGAACATCGAAATGGCTGTCGAACAGAATTTACCTATCGACAGCGTAGCGTAGTGAATGGAAATTTGTGAAAATGTAGGTTTTTTGCGTTTATTTATTGCTTTATGGTAACAAATAATTAATTTATACTATTTTTGTTAATTTTTATACTATTTTTGTTAATTGTTGTTATACTATTTTTCTTAATTTTTTTTTAATTTTTCGTGTGCATCGCTGCAGCATCTCCTCTGTAGCGGACAGCAAATCAACAAACGCCTCTTTCGACAAACGGAAGTTTTTTATAAATCTACAAATAAAATTTCCTAAATGTTGAACATGTAGAAAACTCTAACAAATAGCATTGTACCTACGTAGCGGAATCCAATTCCAAAGGGTTGGAAGCGTCCCTTAGCTTCTTTCTATTTCTAGCCAATTCCAGCAAGCTTTCATCCTCCTCTGAAGAATCGCCAAACCACCGACTGAGTTGGTAGTCATATTTTATTTTAACTTTTATTTATATTTTATTTATTTATTAAATATTTGTTAGTTTTACTTTCACACTTCGTAAACAAAACGCTTTTAGTTTTTACACCATCTGACAGATGTATACTATCGTGAACATTCAAAATGATTGCAATTCACAATAACGCCAATCTTCATCGAATGAGCGTCGTAATACCAAATGCAAATTCGTTCGACCAGCATTTTCGATCGTTGTCGAAGATCGAATGCAACTCATAATAGGGGCCATAGTGCGTCCAATGCTTCCATGCTACTGTAGAAGTTGAGAGGTGTGTTGTTGCATTCAAGTAACATATCTGCATGCCCCGTGATCTTCTTCTCAAGGTTGTAAGGATATTGTAGAATTGAGGTGTGTTCTGGAATAATTGGAGTGGTGACTTCCATTTGTGCCTCTGTAAAATTCTGGTACTGCATCGTGGCTTCTTGGTATATTGTTGGAGTCGAAGTTTCGCCGGTATTAGGATTTGTAGTTTGGAACATCCTTAATATTAACTCTTTATCCTTTCTTCATCCAATTTCGATAACTGATTCTGATTGTAGGACATTGTGTAGTTTTCAGGAGTGGACTGTCGCCGAAGGATTTATGTTTTCGTTTAGCATTGTCCGTTTTGTTTTTTGACTCATTTTCTGAGTGTCTGTCTTCGTTAAGGAAAATTTAAAGATTTTGGCTTTCTTTACTAAAGATTTCAGCTTAAGGATTTAGATGTCCTTCTTTATGCGCTTCGAAGATTCTTAAGGATGCCGATGTCCTGTTGTGTGGTCTCCTCTTTCCCAGCAAAGAGCGGTTGAGCCTACAGTTACTGTATATACTTATGAATGGTTAAAAAAATGTACATATGTTTTTTTTGCAGAATATGCTCTTTATTTAAGAAATTCACATACTTAATGAACATGTTTTCGTATTATGCTATGGGTTATATATTATTCGTTAAGCTAATAACATATCCATGTTTTGTGGCTTAGGTATAAAGTTTAATTTGATTATTTATTGTAAACAAGTGTTTATCATACGGCCAGTGCATGTGTTGCATTCGAGTGTGGTGTGGTATGAGCTTGATGAATTTTCTTAGGCCGGAATCTAGTACCACAGATAACCATATTTCGGGCCCTGTGGAGGCGATGAACCTCAACTCATTTGGGGATGTTTCGCCAAGCACGATTTTGACATCGTGGCGGGGGCAGCTCTCCTAGGCGCGCTCTAAGTGCTCATAGAAGGCATCTTTGGTCACATCGTCCTTCTCTTCCGTCGGGGCATTATGCTCTTTTACTGTCAGCTATAATCGCGTAAGCGGTGTCTACGCCAGTAAAGAAGAAGATATGGGCCTCAATGTGTAGATGTTCGACAGGAGAGACCAAGAGGCATCGAGTGGATAGTGTTCTGGCATGTCCGAAGCTTCCTCGTATGCGCTTTACTGCATCCAAGTAAACATATTGGTGCGGCGTAGTTAAGGACCGGCCGGCCGATTACCTTGTATATTGCCAACAGCGTTTCTTCGTCTTTTCCAAAGGGCTGATGGCAAGCGACCTGAAGATTTTGTTGCGGCTCTGTACTCTGGAAATAATCCCAACGTACTGGGCGTCAAGGAGCACAGGCGAACTTGGTGTAGATTGCACAGCCGTAGAAGGTAATGTAGTGCATTGGCAGCATAGAGCGACGTAACTCGTGTAACTCCACTACAGGTGTGTCTTAAGGTCTGAGGAGGTCTTAAGATGGCTCCATCCCTTGCATGTATGTATGTATTACACCTAACCTAGGTTGAGTTTGAATGGAGCTGTTTAACACAGACGCAGCAGAAAAATTCCTTCGTGCCCGGAATAGACACGACCCAAGGAGGTGCTCCAGTGATGACAAACTTTTTCTACAACTTATTAATCTCCAAAAAAAAAACGATAAAATCCGAGTCCATTCCGACTCTAGTATACCGAGGAAATATTTTTGTATATGTATTTGACGTAACTTTACTTTAAAAATACTATTTTCTAAATGGAAATTCACTAATTTATTTTATTCGAATTGAAAATTATTATTTTTTTTTTATTCTGGTGGGTCCACAATGCAAAATTTATTTGTTAAGAGTTTATTTATATAACTGATATACGCCACCTGTATACATTAACTTATGTTCTCTAACCTTTCGTTGTAGAAAATTTTTAAGCTCATCTTGCGTGAATTCTATACCACCTCCATGTGAAGCAAATAATTTAAGCATCTGATGAATACGATCAAGTGGTAAGGAGTCCAAGTTTGTTAGCATTCCAACTATATATGACCAAAATACCTGAAAATTATTTTAAAAATTAAATGGACTTCATAGAATATAATTTGTCTTCTTTCGCAACATTATTTAAATGTATTTATGAAATTAAAGAGAAAAAAGTAATAAATGGCTTAGTTGGGGTATAAGCAAACAGTACATACTATTACAACTTGCAACGATTAAAGCCAAGATAATACCTTCAGGTACATAAGGCTTGCTGGTTATTCATTCTAAGTACAAATATGAATCGCTATTAGGAAAACACACTCTCTGAATTTTATTGAAATAACTCAGATATTGACGTTATAAAGGAAGTACTGAAATCTATATATTAGGTATATGAGGGCCAAAGGAAATATTAGGTTGTCAAAAAAGTATTGCGGTATTTTCGCTAGTTGGAGCTGAAAGCGCGTAGTTCTAGTTTTATTCGTCGCATCGAGTTATGCTATACCTTTTTGGAAAGCTCATTTCACGCGCTAACGCGGGTTTGATTGATTGTCGTTTCTCTTAGGTCGTTCGTGAGTTATAGCGTCGCAAGCATGGAGCAAAATAAAGAGAAAATACGGCATATTTTACAGTATTACTACGATAAAGGCAAAAATGCATCTCAAGACGCCAATAAAATTTGTGCAGTTTATGGACCTGATACAGTTTTCATTTCCATCGCACAACGATGGTTTCAACGTTTTCGTTCGGGTGTAAAGGTGGTCGAAGATGCGCCACGCTCCGGAAGGCCTGTCATCGAAAATTGCGATTAAATTGCTGAATTGGTCGAAAGAGACCGGCATAGTAGTCATCAAACCGTTATAAGCCATTTGAAGAAGCTTGGAGTCACTAAGAAGCTCGATGTATGGGTGCCACACGAATTGATTCAATAAAAATACGGCAAGACTTTTTTGACAACCCATTATTAACCCGACTCAAAACATTTGTAACTACATAGACTATTACGAAAGGATTCTCTTCAATTTCAATAATATACAGAGGTAGGCCATCTAACGTTTTAAATTTGAATTATCTATATTTCGACATTGGGAATGTCCAAATACCATTCGGAAAGAGACAGATATTCAGTAAAAAGTCTAAAATTTACGAAATGGGTAGCTATTCACTGGAAAAAACTGGAAAATATTGAACACTTTTTTCCAAAGTCGTGAGTCAAGTGGATGGTCAATTTTACCGAAAAATCATCTTTTCGGACGAGGCTCATTTCCACCTTGATGGTTACGTTAATAAGCAGAATTGTCGCATTTTGGGCACAGAAAACCCGCACGTAATCGTCGAGAAGCCAATGCACCAGCACAAATCACTGTATGGTGCGGATTTTGGTCTGGTGGAATCATCGGCCCATTTTTCTGCGAAAGTGAAGAAGGAACCGCCGTAACCATCAACGGTGAGCGATAGCGCTAACCGAACCGAATTTTTCTTCAAGTAAATTGAAGAGGAAGACTTGGACAACATTTGGTTCCAGCAGGACGGCGCTACGTGCCATGCAGCAAACGCTACACTCAATCCTTTACGCCCTATCTTCGAAAATCGCATAATCAGCAAAAGAGGCCTCCCAGAACCTGCGATTTAACTCCGTTAGATTAAAGATAAATGTTACGCCAACCATTCAAAAACAATTCAAGATCTCAAGTATGAGATGCAAGCTGCTGTAGCTGCCATAAGGCCTAAAACCATCGAGACAGTACTCCAAAATTGGGTGGATCGGATAAGCTACTGTAAACTCAGCCGTGGTGATCATTTGTCCGAAATTGTTTCCCACAAATAAATTTCATAAAACAACCTTTTATGAATGTCACGCCTTTGAAAGATATTTACACAACGAACTTTTTTTGCACATTGCACAGAAATCGTGTTCTTTTGTTGTTGCTGTGCAAAAAAATGATGAGTTATTGTGAAACTTGATCTATGTATATGTGCTAGCGACTGAAGTCATTTGGTAAAGATAACGGTAAATAGGACTGAATACATGAAAGGTGGGTGGTATTTACACACATTTTTAGCGTGTCAAAAATATTTACACCAAATTTAAACTTCAGTTTCTTGTATTTATTATCAATATTTTTTAAACGTGGTAGCTTAAGCTTAGTCTCCAAACTTGCTGTAATAAGGTTGTGAATTAATCAGGGGGTTGTGAAATCCAAGACAGAATTGCTTAGCTGCCAGAATTGCAAACCAATTCCGATTTTCAATTGTGTCGCAGAATCGTCTTTTTGAACATACGCAAAACCAATATTCGAATCAGCTCTTTATTAATGTGACAAAACTTGCAAATGAATACATTTGGAAGCAATCCTTTTAAAGTTTTTAATGAGTTCCGAACTAAAGAAAGATTTTCAGAGATAACATTTATTGAATAAATAAGAACGAATTTGGGTGTTAAATTACGTTTATTACGTTTTGTAAATCTTCTTTAAGGGAGGAGCCTGTTTCAGAAGTGTCAAAAAATTCAGTTTTTTTTTTTTTGCTTGAATATCTTTAAAAATTATCTAAGAATAATTTCATTTTTACGGACAGGATAGAAAAAAACTAAACGTCGTATGGAATTGGGGCAAAGTTAATATTATGGCATTAAATTATCTGCTATTTAAACTAAAAAAAAATAAGAAAAATTTAGTTTGAACATATTTTGTTTAAACAATATAAAGTAACATTTTTTTTATCAAAACCCACTTTCTTTCAAATTTTAAAAAATTTTAGAATTTTACACTTCTTTTTTGAATTTTCCTAGTTTAACTTGAACATAAGTTATTAACAAATACGAATCTCTTTGAATTTTTTATTTCCGATAGAAATTGCGACCTGCATACTGCCCGTCGTCCCAGAAATGCACATGTTTTTTATTAAGATAAATAAATTCGTAGCAATAAAATAACTTGATTTCTTAACTTACATTTCAAATCTGTGTGTGACTATCTTCTTGCTTTGTTTCTGACAGCAAAACCGATAAAATTGGTTTCCGTGACACCCAAAACCGATACAAATTCTGTTCCGAATATCAAACCAATAATACAGAATTCATGACACCTACTGTTTTTTTTTTTTGATCGGTTTCAATTCTGATTCCGACAACTATCAGATTCCACAACACCCCTGAATAATTGGTTACATCTCCTTTCGCATCAATAACTGCCTGCAATCTGCTTGGAATTGATCCAACTAAATTGTGTGCAAAATCAAAGTGCAGCATCACTTACTTTTTTTCCAATAAGCTGATTTGATGCTGCTGCAATCCTAACGAAAGTTTTTGTGGGATTTTGCATGACTGTCCCTATCCGCAGTCCGCACCGGTTTCCGTCCTGTCCTCTTTAAATTGTTCAAGCAATTATTATTCCCTTTCTTTTTTACTAAATACACAATAGACATGAACTACTGCTTTGACTTAAACCAAATTCAAGAATAAATGATAATTAGGCATGTGTAAATACTTTTGACGTACTAAAATTTTTTGTAAATACATTTGACTTCTATGTACCGTTATCTTTACCAAATTAACTTTAGTTGCCAGCGCATAGATCAAGGTTACAACAACAAATCTTTTTTTTTTTTTGCGCAGCAACAACGACAACAAGGGAACACAATTTCTGTGGAACGTGCAAAAAAATTCGTTGTGTAAATACTTTTGACTATCTCTGTAGCTCACATATTGCCCGATATTTTTGGGTAAAAAGTCAATTACAGGCACTTATTCTTCTTTACTGTCGCAGACACCGCTTACATGTTTATAATCAGGGAAAAGAGACCTCCACTTTTGATGACGACCATGGCAACTATAGGCATGTATTCGACATCTAGGGGTTTGAACAGGTTTGGTTCAATTTAGACAATTTCTGGTCATAAGACGACATACTTCAAAAGAATTTTTATTGCATTAATTGCTTGTTGATTTAAATACTAGAAAGAATAAAATAAAATAAAAAAAAAATTGTCCCCCACTTTTTCTAAATTTGTAACCAGTAAGTGCACTTCTGCAATCCACTATGCCCAATGACAGTTCCATATTTAAATTTTGTGCTTAGTTATGTCACTTTATAGATTTTCGTTTAATGGCATTTTCTGGGCGTGACAGTGATTCGATTACCCTCATCTACGAAATCAAGCTTATTTTTTTTTGCCAAGAAACACTTGTACAAAGTTTTATCAAGATATCTTAATTTTTATTCAAATTATCGCTTGCACAGACGGACATATTTATATACGACGTAGTTCAATAAGTTTTGTCGTTTGATTTACACAACACAATCTTATGATTCAAAATACACTTTATTATTCAGTAGAATCTCCCTGAACATTAATACACTTGCTCCATCGATCCTCCAATCTGTGGATCCTGTCCCTGAAGTGAGAATCCGGAAGGTCTGCAGGCCTAAAAATATAACTCTCAGCAATTATCTGAAAAGTTTTTCTGATGACCATATAAATGACTTTTCATTTTGCAGGTGTACAAAAAAAATTTCTCATCCCGTAATTCAGCATCATCTTATCAGAAATGCAGACCAGACATGGGCCGATGTAGAAAAAGTAAAGTATGGAACTACATCAGTTTGGCTTTCGAAAAAATCACTCTACTATTGACCAAGTGCATGGAATAACTCGAGTCATTGAAAATGCCTTTGAAGAAAAAAAGTTTGCTAGGTTGTCTTTTTCGACGTTTCCAAGGTTTTGATAAACTTTGCTATGGCGGGCTCCTCAACAAAACTAAGATTGTCTACCCTTTGCGTGCGATCAGGGATGATGATAATTGTATTACAGCAATATTTGCAGATGGACTACGGTTTATCAGTCGGAAAAACACAAAATCCATCAATTGAAAGCATGCAAGATTATTTAAACAAAATATTTAAATAGACAGCTAAATAGTGGATAAAATCAAATGAATGTAGATCAGTACATATCTACTTAAACGGTGTGCAAATGTCATATCACAATACTGCGAAATACCTAAACGTGACCCTGGACACAAAATTTAGATGGAGTGCATATGTGAAAAAGAAAATAAGAGAATTTTAAATAAAATTCAGAAACATGTATTGATTATTGGGTAGAAACTCTTCCTTTTCCACATATAACACAATTCAGACCAGTTTGGACTTATGGGATACAACTTCGGGGCTGCTCAAGCCCTAACATTGTCGTGTTTCCAAAACAAAATTTTAGTTGCCGCATCAATCAACAAATATGAAAAGTCTCAAATGGAAGTCTTTCTGACCACGTGAACACTGAAGCCAGGGCTCTTGTCGCTCAAAGTAAATGGAAAGAAAGGCTTAAGCATAAAAAACCGAATCACCTCATACATTAGCCAGACTCTGTAATTTATACGCATTAATTATTTTGCATTACATATTCTACTACTGGCAATGAAATAATATAAAAAAAAACCTGTATCTAACTCGATTACTTTAAAATGATAAAAACAACCGTTAGGTGAACAAAACTATTGAACTCTGTTACAAAAGTATAAAAATGCTTTTTCCATTATTTTGCCAAACTTTTACATGTAGAACGATGTTAGAACAAATCTTTGTTGGTTAAAGTACGAGGTTTTTGAAAAGTTTACAGAATATCGTGAATTTTATATATATGATATCTGTTACTGATCGACTTCGCCGAGGCCCGAAATATGGTTATCTTCAGTACTGATTCCAGCATAAAAAGATTCATCAAGCTACCTGGCAGTCTCCGGATCGAAAAGCCACCAACCAGATCGATCATGTTGTGATAGACGGAAGACACGTCTTCAGTGTTTTAGATGTGCGTGCGCTTCGAGGTCCTAACATCGACTCGGACTATATTGTTGCAGCCAAGATTCGCAACCGCCTCTGTGCAGCAAAAAACGCACGCCAACGAACACAAGGAAGGTTCGACGTCGAGAAGCTGCAATCACAACAGACAGCCGAACGATTTTCTACTTGGCTTGCACTCCTGCCCTCTGAGAGCACTAGTCAACAACTCGGTATAAGGGAACTGTGGGACGGCATTTCAAACTCCTTACGTACAGCTGCAACCGAAACCATTGGTTTTCGGAAAGTGTAAAAGAACAGCTGGCATGACGAGGAGTGCCGTTTCGCAGCGGAGAGAAAACAGGCTGCCTGTCTCGCAACGTTATGATCGACCACAACACGTGCGGGATGGGATAGATACCGAGAGTTGAAGAGCACAGCAAGACGCATTTGTAAACAGAAAAAGAAAGAGGCCGAAATGCGTGAGTACGAAGAGCTTGATAAGTTGGTCGACAGGGGTAATGCTCGAAAATTCTACGAAAAGTTGCGGCGACTTACAAAAGGTTTCAAGACCGGAGCATACTTTTGTAGAACCCCCAAAGGTGATCTAGTCACCGATGCCCAGAGCATACTTAAATTATGGAAGGAACACTTATCAGTGTGGCTTTAGACCTGGTAAATCAACAACCGGCCAGATATTCACGATGCGCCAAATCTTGGAAAAGACCCGTGAAAGGAGAATCGACACACACCACCTCTTCGTCGATTTCAAAGCTGCTTTCGACAGCACGAAAAGGAGCTGCCTTTATGCCGCGATGTCTGAATTTGGTATCCCCGCAAAACTAATACGGCTGTGTAAGCTGACGTTGAGCAACACAAAAAGCTCCGTCAGAATCGGGAAGGACCTCTCCGAGCCGTTCGATACCAAACGAGGTTTCAGACAAGGCGATTTCCTATCGTGCGACTTTTTCAACCTGCTTCTGGAGAAAATAGTTCGAGCTGCAGAGCTCAACAGAGAAGGTACCATCTTCTATAAGAGTGTACAACTGCTGGCGTATGCCGATGATATTGATATCATCGGCCTCAACACCCGCGCCGTTAGTTCTGCTTTCTCCAGACTGGACAAGGAAGCAAAAGAAATGGGTCTGGCAGTGAACGAGGGCAAGACGAAATATCTCCTGTCATCAAACAAACAGTCGTCGCACTCGCGACTTGGCACTCACGTCACTGTTGACAGTCATAACTTTGAAGTTGTAGATAATTTCGTCTATCGTGGAACCAGCGTAAACACCACCAACAATGTCAGCCTAGAAATCCAACGCAGGATAACTCTTGCCAACAGGTGCTACTTCTGACTAAGTAGGCAATTGAAAAGCAAAGTCCTCTCTCGACAAACAAAAACCAAACTCTATAAGTCACTCATAATTCCCGTCCTGCTATATGGTGCAGGGGTTTGGACGATGTCAACACCAGGTGAGTCGACGTTGCGAGTTTTCGAGAGAAAGGTTCTGCGAAAGATTTATGGTCCTTTGCGCGTTGGCCACGGCGAGTGTCGCATTCGATGGAACGATGAGCTGTACGAGATATACGACGACATTGACATAGTTCAGCGAATTAAAAGACAGCGGCTACGCTGGCTAGGTCACGTTGTCCGGATGGATGAAAACACTCCAGCTCTGAAAGTATTCGACGCAGTCCTCCACTCCGTTGGAAGGACCAAGTAGAGAAGGACCTGGCCTCGCTTGGAATATCCAATTGGCGCCACGTAGCGAAGAGAAGAAACGACTGGCGTGCTGTTGTTGACTCGGCTATAATCGCGTAAGCGGTGTCTACGCCAGTAAAGAAGAAGAAGAAGTTATGGCACTTTATAGGTTTTCAGTTAATCAGTTTCAGTTAATGGCGATTTGTGAGCGTGGCAGTGGTCTGATTACACCCATCTATGAATTCGATTTTTTTTTTTTGTACTAAGGAACCTGTATATCAAGTTCATCAAGATATCTCAATTTTTACTCAAGTTACAGCTTGCACGGACGGACGGAGGGACAGACAGACAGTCAACCAGATTTCAACTTTTCTCGTCATCCTGATGATGTTTAGATATATATGTATCTCGATTAGTTTTAGGTGATATGTACGTACAACCGTTAGACAAACAAGACTATCATACTCCGTAGCAATTGGTTGCAAGTGTATAAAAATCGATTATTGGATTGTTGGAACCACATATTGTGCAAGTCCATATCATCCAATTCGGTCCAAAAATATTTGGTTGTCATTGAGCGGTGGCGATTCCCATTCAAAGAGACGTGCCGGTTTTGATCATCACAGAAGAAGTACGCCCAATGACGCAACCGCCACATAAACCGCACCAAACCGTAATTTTTCGAGATGCAATGGTGAGTGATGGAGTACGTGTGGATTGCTGCCTTCATCAATAACTCATATTTTGCTTATTGGCAAAGTCGTTTAGCCAGAAATGAGCCTTATCGCTAAAGATGGTTTTTCCATGAAAATTCGAATAATTTACAAGTGGTTGCTCAGCCTAATTCACGAACATACGACGATCCTGTTGGTCAAGCGTCTTCAGTTCTTGCGTCAATTTATCTTGTAAGGATGTAGGCCAAGATCTTTTCGCAAAATTCACCACAACGCCATCACAGAAATGACCAACGCTTGAGAACGACGTGCGAGAGACTGATTTGGGTCTTCCTCAATTGATGCGCTAAAGGCAACAATATTCTCGGCACTACGGGCACTTCTTTGCCTCACTGGCATGGGACGTAGAGCTCTTATAGTTGAGGCCACTAACTCCGAATTTCGGTTGTAAATTTTAAAAATTTATACATGTTGTTGGATCGTATATCTTTCCATGATAAAATGGCTTCATTGGGAAGATAAATTTCCCTGTCGGTCTACTTTTGTAGCTGCCTATTTGAAAACCCTATAGTTTTTCCGTTAGCGACGTCTTGTGGCATTAGTCCGCTTCCGCCCATCTGGAATACCAACTCCGCTCGGACTAAGTTTCAACAAAACTTACTGACAGATGGATGGATCCGCTAGCCCAAAATTTTGCACACTTCTTTTTAAATTGTTACATAAAATGTCTAAATATATTTCCTTTGTCCTGTGCTACAAATACAACCCTGTGGGAATAATGTTCTTGTTTAGTAGGTCTGTTAGCGGCTTTCTCGAATACTATTTGTGTTTGAAAAGAACTCTTTGCATGGTTTCTTGGCCTACTTGCCCAATATTGTGTTCCTTCAAATCTGCAGCTAACATTCTAAAGCTGCACTGTGGTTTATTGTCAATTGGTTTGATCATTAATCGTTTCATTCTTGATGTAAGCTTTTTTTAGCCTGCCACTAGGTTGTTTTAACTCTAACCGATTTTCTTTTTTGCGCGATGTATGATATTGTACATTGTCCAAACATGTAGAAAAAATGTTGCAGCCACTTATTTTGCTGATCTACTTTATGAAACTTATAATAAACCAATTGTATTATGTATATTTTCATTTGTACGATTACCTGGCATTATTGATAAAGGACTTTCTAACGGATACAGTGTTGCCAATCAAGCGAATTACATGTAAATAAATGCTGCCGCAACTCTAAGAATTGTGAAAAGAGTTTGAAACGCATAATGCTTAACGTTGTTGGTTTTACATATGTCACATTCAAATAACTGTTTGTTTTCAAATAAACAAGAAGTATGCGCAAAGAATGTGTCTGTTACTAAAATTAATTAATGTAAACTAATATACAATAATTTAATTTACTCATAAAGCTTAGTATCCAGCTCTCAAGAAATGTAAACACTTCATATAAAAAACGATTAAGAAATGGTCAAGAAAATTTCCTGCGGTAAATTTTCTTCTACTAGTATGCAGCTCTAAAGAAATCTAGTATTAATTTTTAGTACATTTTTTCAATAAAATGAGAATATGGGTACGAAGCTGGTTTTGCGAAGAAACATGAAATCAACAACTGTTTCTTGTAGGAAATTCAAAGTAATAGTTAAACGCATCCTTAAAAGCATTATTATGACACATATATACATACATATTACGCAAAAAGTTTATTTTCTTTGTTTATTCTCTCTTGCCCTTCTAATGTGGATCATTCACTATGCGTAACCAGCTGTCAAAACTACTTGAAGAAATAATGTATGTTTTTCTTGAGCAATTACTTGGGAGCTGGATACGGATCTTAAAAGAACAAAATACTTAAAGATTAGTATCCAGCTCTCAAGAAATATAAAAACTTTATATAAAAAAACGCTTAAGAAATGGTCAAGAAAATTTTCTGCGGTAAAGGAGTACAAAAAATCACGCAAGTGAGGAAAGTTCTCTGATCGCCATTCACATGGGAGTGGCCAGAAACAATTCTTTTACATATGACTCAAGCAGCTCACGACTTCCGGTCTTTGACTAAGTATCCTCTGGGTAGCCTAAGAACATCCGTTTGAAGGCGAGCTAAAGTGAGAAGGCGAAACATCCCCTCCGCAGGGTTGTGCGCTGGGTTTGGGACCCGCCACGTAAAAAATCATACCAATGAACAGGAATAACAAGCCTCATATGAGTGACCCCCTTTTGATGACGACCATGGCAAACGAAATAAGGACTACGAATTAAGGGCATGCATCTGAAATGTCCGGTCCCTTAATTGGGAAGGTGCCGCTGCCCAGCTGTTTGATGTCCTCGTGAAAATAAAGGAAATCACCCCGATGGACGGGGCAAGGACAGAGACGACCAACGAAAGTACTATTGTTAATTAGTCAAATACATTTAATTTATTGGTCTATAAAAGAAATTAGTGAAGTAACTAGAATAATGTAATGGGAAAATATTTTGGTAATCTTTAAAATAAATAATTTTATTTAGTAAGGTATCGCTAAAAATGGCCTTTCCACATTGGAACTAGATATCATCAAAACTCTTCCTTTGAGAGTGGAAACTGTTTTGAAAATTACCAATCAGAGAGAATGTTTATATAGTGTACACTATCCTATATCCTACACTAGCGCAACACAATTATTTAGTAATGCACTTTTTTTGCTTCCAGCAATATTCCGCTCCAGCTCATAAGGCTAGAATCGTCCACAGCTGGTGTAGACGCGAAAGTCCATGTTTCTTCTCATTGGATAAATAGCTGCCCTTCTCCTCGGATATAAATCCATTAGAAAGAGTTACAGAATATATGGAACGAAATACCATAATACAAAGTCACTTCCTGGGATAAAAACAATGGCGAAAGATTCGAAAATAAAAATATTTATTTTTATTATTATTCAAAAATAATATTTTTTTTCGAAGTCTACAACGGTATTTTTTTATTTTTGACAAAACTTGAGTAACGATAAAACACGTTGGAATAACGATATTTATTTAATATTTTATAGCATAACCTTTATTTTTAATTACTGTCTGCATAAATACGTATTTGACATTGAAGCTATATGATTGTAAAATACTGTCTGTAGAATGCTTAACCATGATTGTTTTGTAATACGAACAATGTTTTTTGTCTCCATTCACAACTCTATCTATTTATTCTGTTTTTTGTAATCTCACATTCATTAAAATACAGTATTTAGTAATAATTTTTTTTAATTAAACAGAGTTTTTATATCCATCCATAAATAAACAATTTATTTTTAGTACTTTTTTACATATAGTACATTCAAAATTGTAATTCGGAGTATAGGAGAGAGCTTTAGTATTCATAGCCAACAGTCTAATATAGTTTGTCCGACCTGTATATCACTCTATATCTATATCTACTAGTTTATCATATACTATTTATAAAGGACTTACCGTGTTTGGATTATAACGGGTTGTTGAATAGGGACACTACAAAAGTAGACCAACAGGGACAGAAAACGACGCCTTATTTTTTCCCACTCTTTTGACATTTCTCTTCAGCCATGTCATCATGGAAAGATATGCGATCTAACAACAAGTCGAAATTATTAAAACTTACTACCGAAATTCGTTGCCATTGGCCTAAACTTTAAGAGCGGGTTTTTCAAAAAGAGCGCTACAAAAGTTGTTTAAGTAAAACAAAATTGGTTGGGATATCAATGAAACTCTTTATTCCTGTGAAAGTAAATTCGTACGTGCTCCAATAGTCACCATTGCATCCCGAAGCCGTAGTTCCTCCATTATGATCCAAGATCGGTACGTTACTGTGTTGGGAACTGCTACCGCTCAATGATAATCGAATATTTTTAGCCCGAATTGAATATTGACTTGGACAATATGTGGTTCCAACAGGACGCGAACCAAGCCACACAGCGAATGTCACAATCGATTTATTGACGAACGTGTTATCCCACGAAATGGCTCATTCAATTGGCCGCCTCCGTGCCGTGCGATTTGATGCTGTTAGACTATTTCCTGTGGGGCTACGTCAAACCAGCCTCGAATAATTAACTTTGTACGAAAATCGAAATAGCCAAAGTATCGGCCGATTTATGCTTGAAAACCTTCGAAAATTGGGTCCAGCGTCAGGACTTCTGCAAGCGTGCCGGTGGTAACAGTCAAGTAAAGAATTTTGTAGCGCTCTGTATATTGTTTATTATGTTTTTTGGGCACTATTAGCCTACATCTTTGCTAATTTTCAGCCGATTTTAGAACGGACCTTTTGAATGACATCTACATAGATGTCTTAATAAAGCTTGAGAGGTTTATTTGCTTTTTCAAAACAAACTTAAATTTTGTCACTCTTTTATTCCTTTTTTTGAACTTGGCGATATTTTCACTCACTATTTTCTAAGAAAACTAAATGAGTTCTAATTTGATTCAAAGAGAACGTTTTATGCCGAGTTTAACGAATGTTAATAATAGGCGTGTTCTATTTGACCAGCAATTAATGGCTTGTCATAAGCTATAATAGCTTGTACAGTAGAGTGCTTTTATGTTCCATTATCAATTGCTGAAATAAACTCTTGTTTTTCGCGATTGATAATGTTTTATTCGTACGTGCTTTTTTGACATTTTTACGCATCGATGTTACGCTTGGGAAAAAATCAACAAACTGGACCAAAATAATGAGAGACAGCACAAAATTCAGCATGTACAGCGACATAAAGGCGGTATAACTGTCTACAAAACCTAACGGGACTTAACCGCCAAAAATTTTACATTGCATTACGAATTTTAAGAGGTTACGAAACAAAAATAGGACTTATAAAAGGTGTAATATTCTTTGCGTTGCGAAAAACTAAACGGTATGAAATTTTTACGAACTATCGAATTTTCTTTAAGGGGACAGAAAATTTTACGAATTATTGAAAATTTTAAATTAGCGGGAACGAATTATCCCGACCGTACTATACATACCAAAAAAAAGTAGTTGGCAATAACGATAGAGTTCATTTTGACGGATGAAAGTGTTAACAAACCACAATTAAAAAATTTTGTGTTTTGTTTAAGTTAAAATTAATACAAATATGAACATTTGTAATATTTTCTTTGAATTAATATCATAAAATGAACAAAATCAATTTATTTACATAGCAATTTAATATCACGTTTAAAAATTGTAGAATTCAAACTAACTTTTTCTCCACATCAGACATTTTGAAACAGATTGAATATCAGCTGACTGTTCCCGCCTGCATTGCCAACACACTGCGTTTTTAAGCGAAAATATGAAATAAGCAAAATGCGTTTTATTTCTCCATGATTTAGCTATTTGCTTATGATGATCAAATAAACATGGTTAATGTTGAAATACTATATTAATGAGTACATATACAACTTTTTAAAAATAATTTCTAAATTTTTATTAAATTTCTATATTTTAGGTTGATCTATAATTTTTTTAACTGTTCCTTTATTACTTTGAGCCACTGTTTAGGAACTGTTCCCATATAAATAGTTAATAAAAACGTCGGCACAATCTCCTGATCTGAATACAATTGAGAATTTATGGAATTTTATCGAGCAAAAAAAAACAAGAAAACTAACATAAGCAACTAAAATATAACATTACGGATAGATAGAGTGGAAGTGTAACGAATACATTACAAACATTCTGACTTCATGCAATACCGACTTATAGATGTTTTAAAACAAAGGGTTGCCCTAGAAAATATTAAATTACAAAATACTTGTCTGAAATCTCACCAACACTCACGTTTCTACTAATAATATATGTACATACGTTATTACGAAATAAGCTGTGACATCGTGTCAGTGAATATTTTTTTGTGCTGAAAATATTATATTTAAGCTAAAATTTAGATAATAAATATCTTTGATCTTTCAATACACATGAAGTTTTTTTAAATAAAGCTTATTTAAAAACTATTTCTAATTTTTCTTTATTATAAATGGTCACACGATATTAAGTATGCGTGTCCTTAGGAGAAAAACAATTCAATCTATTTTATTAATACATTTCATAGGTTGACTAATATATGTACAGTCATGATATAAAATCAAACGGAAGTAGTAGTTATTACACTTTGGATGTCGTTAACTGCATTTTGTGGGTACGACAATTGACAATAATCCGGTTTTGTCCATTTCTAAGCCCGACCCTCTCAGAGTCAAAGAACATACATAAGTGCCAAGTTTAACGCTTGCATGGACTGTCAGACGGAAGGATAGACTGACAACTTTACGGAAGTAAGCTTATCCTGTCATCCGAAGCGTTATAAAAAATGTCAAACTTTCCAAAACAAGTATTAGATAGATGGCGAAGACTATAAGACATACTATAAGAATCTTATTCATAAATACAAATGTCAATTAAACTTCAAAGGCACTATTCGTGCTAAGTTCTATCCCGTTATATTAGGTTGTCAACAAAGTTTTGCGGTATTTTCGCTAGTTGGCGCTGAAAGCGCGTAGTTCTAGTTTTATTCATTTTTTTTTTCATTTCACGCGCTAACACGTGTTTGATTGATTGTCGTTTCTTTTAAGTCGTTCGTGAGTTATAGCGTCGCAAACATGGAGCAAAATAAAGGGAAAATACGGCATGTTTTACAGTACTACTACGATAAAGGCAAAAATGTATCTCAAGCCGCCAATAAAATTTGTGCAGTTTATGGACCCGAAACAGTTTCCATTTCCACCACACAACGATGGTTTCATCGTTTTCGTTCTGGTGTAGAGGTGGTCGAACATGCGCTACGCTCCGGAAGGCCTGTCGTCGAAAATTGCGATATAATCGCTGAATTGGTCGAAAGAGACCGGCATAGTAGTCATCAAACCGTTATAAACTATTTGAAGAAGCTTGGAGTCACTAAGAAGCTCGATGTATGGGTGCCACACGAATTGATTCAATAAAAATACCGCAAGACTTTTTTGACAACCCATCATTAGTTGCTTCTTGATTTTTTATCCTAAACTGTGAAATAATCAAATGGAATTTTAATTTTCTGATATGGAAAGTAGTCGTGCTTGTATTGCGATTCTGCCCATTTTCTCACGGTAAGATAAGAATATTAGTAGAATTTCATATCCGGAATTCGGTTGAAGTCATTGTCCAATTTTGACCTTGGCTTCTATAACGCCCTCCATACATCTCGCGAGTAAAAGTAAATGTCTCTTGCGTATTTAGTTAATGATTTATCGTGATTTAGTAGTTTTTAATAACATCGTTATTTGAGAAGTAGGTGGGGTTATCGTCCGATTTCATCCAGTTTTACGGAGTAGGTAGGGTATTTGTTCTGTTTACATTACACTTTTAGAGGGCGGGACCACCCCCATTTTTTTTTTGTGTTTTTTTTTTATTAACTTTTTAAGATAAACCTGGGATGTAGAGCAGGTCGCCGGTGCATCCTGGGTAACGCTAAATGGCCTGTGGTCTTCACGGCCTTACAACTCCTAGACGACTTTGGCATTGAATTGGTTTTTAGAGTAGGTTAAACTTATTTGGATCTGGTTGAACCCTGGGCTGATGGTGGCGACATTCTGGCACCTGAGTATGATGGGGTGACACCCATCAGAAATGGCTGCTGGGCTAATGTCGCAACTGCCTCCGTCACTTAAAACCATGGCAGGCCTCAGAGTACGTGACCCCAAAAGGCCACGAAGGGAGATGAAGGGAAGTCGAAATCAACATCCGGACTCATCCCAGGCGGGGCTGCTGCTCCTATGGCGACGAAACCGTCGCCGGCAAAAGAGGTAGTGAAGGGTGGATCCTTCGTGCACGGCGGAATCGCTAGCAGTAGCAGAGGAACCTCTGTTAAAATTATGAAGGGATCCACAGGGGGCATTAGCAGGGGAGCTTTAGCTAGAAGCTGAAGTCGGACCGTCGACTGGCAGCAAAAATCGTAGAGCGCTACGGGGGCAAGCATGCTGGTAGCTCTAAAAGCGCTGGTACAAGAGTGCTTGGTGTGCTAGATTGCAGCAGGGAGGACGGTGCCATCTCTCACGAGGAGTGGAAGAGAGTAGCGGCAGCTATCTCTTCAGTCTTCCTCAAGGTGGTTAAGGGAAACCCGGGGCCACCTCCTAAATGTGTAAGTGCCGGTTGGCATCATGGGCTGCATAAGCTGACAAGGTGTGCCGATGAAAGATCGGCCATCTTATATAAGGAGGCAGTATCTCAGGTGGGGCAGGTTTGGAAGACTTCTCAAGTACTACAACCCCTCTCTTCCCACGCATAACTAGAGGGTCATCAGGCTGGAGAGAACCGATGAACCATATCGGCAAACGTTGATAATGCTTAATGAGGAGTCCTCTCAGCAAAACCAAGGGAGCCATCAGCTATGGTTTAGAAATGGTAGTGCTAAAGGTACTCCCAACGGATACCAGGGCTGATGGCACCCAAGCTGCAGATGCAGGGGAGAAGGTAGACGGCATTTGCGATGGTCAAGCGACCACAGATAACGACCCTAATCTCTCGGACGTGGCGAGTTCTGAAGGCGGTTCGTCGATTGGCGATTCCGTCTTCAGCCTCGAACAACTGTTTGAGGGGGTGAGGGTCGATCACGACATGAGCGCTGAATTGGCGCTCCTAGAGGAGAGTCTGAAGGATGAAATTCCTCCAGATTAATCTCCAACACTCAAAGGCGACCTCCGCCAATCTATTGCTTCGTCTGGAGTAAGACGAGGCCGATGTCGTCCTGATCCAGGAACCGTGGCTGAATAGTAGCGGGATCTCTGGCTTGAGGACGAGGAGCCATAAGTTGCTGGCGACCAATGATGCAGGTAGAAACAGAGCCTGTATGCTGGTTAGAAATGAACTAACGGTACTCCTTTTACCTAAATTCAGCAGTGCTGACATAGTAACAGCAAAACTGGAGAGCGATACCGGAAATGTCTGGATTATCTCCGCGTATATGCCGCACGATGATGTGGTGGAGCCACCTCCTGTACTGCTAAGGAAGACCTTGGCTGAAGCGTCCCGGAATAGTGCCGACGTCATCATCGGCTCGGACGCCAACTCGCGGCACTCGATATGGGGAAGTTTGGACAGAAATAATAGAGGTGAGTCCCATTTTGACTTTATTGTAAGCGAAAATCTTCGCATTTGTAATAGGCGAAATTCTCCAACTTTTGTGACCGCGTGCAGGGAGGAAGTTCTTGACCTCACCCTAGCCTCTCATGATATTGCCCCGCTGATCTCTAATTGGAGGGTCCTCGATGATCACTCCTTTTCTGATCACAAGTATATCGGTTTTAGTTTAGTCGGAGAAGGTCCGCCTAGGAAATCATTTAGAAATCCGAGGAACACGGACTGGGAAGGCTACCGAAGGAGGCTTTGGCAAACTCTGCCACGCGCACCGAGGGTGAACATGTTGGGCACCACCGATGTGGTGGACGGGTGGGACGAAGCCTTCAGCTCGGCGTGCATTTCTGCACTAGAGAGCCTCACCCTAGCCTCTCATGATATTGCCCCGCTGATCTCTAATTGGAGGGTCCTCGATGATCACTCCTTTTCTGATCACAAGTATATCGGTTTTAGTTTAGTCGGAGAAGGTCCGCCTAGGAAATCATTTAGAAATCCGAGGAACACGGACTGGGAAGGCTACCGAAGGAGGCTTTGCCAAACTCTGCCACGCGCACCGAGGGTGAACATGTTGGGCACCACCGATGTGGTGGACGGGTGGGACGAAGCCTTCAGCTCGGCGTGCATTTCTGCACTAGAGAGCTCCTGTCCACTGAAAACACCGAAGGGCAGAGGGAAACCACAATGGTGGACTATGGAGCTCTCGGAAATTAGGGCATCTTGCAGACGCTTATTTAGCAGGGCCCGCAGGAGCGGGTTATCTGACGACTGGGCGTTGTATAAAACAGGACTTTCGATATACAAGTCCGAGTTAAGGAAGGTCAAAAGGATCTCGTGGAAGATCTTCTGCGAAAAAGTGGAGGGCTGCCACGAGTCCTTTAGATTCAGGCGTATTCTCGCTAAAAACCCAGTGCCTCAAGTATGTAAACGGGAAATGGGCCCTGAGCAGTGAAGATACACATCGGTTGCTCCTCGATGCTCACTTCCCTAACAGCACGTCGTCTATAATGGCATCTCTCGGAGAGTAGCATGCCGACTGCACGGCCTTTGCCGACCTTCTGGTCACTTAGAATGGGCGATTAACTCGTTCAAACCGCTCAAGTCCCCGGGACCGGACGGCATCATACCAGCGCAGCTGCAGCAGGCTGTCATGCAGATGGTTGCGACCGATCTATGCGAATTGCATCAGATTAGGTTACATCCCGGGGGCCTGGAGACGAGTCAAAGTTACGTTCATCCCGAAGGCTGGCATGGGCTCCCATGTCACGGCCAAGGATTTCAGACCCATCAGCCCCTCCTCTTTTTTGCTTAAAGCTCTGGAGAGACTGATGGACTGGGATTTAAGGAGGCGCATTCCGAGAGACTACCTATCAGGAGCGCAACATGCGTATCGTAAAGGCAGGTCGGTGGACACTGCCCTACACACTATCGTGTCGTGGCTGGAGGAAGCCATCGAGGCTAAAGATTTCGCTGTTGGGACCTTACTTGATATGGAGGGAGCTTTAACAATGTCTTGCCGGAGGCAGTCATAACTGCTCTAGATGGTCTTGGGGTTGAATCGAACCTCAAGCACCTCATCTTCAGTCTTCTGTGTGACAGAGTGGTCGAAACAGAATGGGGCAGATGGCACGCGCGGCGCAATGTGAGCAGGGGAACCCCTCAGGGAGGGGTTCTTTCTCCTCTTCTTTGGATCCTAGTCGTTAACGACCTTCTTAAGAAACTAGAGGATCTGGGCTGCCGGGTGATCGCCTATGCAGACGAAGTAGCACTTATGGTCAAAGGAAAGTTCCTTAGCACCGTATACGAGCTGACGCAGGGATATCTCGGCGTTGTAACAAAATGGTCGGTCGAAAGTGGACTCGCCATAAACCCGAATAAAACAGAAATGGTTTTATTCAGTAGAAGATATAAGATCCCAGTGGCACCGTTGCCGCAAATGGGAGGTATTCCCCTGCAACCGGCGGATACGGTGAAGTATCTAGGGCTCATCCTGGATAAGAAGCTTTCATAGAAGCGGAACATCGAGGAGAGAGCCAAAACGGCATCGATTGCCCTTCACTGCTGTAGAGGAGCTATCGGCAAAAGGTGGGGCCTCTCACCGAAGGTGGTCCTCTGGCTCTATGACACCATAATAAAGTGATGGAGGGCTCTACAGAAGATCACACTTGCTAAGAAACTCGAAAGCGTTCAACGGGCCGCGCTTATCAGCATGTGCGAAGCATTAAGGTCCACCCCAACCGTGGCACTTAATGCAATTCTGAGCATAACGCTCGTGGACATTGCCGGAAGGTGATGGCCGCAAAAGTGGCTATTAGGATCAGGGAATCTGAGTTCCTAAACGAGCGTGCTTCTGAACACTCAGACATCCTTACAAGCTTTGACTGCATACCGGATCATCTGGATCATAGAGTCGCCATATCAAACTCTCGCGTTTTCTTCTCTACCCATATACCAAAGACGGAGTTATGGGTGGGAAGAAGCCGTTGGAGGAGAGAGGCAGTAAGCTTCTTTACGGATGGGTCAAAGCTTGGGGGGAAGGTTGGTGGAGGAGTTTATTGTCGGGAGCTCTCTGTCAGCTCTAGTTTAAGACTTCCCGACTACTGCAGTGTCTTCCAGGCTGAGGTTGCAGCCATCAAGGTAGCAGCAGATCTGCTACTCCGGAGGGTGTCCACCTTCACGAAAGTGACTATTCACTCAGATAGTAGAGCAGCGCTGAATTTTTTCACATTCCCTGAATTCATTCACAGTGCGTTCAGGGCTGGTTGAGGAGTGTCTGGCGGTACTGTTCCTGGCGGCGACAGTATTTACTATAAGGCTTGTATGGGTGCCGGGCCACAGCGGAATAGCGACTAATTGCAGAGCTGATGAGCTAGCAAGGAAGGGCTCCCTAGAGCCACTATCGGTAGAATGGGAACGGTTCGGTGCTCCGGTGTCCTCTTGTGTCCTACTACTGGAAAGCTGGGCCTCGCGGATGCTTGGTGCGCGGTCGCAAAAGCATTCTGGCCCAAGATAGATCACAGAAGATCTAACGATCTCTTCGCCCTCAGTAAGGCTACCTTCTCTTTAGTAGTCGGGCTCTTTACAGGCCATTGCCTTATTGGCACACATACTGTAAGACTAGAAATCTTACCGGATGCTGCTTGCAAAAGCTGCTTAGAAGAAGATGCGGCGGAAACTAGCCAGCACTTCCTTCTTGACTGTCCCGCATTCAGGAGGTTAAGGCTCAGACACTTGGGGGCACATACCTTCAGACATCCTACCGAAATGGTGGGTGTAGATATCAAGCACCTTTGCAAATTTGTATCGGCTACCAAGCGTTTTGCCGATCTGTAAGTCCGAACACGGGAGTTCTTTTTTCTATGCCATCACAAAGGACTACGTATAGTCCAGATCTTTGATCAGCCATCTAACCTAACCTAACCTAACCTAGGATAAACCATACGATATGACACATTATTACAAACATTTGGTTACACGGTACATAATTGGTTCGTATTTACTTTTATACTAAATAAATTAAAATAATAAGCCAAGAAGTATTGAAAATACACACCTGAAGCTCTTCTTCACGCTGATCGCTTGCAGAAGCCATAGCGGATTCTACATCTTCCTCTCCAAGTGATTGACTTAATTGAGTTTTTTCGAATGGAGACTTTTTGCCGTCGTCCTCCACTAGTTTGAATACTCCTGGTCGAATTTCCTTTATTAGATCATGTGAAATCCAAAACTCAATTCTTCGACGCAATATAGTAGATGGAACTTTTGTAATCTGACTAAGGTCTTCTAATATCCATTCATCTAGAAAGAAAATTCATTTACGTATCATATAGACAAATTCAATCAAACTATTCAATACTAATTTTATCTCATATAATGAACAAGATTAACGATAGAGAAACAAAAAAATATAGTGTTTATTTCATTCACTCATACATTTTTTAGAGAGATAACCTGTCTTCGATTCGCCAAGACAAGAATTAGACAGCAGTGAACAGTATAAGTTATACCAGTTGTTCAAATAATCTGACATCATTTTCGTTGCAACCCTGTGCTATCATCTTATCTGACGCATAAAGAACATTCGAGTTATTTCACGTCCCTAAATAAGGCAAAGTACTGTCATACATTCCTCATGCCAGTAGATTTTGTATGGGCTTCGAAAAATTCGAGTACGATAGCGTGTTAAGAAATAAAGCAAAAAGGCTGCAGAAAACGAAGAAACTGTAATTTTTCTGAAAAATACAAGTATTTTGTCGCGGGATGTTTATAGCTTATAGCATATAACCATATATATATATGCTTAAATAAAATTGTAAATATATATACATATGTATATAAGAAAGTTGTGTTTGTTACACTATTTATAACTCAAGAACGGCTGAACCGAAGAGAAAGAAATGATATTATTAAATTATTCAGCTGAAAATAATACCAAAAGACAATTTTTAATTTTAATGAAGGTCCGACCCGATTATCTGCAGCAGAACGTGATGTTGTCAAAAGTCCAGTGGACAAGTGGTTAAAACTTGGTATAGTTCATGAATCCAGCGCAAACATAACCAGTAAAGTTATTCTTGCAAAGAGTTATTGTGTTTGCATAGGCTATCGTAAACTAAATTCTGTCGTATTAAAAATCGTTTCCCTGTTCTAATCATCCATGAAGCGTTAGAGAAGATGCAATGAGCGAAATTCTTTACGGTTACAGACCTCAAAAACTGGTTCTTTCACGTGTCGGTTGAAAAAAGTAGTCAGAAATATACAGCATTTGTAACCAGAGAAGGTTTGTTTGAATTTGCTAAGGCACCGTTTGGATTTTGTAATTCGACAGATGATGAACGACGGTATCATGAAGTTATACATAAGTATGTACAATGTCTATGTATGCAGAAGGCGCAAAGTTTCGGTTTGGAAATAAAATGGTCCAAATGCAAATTCTGAAAAGAAAAAACGTGTTTTTTGGGTAAAGCGGTTAAAAATTTAGTTGTACCTAAAAATATCAGGGGCGTACAAGATTTTTTAGGTTTGACGGGATATTTTAGGAAGTCTATTCAAAATTATGCCATCAAAGCTATGCCATTTTCCCAGTTACCGAAGAAAGAAGCAGAATTTCAGTTTGGTCCATCGCAGCAATGAGCAATACTTGACTTGAAATCAGCTCTTACATAAGAGCCTGTTTTGAAAACTTTTAAGCAGAATGGTAAAGCTCAACTTCATGTAGATGCGTCGAAGTATGGGTTTGGTGCGATATTAGTACAAAGCATGAAGGGAAGTGACATCCCGTATTTTATTGGAGTCAAAAGACCTCACATCAAGAAGAAAGGTTACATAGTTACTTTCTCGAAGTCAAAGCTGTGTACTTAGCAACCAAGAGGTTGCGTCACTATTTAATGGGAATTCAATTTGATTTAGACACCGATTGTTCGGCGTTTAGGCAGACTGACACGAAAAAATATGTACCCCTAGAAGTGATTCAATGGCTTATGTATCTACAAGATTTTCACTATAATATTAAACATCGATCAGGAGAGAGAATGAAGCACGTTGACAGCTTAAATCGTTATCCGGTTATGGTTGTTACGTCGCAGATACAAGAACAAATTCAAAAAGCGCAAAACGATGCGCACCTAAAAGCAATAACTGCAATTATCGGCGATAAGCCATACACAGAGAATGGAAGGGTCGAGATCTATTGGTAGTACCGAGAAATATCGAGAAAGAAATTATACGAAGCGTTCACAATTTTGGTAATATGAATTCGCAGAAGGCGATGCATGCGATCCAACAAGATTTTTTCATAGCACATTTAGAAAAAAGGTGGAGAGCACATATCAAACTGCGTTGAGTGCATAGTACACAATCGCAAAGCAGGAAGGCAGGAAGAATTTTTGCATTGCATAGATAAGGGTGACTGCCCAGTGTCAACCATGGATAATATGCTACGAGACTCTCGCATTGGCTCACATTTTTCTCTCAAATGCGTTCCCTGATTATTTGACAGCGAAGGAGATCAGGGAATTTCGATTAGCTGAATTCAGAAAAGGTGGAATGCCAGAAGTAAACCGCTATAATTACTTGCGAAATTAGTGTGAAATGAAATTTCATTGAATTGTGCGAACATATTATGGCAAAATAAATGTTTATGTAAATTAATTAATGATTTTGCATTTTAGCATTTATATAATATATAGTATGTATGCATTTTCAAAGTGTTTAATTTAGTGTTTTGTATAATTTATTAAGGGGGTATTCTACTATAAAATTTTGAAAACTTCAATTTTTTTTCATATATTTAAAGTTTAGACTTTCGAAAATAAGACCTTGGAGTGATTTTTCCAAATTCGACTTATTTTCGGGGATACAGCTGATTTTGTGAGGTGGTGTCCGTTCACTAGAATTGTCTCCTGTTCACTAGAATTGTCTCACTAGAATTGTCTCCTATACAACCGATTTACTTGAAATTTTGTGTGAACCTTCTTCATATAATTCTTTATCGTTCCTACCAGCATCGTGTCAAAATTTTTGTTTTTAATATTTTAAAAAAATTCAGGAATTTCAAAAAAGCGTTAAAAATTAAAAAAATTTTCGTGTTCCCGGACTATAACAGCATCCTTACTGATTAAGAATTTCTTTTGATTTTTTTTTTCAGACCCCCAGGAGAGTCAGGATCAATGTCACCAGGATGCACCATTTTTTTTACACCTGTCTCCCCCCTCTAATTATTTTAAATTTTAATATTTTTTTTTAATTTTTTTTCTTAAGATATCAATAAAAACACCATAAAAAATGGATGGTAAAAATATTTTTGGCTTTTTTTTAAACAAAATGCAAAACACTGCCCAAAATTTGATTTCCAGAGTAGAATACCCCCTTAAATACCCAATCTAGTATTTTTCAGCAGTGGCATCATTGGCAAATGTTATAAAAAAATGCGAGTTTTGACAGCTCTCTCGAATCAAAGAGTCTCGTATCATATTATCCATGCTGTCAACTATCCAAGTCGATCATTTGGATATCATAGATTCTACGTGGAAAAACTATAAGTATATTTTAGCTATTTTTCTAAATTCGTTTGGCTATTTCCGACCAAAACAACAGACGCTCAAGAGATAATAAAGCATTTGGGTACATGGGTCACCATTTTTGGAAGCCCGCAACGTATTATCAGCGATAAATGCGGAGCATTTTTATCGAATTTATTTAACGAATTTTGTAACGAAAATAAAATTGAGCATATATAAATAACAACAGGCGTTCCGAGAGACATAACAGACAAATCGAACGAGTCAATAGAGTAATTCTTTCTGTGTTGTCCAGCTAAGTGGTACCATAATACAGCTATGTTAGCTATAAACGCGCACGTTCACTCGTCAACCAAATTTACACCTTACGAAATTATATTTGGAGTACAGATGAAAAGCGAAATGTCTAGTAACATTATAAAACTACTCCAAGAAAAATTGTTGCAGGTATTCCAAGAAGTAAGAGCAAATATTACAAGAATCGTTTAAAAGAAACTTAAAAAAAAAAAAACGAAAACGCAGTACAGAAGGAGATTTCCTCTTCTTCTTTACTGGCGTAGACACTGCTTACGCGATTATAGCCGAGTTAACAACAGCGCGCCAGTCGTTTCTTCTTTTGACTACGTGGCGCCAATTGGATATCCCAAGCGAAGCCAGATCCTTCTCCACTTGGTCCTTCCAACGGAGTGGAGGTCTTCCTCTTCTTCTGCTTCCCCCGGCGGGTACTGCGTCGAATACTTTCGGAGCTGGAGTGTTTTAATCCATCCGGACAACGTGACCTGGCCAGGGTAGCCGCTGTCTTTTAATTCGCTGAACTATGTCAATGTCGTCATATATCTCGTACAGCTCATCGTTCCATCGAATGCGATATTCGCCGTGGCCAATGCGCAAAGGACCATAAATCTTTCGCAGAAATTTCCTTCGAAAACTCGTAACGTCAACTCATCGGTTATTGTCATCGTCCAAGCCTCTGCACCATATAGCAAGACGGGTATTATGTGCGACTTATAGAGTTTGGCTTTTGTTCGTCGAGAGAGGACTTTACTTTTCAATTGCCTACTCAGTCCAAGGTAGCACCTGTTGGCAAGAGTAATCCTGCGTTAGATTTCGAGGCGTACATTGTTGGTGGTGTTAATACTGGTTCCTAAATAGACGCAATTATCTACAACTTCAACGTTATGACTGTTAACAGTGACGTGAGAGCCAAGTCGCGAGTGCGATGACTGTTTGTTTGATGACAGGAGATATTTCATCTTGCCCTCGTTCACTACCAGACCCATTTGCTTTGCTTGCTCTTCCAGCCTGGTGAAAGCAACTAACGGCGCGGGTATTAAGGCCGATGATATCAATATCATCCGCATACGCCAGCAGCTGTACACTCTTATAAAAGATTATACCTGCTCGATTAAGTTCTGCAGCTCAAACAATTTTCTCCAGCAGCAGACTGAAGAAGTCGCACGATAGGGAGCCGCTTTGTCCGAAACTCTCTTCCAGAATGACTTTGCATGGCAAACCATTCAACCCAGTAAAATGGAAAGTTACTTCGAAATTTATCCCATCCACTTCGATATTTACTTCAAAACTAACCAGTGTACATACCTCACTGCCTTTAATGCCTCCCAGGGTCAAACGACCATCGCTTAGCTTTGAAATCCCTGCACGCTTATACATATCATATCTCATCAAACACACGTCAGCTCCCGTATCAATTAGAGCACTAATTATTAAGTCACTAATCTTTATTGGTTTAAAAATGTGACTTTTACTCCAAAACAGCCAAGCACTACTGTCTTTTGATTCTGTTTTAATATACGCGTTAACTCTACGATCGCATTCAAATTGACGATGACCTCTCTGTCCACACTTGAAACATTTTATCTGCTTTAACTTATCACAGCCGTTGGCCAAATGAGATTCACTTCCACAATTAAAGCACTTTCTTTCGACACTTGGTTCTACTGGCGTTGATGCGCCGTGCCATGATTTCTTTTTGCTTGATGGCTGTCGAGAATCATGTACCCTCTCATATACTCTTAGCTGAGCCTTTGGATTTGTCGCGCCTGATATAAAACTGTTTTATTTAATTTCGAATCGGAGATTCCTTTAATAAAATACAAAATTAGACTCTCTTAATCTAAATTCACTGGCTTGGCAATTTCTATTATTTTTCTTACGACGATTCTGCAATGTGCGATGAATATCGAGTGACGTTGGTCTTACGCCGAACTCACTTCTTAACGTTGATTCTAAAGAACTAAACCTTCTTATTCCTGTCTCGCTACGCACAAACAATTTGGCCGCCCCTCTAAGAAGCTGTCTTGCAAACACAAATCGTTGTAAACTACTCCAATTAAAAATTACCGCGTTATCCTCAAACTCTTCTAACCCCCACTCAGTGTGAACTGCGGGTTAGACACTATATTGGCTTGACGAGAGATTCTAACACTTAACGTAACTCACTTTCATCGTCATCCTAATTGCAATCTATCTCTTAATTCACATTTCCTACTTTGAAAACTCAGTCCAATTTCTTGCAACTTATGCTTCAAAGCTACCACTGTCACACTCAAAATATCCTGCACGTCCATAACTTTGGACGGCCGATCCACCCATGCCAGTGGCACACACCCTGGAACTCCCCTGGGGAGTTCCCCATACAATCATTTCAAAAAACCACCATTTTTGGTGATTTACATGAAAAAATCAGCTAAATTGCTATGTTTTTTCTTTATTTTTATTAATTTATAATATTATCTATTTTTTCTCTTAAGAAATTGATTTAGTCAGAACATACGTAAATGAAAAAAATTAATTTAAGTCAGTTATGGAAAAGAAATTAAAAAAAATTATTGTTTGAAGTCTTTTTTACTTTCAAGTCTGGGCAATTTCGCACGGCTCTCTAATGTCGTCGCCATAACAGCCTCTACATTTTCCGGTATAACCCGTTTCGGTTTATCCATGATGAGAGGTTTCCCATGCTTATCTTTTAATTTTAAAATCTTGCAAAACAGCGGTTCCCAATGCTGATGCTACTCTGTCAGGCACACCAAATCTGTCACATACCAAGGCAAAGTTAAAACAATCGTATCTCTCTGTGTATTGTGAACTTGTGCTTCTATCCATATCTTCTTGAACTTGTGGCGGTGCGTATGTTGAATCATCGGGATCTTGGTATGTTGGCATTGATGACATACACGTTGCTCCTTGCTCTTCAGTTTCCATCATAAATGCATTCAATGTTAGTCTTCTTTGATTATGTTGATCGTGCATGAACTCTTTGAGGCGTTAGGGAACCCAGCCGCATGCACATGGAGCTGCCTTCAAATCGCATTTACATTTCCGAGATTTTACATACTCTGTAAATTGTTGGGTGTTGTTTCTTCTCTTGATTTGCTCTTGATACTTGTCAAGCAATTTATTCAATTTATTACATACACTTTTTTTCAGCATTATTTCCATACCAAGTTTTTCCCAAATTCCAATCAACTTATCTTGTATTTGAATAGTGAATGATTTATGGGAAACCTTTTTTTGTTCTTGTTTTAGCACGTTCGCTTAAGTAAAAATAATATCTCAAGATATCCAGATGGGTTGGTAAATTAAGATCAGTCAAATCAATAGACACACCAAAAACAGTAACATCATGCTTGGGTATATGACTCATTGGGTTTTCGATAGTTGTTGATGTAGTTGCTTCATCTTGCGGTGAAGAGGATGGTGGATTCATTGTAAACTTTTTGAGGTAATAAGAATGAAATGGTAATTGTAAAGTAAGACGCGTAGGGTTTCGGTTGTTAAATAGAACTCAGCTCTGGTTGCCCAGAGCTCCTTTATTTATAGCATTCCTTATCTTAATTTATGTATGCACCACATGCTGAGTGCATACACACATCTTAACACTAATCTACTGTACATACCGACAATATGTACACATATCTTAAGCATAAGTGTTTTCAAGGGCAAACACAATTGTCTATTGTTAGTTTAAGATCATTTGCGATCTTCAGGGCAAACATAATTGTTTCTTGTCTATTGTTAGTTTAGGATCATTTGCGATCTCAAAGGCAAACACAATTGTCTATTGTTAGTTTAAGATCATTTGCGATCTCAAGGACAAACACAATTGTCTATTGTTAGTTTAAGATCATTTGCGATCTTCAGGGTAAACATAATTGTTTCTTGTCTGTTGTTAGTTTAGGATCATTTGCGATCTCAAGGGCAGACAATCCTTTACATTGCATACATTAAATACTAAGGTTACTAATCAATACACCTGAAATGAACATTTATTACATTGTTGATAGAAATGGGTATTTGTAAATACATATCTACGTTTAAGACTAGATTCGTATGCGCTGGCGATAATGAACATAAATATTTGTATCCTTACAAAAATATCTTCTTTAAAATTAATTAATTTCTTTTCTATAACTCACTTAAATTAATTTTTTTCATTTACATATCTTCTGACTAAATAAATTTCTTAAGAGAAAAAATAGATATTATTATAAATAAATAAATAAAAATAAAGAAAAAACATAGCAATTTAGCTGATTTTTTCATGTAAATCACCAAAAATGGTGATTTTTTGAAATGATTGTATGATGAACCCCCCAGGGGAGTTCCAGGGGGTGTGCCACTGGCATAGGTGGATCGGCCGTCCAAAGTTAGTGGGGGTCGGTCATATATTTGGACTCGATTGGAGCACTCTAAATGGGTCAAAGTGGGATTTTTCAAAATTTACCCCTACCCAAAAGTTTGACCCAAATTGGGGGACATCAGAATTCGTTTCAGAGGTATGGTTCCTTCGGCAAAGTATCTTATTTTGATCCCTAGAATATGATTTTCATAGAGCAATGGGCGATTTTTTTGCCTCCCCACAAATCGACCCGGCCTAATATACATCTTAAAACATAACTTATTCCTTAAACAATATTGTATCAATTAAATATGTACATAACTAAATACCAATTCATTTTAAGTTACAACATTTTAATGAATGCAAATTTTGCTTTTAAGTATTTCTACTGACTTCTTCTGGTTGTGCACCCATATCCGCAAATCAAATCAACAGTAATGTTTTGCACCGCATTTGTTAATGTAGCTAATTCTTATTGGAATGTACATTAACATTACATGAACAAACTTATGTATACCCATTTATACAAACATACATTTTTGTCATTTACATTTTTTACTTCTATTACTTAGCTCTAATTCCATTTCCTCAATATTTCATACATTATTCCTTTACTTATCTAAATTGTTTGCCTAATTGTATTTTCGTGCTTGCCGCCGTTAGTTAAATCTTTGCAGCCTCGCACTTCGCAGAAAGCTTCTCTCCCTCTCAATATTTGGATTACTGTACTTTGTGATACATGCTTAGCTCGACGGTCGCTTCACTTGAAGATTCTCCGAAAATCGTCCAATTGATGTGTTGCATGATTTCGGAAGGTTGAACTTCTTGGAAATTTGTTTTTTAGATTTTAATTTTAGGTATGGCTCACATACGCTCACCTTTCGGTTGAGTCCCCATTTGTAGTTTTTGGTTTATTAAGTTCATTAATAATATTTTACACATTTCACAACTTTTGAACTCACTTAACTTATTATAATTTATAACTATTAGTTTAAGTTTACATTTCAATTGTCAGGCATCGGCTTGTCCGCCCCTCTTGACTACTTTTGTCCTACTATATCGAGCATGATTCTTGCTACTATGCTCGATTACACAGTTCGAATGTTGTTCAATTAAGCATCTGTTCGTAAGTTTTGGTCAGAGGTGCATTTAAAAGGCACGTCCGCTACGTGTGGAGCTTTGACCCACAGGTTCCACTTCCACATAAATTATAAACAACATTATATATTTTCTTCTTCTTAACTGGCGTAGACACCGCTTACACGATTATGCCGAGTTAACCACAGCGAACCAGTCGCTTCTTCTTTTCGTTACGGGGCTCCACTGGTGAGTAGAGGTCGTCCTCTTCCTCTGCTTCCCCCGACGGGTACAGCGTCGAATACTTTCAGAACTAGAGTATTTTTGTCCATTCGGACAACATGGCCAAGCCAGCGTAGATGCTGTCTTTAATTCGCTGAACTATGTCAAAGTCGTTATATATCTTATACAGCTTATCGTTCCATCGAATGCTATATTCCTCGTGGCCAACGCGCGAAGGGCTATGAATCTTTCGCAGAATTTTTCTCGCGGAAACTCGTAACGTCGACTCATCAGTTGTCATTTGAGTGACTTATAGAGTTTGGTTCTTATTCGTCGAGAGAGGACTTTACTTCTCAATTGCCTACGCAGTCCAAGTAGCAGCAGTATGGATTTCCAGGCTGACATTGTTGGTGGTGTTTACGCTGGTTCCAAGATAGACGAAATTATCTACGACGTAAAAGTTACGACTGTCAATAGTGACGTGAGAGCCAAGTCGCGAGTGCGACAACTGTTTGTTTGATGACAAAAGATATTTCATTTTGCCATCGTTCACTGCCAGACCCATTTGCGATGCTTCCTTTTTCAGTCTGGAGAAAGCAATATCATCCGCATACGCCAGCAGCTGTACACTCTTTTAAAAGATTGTACCTGCTCGACTAAGTTCTGCAGCTCGAATTATTTTCTCCAGCAGCAGGTTGAAGTCGACCCACGATAGTTGTCTTAAACCTCGTTTGGTATCGAACGGCTCGGAGAGGTCCTTCCCGATCCTGACGGAGCTTTTGGTGTTGCTCAACGTCAGTTTACGCAGCCGTATTAGTTTTGTTGGGATACCAAGTTTAGACATCGCGGCAAAAAGGCAGCTCCTTTTTGTGCTGTCGAAAGCTATCGCCGAAAAGGCGGTGTGTGTCGATTCTCCTTTCACGGGTCTTTTCCAGGATTTGGCGCATGGTGAATATCTGGTCGGTTGTTGATTTGCCAGGTCCAAAGCGCCCAATCATTTTATTGACGGTGGGCTTTAATCTTTCACACAATACGCTCGATACGGTAGTTGGCGCAGATTGTGGGGTTTCCCGTTTTATGGATTGGGCCGAGGACACTTAAATTCCAATCGTTGGGCATGCATTCGGCCGACCATATTTTACAAATAAGCTGATGCGTGCTCCTTATCAGTTCTTCGCCGCCGTGTTTGAATAGCTCAGCCGGCAATTTATCGGCCCCCGCTACTTTATTGTTCTTAAGGCGGTTAGTTGCTATTCGAACTTCTCCATGGTCGGGCAGTGGAACGTCTTCTCCATCGTCATCGGGCTCTCCTTCTCCAGGCGTTGAACTTTCACTGCCATTCAGCAGGCTGGAGAAGTGTTCCCTCCATAATTTTAGTATGCTCTGGGCATCAGTCAGTAAATCACCTTTGGGAGTCCTACAAGAGCATGCTCCAGGCTTGAAACCTTCTGTAAGCCGCCACATTTTTTCGTAGAATTTACGAGCATTACCACTGTCGCCCAGCTTATCAAGCTCTTCGTACTCACGCATTTCGGCCTCTTTCTTTTTCTGTCTGGAGATGCGTCTTGCTTTCCTCTTCAATTCTCGGTATCTATCCCATCCCGCACGTGTTGTGGTCGATCGTAACATTGCGAGATATAAATCTAATAAACACAATAACCACTTTTTATATACATATGCTGTATGTATCGCACACAATGACAGACACCTTGGTTAGAAAATCGAAAATCATTATATGTATGATTGTGAGTTATATCATTTTGAGTGAGGAAACTTTTGTTATTGTCAAAAAGTGCTCAAAAGGGAATTTCGGGTGTTGATAAAATATTGCAATATCGAAAAAATGTCAAAATACCTTCAAGAATTTTGATTGTAGCGTGAAATCGCATTTGGTCAATCCACAGTAATATATATTTTACGCACTTTATCCCATCGCCTAGCGGATTGGAGAGGAAGAGATGCAGCCAATGTTGAGGCTATTATACGGAACGGCTATCCATCCATTTGGCTACACAGATTTTGTTATCCTCTCTAACAAAATTTTCGTAGCTTCCTCTTCTTTTTTCGTAATGTGTTGGGCTTGAGAGCTTTGAGGCAAGTTCCTTAGGCACTCTGATCACTTGAATCGTACCTGTTCCAAATACCCATTTATCTAACAAATGCTTCAGGATATTTATGGATGTAAAGTAGCGGGCAATAAAAATCTCACTACCTTCAATAAGTTCTGCAGCTAGTTCCCGTACAACAGTGCCTATTCCCAAGAGCTTACTTCGCTTTCCATCGGGCCATGTGTTTGCTCCTTGGTATATAAAAAAGTCCAATATTAAACTATCACTCAAGAACAAAGTTTTTTAATCCTACTGAATTCGGTTTGCCTTTTACGTGTTGTTTCAGGCTCGTTTTCCCTGAAAAAGGAATCATTTGCTCGTCGATGCTGCATTTTTTTGCCTTAGGACATCTTTTCAATAAAACTTTTAGTACTGGTTGCACTCTCCAAAGCTTATCTTTTCCTCGTTGGTAACAGACAAATTGTCAACAAAATGCGTGCTATTTCTCAATGTAAAAAGTCTATCCCTAGGGATTTGTGTAATAGCTGGAACTTTTATTTGAAGGCGATAATACATGCGTATTCTGGGAAGTTTCATGCACTTGGCGACAATATGAGCGCCTACAAGCTTTTTGTATTTAGAAGGAGTTGAGTTTAAACTGTGGTTGTTTTAAAGAGTGTACATATTGCTCTAACCTAGCTTCAAAAGTTTTAGTCGAAATACTCACAAAAATAATTGAAAGGTGTCCACATCTGTCTATCTTCAACGTCCCATTCATCATTATTTGAGCATTGACGAGAATTAACAAGATTTTTTGAAACCCATTTTAAGCGTCTGGCTTGTGCTTGAACTTCGGGTATGACAGATTCCTCTTCCTCTAAAATTTCTGTCGCTCTTTGCTCTTCTAAGACGTTATCATATTCTTCTTCCAAGTCGTCCTCATCATCGGACATATCTTTAATATCGCTGATAACGAGCAGGTCTAAAATCTGCTGCTCTGAAATTTTACTTGCCATTGTACTAACACATAACTGTCCAGCGAGCGGGACGTTTAAAAAAATGTCACGATACACTGTATTATAATAAACATCTTGTCAAAATGTTTACACAAATTTTTTATTAGATTGTAACAACATAACTAAACATGCCTTCGAGTTTTAACGGTTTACTGCTTTTAAAATTTAAATATATTTCCACCTGCACCTTAAAAAACCGTTTTTTCACTCAGACCACACTTATTGATCTTTAGTGGTCGTTTATGCAAAAATTACTCTAAATATATTTGTACAGACATTTGAAAAATGTCCAGCGGACTGGACAAAGGAACCAAGGAGGCTAAAGATATAAACTGAACGTGTACATTATATCATCCACGAATAACTGTGTGTGAGAAAGCTCTATGAAAATAGGTGCCGCCCGAGTACTTTTGACCAAAAATAACGACGAGTTAGTGATTTGGATCAGTGTTTGGAGATGTTCAACCGTAATAAACCAGCGTTTTTTCATCAATATGAGATCTGAATTGTAATCGAAAGCTATTCGAATAGACTACACAAAAAAAAAAAAAACGCGACAGTCGGCTGGCAATGTTATGTGGTCGGTATTTAAGGATACGTAAGGAATAACTTTTTTAATTAAAAAAGGAATTTTCATCAACATTATTACATAGCGTTGTTCAACCATTTGAAGGATAAAATCACCGAAAAACCGGTAGACCGAGGACTTTTCAATTTATAATTTGCAATATTATACGTCCGCTTAATTATGCTAAGATATGTACATATTTTGGTTTCATTGTAATCCTATGGAGTTATATTCAGTTAACCTTAAGTTATAGAAGACTTGTAATATTCATCATTTGTATTTACATAAATGTATAACTCTATTAAATAATCTTATTGAAAAAAACTACAATATTAATATAAACTAATAATAATAATGCACCAAAAACACTAGTATTTTTTCAGTCATTACCTTTGTTTATTTCAAAAAAATTGTGACATTACAGCGTTTTGATGGCTAATCAATCGAATTCGACAATTCAGTTGGATAGTTTACAACTTCGTCTTGATTTACCACAGCATCGATGGACTTATATGTTATCCTTTCACCGTGTATTCCATTCTAAATAGTGAAGTTGATAGTATTGACATCGATATTTTTTGATGCTAATATGCCACAAGTACCAAGCCAGTGTTGTTATTTTTAGTTTTTGTTTGTTTATTGAGAAAACTCTTTCCACATAAACGAATGCTTTCTATGATCGTACATTGCGTAAATCAGAGGTGGTGATATTACCTCTCAGCGACATTTTGCACCTTTCGGGCACGCGTGCTCATTTTGAGGGCTTGATGAGGGGATCATCGCTTGCAAACATGAAGAGGGGACAGCAACGTATTTTACCACTACATATTTACAAATGAGAGCAACGCATTTTACCACTCCATTTTTACAAATGAGAGCGCGCTTAAAAAAATTTAAACCAGATAACTTACTTTTTATTTAATGTTTGTTTAATTTCATTATTGAAAAAAAATTGTTCACAAGTGTAGGTGATTCCAAACATAGATATTATTTTCGAAGGAAAAAGTTACAAACCAAGATATTTCTTTAAACAAAGTTCCTTATAAAAAGTAATTTCAATAACAACTTCAGTTTATGAACCACTAGGGGTATCTCTTGCTCTTGCAAGATTGCAGATTGCAAAAATACTATACCGTAATATCCAAGGGCACGAGAGCACCCATTGCAGAATCTACTGATATATGAACGGCTGATTCGGTCAATTCGGTCAATTTATTCTGAATGATTATTATGCATGGCTATTGTGAATTGGCTCACCTTCTGCATACATTTTTAACAAAAAAAAATGTAACAAATCTTTATAATTTAAATAAAAATTGTAATATCTATATAAAACTTACCTTCCTCAACAATTTAACGACGTACTATGTCTTTATGTAAAATGACAGCTAAAACAGGGTTGCAATTATATTTTTGCGTGACATTGCACGCAAATATACATGTGTTTTGGTCTGACATATTTTACAGCCATTGCAAATAATGTTCTGCCTGTTTTTGTTGTTGTGCCGGTGCAATTCTTGCATCGTGTAAGGGTTTTGCAAGAGTAAGGGAATACCCCTATTATTTCTTTAAACACATATGCTCAAATGAGCGTTCATAACTCACTTATTAGCGTTTGTATTATATTTGCGCACTCTCAATTACTAATGCCATACCGCGTAAATATATGTATGTGTTCCCTTTTTAAAGCGCATACTATTATTTTAATACATTTCCAGAGGCGACTTAGATCTTTAAAATTTAGCAAAAAAATTATAGAAAAAAACTCAATTCTTTCAAAATATCACAAATCATATATTTATAGAAGCATTTTACATATATACATACATATTATGGTCACAAGTATCTTGCATTTGTACGTATAAAATTCAACAACTTGAGAAAAGTTTTCCCAATTGTAACTTAAATTTTTACAACTGGCATCACCATCATCAACTGTTCTATCACCAATACAGTGGTGTGAACAAAATAGGAACAAGCGTAAATTATTGTGAAGTTTTTAAAATGTGCTGTTTTCATATTAAATAAAATTAATTCTATATACAAGTACAACATATATATTTTTTCCTAACAGTGATTAGAATTTCCCACCATACAAAGGTAAATAGAAACAAATATCAATGCGAAACTCTAAAATCTGCAAACTATTTTTACCTCTTTTTGTTCACAAATTTCCGATTTAATGCGGTGTCTACGCCAGTAGAAGAAGAAGATTCTGCGATAAATTTGTTAACTTCAGGAATGTAAAAACCCCTGATATTCCCCTCATCTAGTTTTTATACGCACTTTGCTAACATAGCGGGCTAAAAATTTGCCCAACCCTGACGTAAATTCATTAACATGAATTCTCCCATTTCAAAAATCCGTTACATGTTCTGTCGGTGAAACCAATGCTCTTGCACGACCAACAATTGCTGTGAACCACATGCGTTGCCCGTGTTGAGACTCACCGCCAAGTAAACTACTGCTGTCGCTAATGGAGTGGAAATGATAAGATGCAGCAATTTATCTGGCGTAATTATGCCAAGCCTCCTTCTGCCATGCAATGGAATAGATCCAGCCAAGGTTAAAATTTTTGTATAAATACGCGTGTGGTAATGTTATCGTCTAAATACGATTGTCCAGCTGACAGAAGTTCACTAATTTCATCCCATGTTGGTTTACATATGCATATATGATGAATACCAATAACCATCATTTACGAGTGCACGCAACTTGGTTTGATCAATCGAATATACGTAAGTACATATGTGGGATTGCTACTATAAAAAAGCAACCCTTAACGGGGGCACTGACTTAACGAGGACAATGAACACCGAAAGGGAATGTTAAAAAGTGAAAAACCAAAATAATCAGTATGACTCTTCAAAACCATCGTAAAGGAGGAGTAGCGAAAGTATCAGCTGATACAATGTAAACAAAGACACAGCTGAGAGGTGCCCATGTAGAAACGTCAAGGGAAGTCCGGGGTTGAGTTTCTATTGGCATTCAAGATGACCATCTTTTAACCGGAAAATGGTTGCATTGTGTTGTTTTATACAGTTTATGGAAAAGTTGTGTCAAAAATATTGGCTACATATAAAAATTTAATATATCTTCAAAAGAAAATCGTATTATATTGAGCCAATACATGAATAACTAAGTTTCTTATTTATGCCTCTTTTTAACTGTGGTAAGTTAATAAATGTTCACAGAAAAATGTTAGGTGCAAATAAGCAACCATGTCAAATAGTGGGGTCCAGAAAATGCTTATTCACAGCCAAATTTATATTTTTGTAATACAATTTGTTTTTATTCGTATCTATTTAGTTATTTTAATACTAGCTGACCCCGCAGCCGTTGTCCTGCGTGAAATTATGTATTTTGAAATGGAAAGAAAGTTAAATTCATCATTTAATTTTTGGTGTTTTTTTATTTTTAATGTAACTCAGCTTTATAAACAACATTTTTGGGTTTCTGTTAAGGTGTACAGAAAAGATGGTTTTCCAACTCGTGAGTACGCCACGGCCATGTGAAAAACATAGCATTTCCAAATTTATACCTCACACTATGCGACTATCTTCAGGTCCTGTTGATTGTCATCTCAAATGCAATTTTCACTGGAAACGGAATACGTTTGAACTGAAATGGGAAATCGTTAGAACTCATAGGAACTCGTAGAATCAAGCATTCTCCTTCTTGTATTTGATAGGTGCGTTACAATTAGTCGGGATCCATTACACAGTTTCGGCGCATGAAGATTGCGAATCATAATAACGACGGATCCAACTTTGAAACGGAAATGATGCGGTGGCATACCAAGCCTGTCCAAAGAATTTAGAAATACCACTGGATAATTCACGGCGTCGTCTTCATTGTCAAGACGATTGATCGATTTGTATGAGGGCAAGTCTCCCGGAATTTGATTTTGAAACTTCCAGTTTAAGTCAACAACATCGGTATTTTTGGCAGCTAACATTGCGCGTGCACTTGGCCAAGTCCGAACATTTGTGATGAATTGATAAAGGGAAGATGGAATTGATATCGAACCGCCGGAAATATCAACCGAAATTGTACCATTTCCAATTTTTAGCGAAGACGATATAAACTGTCTTCGGCAATTTCATTTTTGTTCGTATCGCATAATAGACCCGGCTTTGAAGAGAACTTCATTTTCATTCCAGTGATTAACGTGTTCCAGGAATTGTAATTGCTGGTTTACTTCTCCAAAATTTTCACACATCGAACCATTTACAGTACGCAATGACACCAAATAAAGTTGAACCGCGTACATTAATCAATAGCAACCGAAGGTAGAAACAATCGTCGTTTTTCGGGTGGATAGTATAAATTCGTCCTAATCCATTAGTTGATAAGACACCTGGATGTCAATCTACTGGTTGGCCTAGCTTTTTGCGTAACTATTTTTTCAACGATGCATTCCATGCATAATATCAAGGTATTTCTAAAAAGAGCAATGTTCTCACAAACAGATGACTGACGAAAGTTGAGAAAAAACTCGTCAATGCTAATTTTGTTGCTGGCGATGTTTCCACTGGCTATACTGTATTCTCTGGGTTGAAATACACTCTTTGGCCATTCTCCAAATTAACTGCGAGACGCACAACATTCGGAAAACGTTCATGAATTGCAAAAGTAAATATCCTACAAAGCACTTTATTGCAGTTCACGTATCGACCATATGTGCAAGACCAATAACCGCCATGTTGCGACGTAATTACAAACGTATTTTATCGATTACACTTAACTGCAATACTATACATTGATATGAGTTTTGAATGTGAATTAGACAAAAATGATGAATATAGTACGATCCATGAATTGTCAACTTCGATATTCACTCTTCTAAATTGAATGCTGAATGTTCTGCCATTGCCGTCTAGTAAGCGCCGCCGATAGAATTGATATCCACCATTTCCAGTTTGTGTTTCCGAAAGAAAAGCACGTGGATAGTGTTTCGTGCACTTATGGCCAGACATACAAACCGAAAAGGGATTGTAGTGTCCACAAGGTCCATGCACCATATTGGTTTCCTCCACTTCATATAATACTGGATCTTTCTCTACATCAGGAATTTCCGGAGAAATGATTTCATCAATTTGATCTGGTGTAACCATCATCCAAAGAAGAATGTGTGCGTGCGGAAAACCTCTATTTTGCCACTCAACAGAGTACATTTAGCATCCAACAGCACCACATATACGTTACTTCAAGATAAAATCAATCAAACATAGTAACTGATGTTTGAAAAGTCGTGCGGTGACATCATGACGACCGCTTGCTGAATAACTTCGATCCATAATTTCGGACGTATGTCGCCGCATCTTGGGAGAACTTCTTGCCTTGCCTTGAGCTGCCATACTTTGATGGCAAAAAGAATGCCGACCGATGTTAAGGCGACCTCTTGGTGGCTTCGTAATAAATTTCAATTTACAAATGACTTCTTTGTGTGAAACACACATAAAGTTTTCACTGAATAATTTTCAAAAATTTTTCTTTTGAATAGCCGGAATAAAAAAGCAAGCGACCGAAATTGAACTATTCAAATAATTTAGAAATCAAAATATTTAAAAACAAAACAAACAAAAATTGAAAAAAAAAAAAAAATGTTTATAAAAAAAAAGTTACTTTTTGGAATTATCCAATTTGCTGACTTTTCGTGGAAAGTATAAGATATTTTTATTTCTAAACCTTCCTTGATCCACAACGAACAACCTCTTAAAATTTCATCAATATTGGTTCAGCCGTTCTCTTAGCGTTACTAACGAACAAACATTCATTCGTTTGTATGAGAAAGAGAAAAGGGCTGTTTTTAGGGGTTCTCCGGCAATTATTCTAATTTTTTTCTACGCAGAAACCATCTCTGAACCTCAAGGAACATTTAAAAAAAAAAAGAATTATCAAATTTGGTTCAGTCGTATGAAAGTTATGAGCGTACATACATTTTGGCGATTCATTTTTATTTATATACATAGATGTAAGCTGCATAAATTACCTAAACGTGTGGAGATACACTTAACATACCGAAGCTCAAGATACCGACCCATCAAAATACCCACAGTATTCAAATATCGTGCCAGTTTTGCTATTGAGTAGGGTTAACATATGGGTCTCAGTCAAAATCAGTCCCGTTGCATATGTGCACTCGAAAAAAAAATTTAAAAAAATCGCCGATTGAGGAGGAAACCAGGGAATCAGTGCCGAACTATTGAGCATGGCGAAGTAGTGTTGCGGAAGCCAATTTAAATTACCTTTTATGTAAATATATCTGCCGTATTTATACTATAAAGATATTGTAAATTCAGCAAATAATTTATTTAAGAAGGATATTTATTTAAAGACTTAGCTTACATCTAAATAATAGAATGGTAATTTTTTATGTACGGAGTTGTTCTTAAATATGTATGTATTATCACCACTAAATACTGAATACCTAAGACAGCTACCATATTTGGGAACGTGTAGGATTCCTGATCACCGGCGTGTAGCTCAATTCTGATACATCAATTGTGTACCTAGTTTGTGATTAAAAAAATTTATACTTAAGGTATATTAAACCTTGGTTTTATAATTATCTCTTAAAAAATTGTGTTTTACTGTTGTAAAGATTTAATAGGCGTGTTTTATTTGAGCAGCAAATTAAGTTATTACCTTATTTTGAATGGAAGACTTAATTATGTTGGCTTGTCATAAGCTATCATAGCTTGTATATTGAACTAGAGGCATAACCAATTCATCGCTTTTGTTCATTCACAATAGCTATGATTTTTCCAAAAAAAAAAGTAGTTGGCAATAACGATAAAGGTCATTTTGACAGACGAAAATGTAAAAAAACTAAAATTAGAATATCTTGTATTTTGTTTAAGTTAAATATTATACAAATATGAATATTTGTTATAATCTTTTGTATTAATAACAAAAAAAGAAATATATTTATATAGTAATTTAATAATCCGTTTACATATTGAAGAATTCAAACTAACCTTTTCTCCACATCAGACAATTTGAAACAAATTTAATATCAGCTGACTATTACCGCCCGCATTGCCAAACCACTTCATTTTTAAGCGAAAATATGAAACAAGCTAAGTTCGTTTTATTTGTCCATGATTTAGCTATTAGCTTGTGATAGTCAAATAAAACACACCTATTATTACATGTAAAACCGAATTTGCTACAATAATATAATAATAATATATATATATGTTTATATATAAAGTATTTCAGGTCCATTCACTGTATAATATAATTTCCAATTTGTCCATAAATAAGTCAACTAAAACGTTTAAAAATATACAGCATATTTATCTACATCAATAAGGTATACGAGTAATTAAATTTTTAGATTTTTTAGATAACAGCATTGTAACAAAACGGCGATTATTTGTAACGAATTTGTAGTTAATAGTTTTAATTAGTTTAAGGATCACTGTGAATTATTAGTCTAAGCACGTTATTGTGAATTATCGTAGTGTCCTTTACTCCCGACGTTCGTTTTCGGTGTCCATACTGTTGGAACTCCGATTATAATTCACTCAATTTCCGAATGCCGAAGAGATAGGCTGAGACACTGCGGTAAGTTGATCTTGCAGATCATTGAATATTTGTAATAACCTTTTCTTTCTAGAAATAAATTGTTGTTCTTATTTGTTACCGTACGCACATGTACAAAATGTATGTGCGCATATGTGAACACGAACACAATTAAATTCGCCAGCCAACGGAATTGAGACATCTTTATTTCGCGGTAGCATCTTTATATCGCATAGTCATTATTTGCAACACCTTTACTTTGGCGACCTGTAATCATAAGATCATCACAACGCAAGATTATGCATTCATTTATACTGTCGCCAAATCGAGTGCAAACGAAAGTGCGTGTCAGTGGAGTATATAATTTATATTATAAAGCTTTATGGGATAACTGATTAATTACGAGCCGCCATCGTGACACAACTTGTTAACGTGTCTATCGCCAAACAGGACGCCTTCCCGCTATCCGCCGTTATGTAGCTAAACGGGAAGCCATCCCGCTATTTGCCACCACGTTGTAACCGTTACGTCGCCAAACGGGAAGCCATCTCGCTATTTGCTACCACGTTGTAACCGTTACGTCGCCAATGGGAAGCCATCCCACTATTCGCCGCCACGTCGCCAAACGGGAAGCCATCCCGCAATTCTCCGCCAACGTCATAACGTTTTTATATCGCCAAACGGAACATCTTCCCGCTTATTAGTTGCCATCATCATATGTATTATATTGCCACTGGGAAGCCATTCTTTTAATCGCCGCCAAAATCGTAGTCGCCACGTCGCCAAACAAGATACCATCCCGCTATTCATTGCTAACATTATAACGTTTATATTGCCAAATTGCCGATCATATTTGTGTAACATTTCCTTCAAGCCGCCGTATTAAAAAAATGGAAAACTCAACTAGAAAGAGTATTCGAATTTAACAACAAGACAGCCTTAGTAAGTCAGTTTCAGTTGAAGATCAAAGATTGGATAATGATGATGTGGATAACGGATCCAATCATCATGGTAGTGCGTCAACTAACTCTAGCGTATCTACTAAAGTTACAGTGGAAAGTCAGCAACAAATGCTCCTTGTCATGCAAAAGCAGATCAATGCTCTGAGTAACCAGCTGCGAGTTACTCAGGTAAAGTTGAAGGAAAGTGAACGTCAGAGTGAACTTCTGAAGTCCACGATACGCGTAGAGAACGGATCCAGTTCAAATTCCATTGCGACCTCAGTGGATCCCGTTGTAGATACCGCTATACCGCTAGCAGTCTCAACGCAGATAACCACGAATTCGCAGAATAGTTCGAACATTCTATGCAGTCTACGTCAACGAATACGGCCGCCACGCATACGTATACTCAGTGTCCTTATGAAGGTACTACATCGCCAATCTATTCCTTCAACTTCATAACAGTCGCAGCCATTTGCTAACGTTACACCAGACAGTTCATATCTGCTTACACTACCGAGAAAAATTCAAGATTTGCCAGATTTCGACGGATGGGCAGAAGACTGGCCTATGTTCGCCGCTGCCTTTGCACAGTCAACTGCATCATACAATTACTCGAATTTCGAAAACCATCAACGTCTACAGAGATGCCTAAAGGGTGAGGCTAGAGAGACAGTGCACTCACTTCTAATCCATCCGGATAACGTTCCTGCCGTTATTGATTCTTTGCAATTTCGATTCGGCCGTCCAGAACTACTTATCAAATGTTAGCTGCGCCAAGTACGGGAGATGCCACACATATCAGAATCCTCCATCGACAAAATGATTCCTTTCTCAGTCAAAGTAAAAAACCTAGCCGTGTTCCTACAATCAGTAAATGGTCAACAGCACTTGTGTACCCCAACTTTATTGGAGGAGCTTGAGGGTAAGCTACACATGAGCAAGAAACTCGATTGGGCAAAAACCTCATCGATGATACAGCCATATCCCACAATCAAAGATTTCATTACCTGGCTTAGTGGAGTGGCCGATCTAATATGTACAGTACAAGATAGTGGGTGGACTCATTCGAGCGAACCAAAGCGCCACGTTCTTCTTCAAACCGCAAACAACGCCAGAGAAATCCTATGTTCACTGTGCCATGTTGGACACCACATTTTCGATTGTGACACGTTCAACTCGCTAAGCATCCGTGACAGATGGATCAAAGCCAAGCTCCTCCGCTTATGTTTCTCTTGTCTTCAGGATGGTCATACCACAAGAGATTGGCGCCGACGGAAAACCTGCAGAACGAACTTGTCAAAGAGTACATAAAAAACTGTTACACGAGCCACCGAGGAGCATGTCAAAGATGCAACGGGTTGAGATTCCATCTGGACCAACCACAGCTGATGCAGTACTCAGCTGTACAGACAGTGGAATGAAAAAACAAAAAGTGTTGTTTAGAATAGTTCCAGTTACAGTGCATAGTCACAAAGCCCGTATTAAGACCTTCGCTCTACTGGATGAAGAATCATCGATAACTATGGCCGATTCTTCTTTGATTGAGCAGCTCGGAGTAAAGGGTCACCACAGCCGGGTATCCCTACAATGGCTGGGTGGAAGAGCTGCTACTGATAATGCAACTATCTTCGACATCGAGGTTAGTGGTTCATTCATGGATTTACAACTTCCGATACAAAGTTAAAGCTCAATTCAGGCCAGAAATATAAGTTTCATCATGTCTACGGCATCCAGGATTTACAACTTCCGATACAAAGTTGAAGCTCGCTTGAAAAGGTTGTCGATTCGAACGTACGACAACGCCGTTCCCAAGTTACTTATTGGATTAGACCACAGTCACTTGAGAATTCCTAGTGAGATCAAAACTCGTCGTCTTCGGGCCGACTGTTAACTTTAATCAAGCGAGGGCATCGTGTTTGCATATGTCCGTTTCGGAAGATAAATGTCTGCAAGATGTGGTGGCCGATTACTTTAGTATCGAGAGCTTCGGTGTACGTCCAGCACCACTCGTCGAGCCCGACGATGATAAAAGAGCGCGCCAGATACTCGAGTCCACGGTCACGAAGATCAACGGACGTTTCCAAGCCGGTCTCCTGTGGAAACAAGATAATGTTCAGCTCCCCGACGACAGCTACTCCATGGCCGAGAGAAGACTGGTCGAGATTGAGCGTAAGATGAGACGAGACGAAACATTTGCCCGATAGTATCGTGCTATCATTCGGGATTACGTTAATAAAAATTAAGCCAGAAAGTTGCGTCCGGAAGAAGCTGCAATTACATGTCCAAGAACGTGGTACCTTCCACACTTCGGTGTGATGAATGTCAATAAGCCCGGTAAACTGTGCCTAGTGTTTGATGCCGCCGCCACCGTCAACGGGGGTTCACTAAATAGTTACCTGCTAAAGGGTTCTCAACAATATCAACCAATGCCGACAATACTTTTTAATTTTCGTGTTGGCGCAATTGCCATTGCCGCCGATATTAAAGAGATGTTCCACCAAATTTCTATAAGAGAAGAAGATATAAATGCCCAAAGGTTTCTTTGGAGGGACGGTAACGACAAGATTCGTCCATTTGGAGCCGAATGCTCGCCTTGCACGGCCCAGTATGTTAAAAATATTAACGCACTTGAGCACCGCAAAAGCTGTCCAAGAGCCTACGACTCTATCACAAAGCATCACTGTGTTGATGACTTCGTGGATAGTTTTAACAACGTTAAAGAAGCCATTAAAGTAGCCAATGAATTCAGGCGTATTCACAAGAATGCAGGGTTTGAACTACGCAACTTTTCTTCAAATTCCGTAGAAGCCAAAATCGCCCTAAATGGTTATAAACCGGAACAACTGAGAAATAGCCTAGTCACATTAGCAGTAGAACGCGTTCTTGGAATGTATTGGCAACCTAGTTGCGACGTATTTAGTTACACACTCAAATTTAACAACGTGGACGCTGAAGTCATCAGTGGACAAAAACGACCGTTGAAAACAGAGCTTTTAAGCATAGTCATGTCAGTATTTGATCCGCTTGGGTTTTTATCCAAATTTATGGTCAATGCAAAATTGTTGTTGCGCGAATCGTGGCGTTATGAATTGCCTCTGCCTGAACCTATATGTAAAGAGTAGGACAAGTGGCGTCGAAAGTTGAAAAATGTATTGAATTTTCGAGTCCCACTATTTCGCCCGTGGACCACCTGCCGAAATGCAACTTCACATCTTCGTAGATGCCAGTGAGGATGTATTTGCAGCAGTAGCCTACTGGAGAGCAACATATACAGATAACAAAGTGTGCGGCGTACTCGTATGAGCCAAAACGAGGTGTGCTCCACTAAAACGAATGACTATTCCACGCCTTGAATTGCAGGCAGCCGTCTTAGGAACTAGACTGCCAGAGACTATCATCAAAGAGCACTCAGTTGCAATCAAAAACGGTTCTGAGTTGGATTGAATCGGGAACACGTCGCTACAAGCCATTCGTAGCACATCGTGTGGCAGAAATTCTCGCCGCTACCGACGCTAATGACTTGCGTTGGATACCATCGGAGGAGAACGTTGCTGATGAGGCAACAAGACCAAGTACGGCATTCGACAGTCATCCGACTTCACGATGGCTAACAGAAGAAGAAGAAGCCTGGCCTACATTTGAAGGAATCCCTGATCTGCTAAAAGAGTGTGAAGAGCTTCGTCCGAAATTTGTAATGTTAGCCACGTCGTCATGTTTCATAGACATGACAAGATTTTCAAGTTTAACTAAGCTAAAACGGTCAGTCTTCTGGGTCATCCGATTTATAGATTTGTGTCGTCACAAAAAAGTGGAAGGGTGTCTGACCGCCGAGGAATTAAAAGTAGCCGAAATTTTCTTATGCCGCCTTGCCCAATCTGCCTCGCACTCTCCCCCTTTATCGACACAGAAGGTATTATGCATGTTAGCGGACGTATCGATTCTGCCAGCTGGCTTCCGTATGATACCACGCGACCTATTATCCTAGCACCAAGTCATGATCTCACTCGCTTGATCTTACTGGACTGTCATAATCGGTTGAAACATCAGAACGTGGAGGCGACGATATGTGAGGTTCGCCAATGATACTGGGTGCCGAATATAAGACGTACTCGTACTATGAAGAAGGTCATATCGACATGTCTTATTTGTAAAATTTCCAAGTGCATACCCTCACAGCCTATGATGGGTCAATTGCCAAAAGATCGACTAACGCCATTCCTGAGGCCATTTTCTTACACAGGTATTGATTACTTTGGTCCTCTCACCGTAACGGTTGGTCGGCGTAAGGAGAAAAGATGGGTGGCGTTGTTCACCTGTCTAACAACGCGAGCGATTCACCTGGAAGTCGCTGCCGATCTTTCGACTGATGCATGCATTCTTGCAATTCGAAACTTTATCAATCGTCGCGGTATGCCAGTAAGAATTCATAGCGAAAACGGTAAGAATTTCGTAGGAGCCAACAATGAAGGAAAACGATTTTCCGAGGTATTTGATTGTCATCGCATTCAGGACGATCTTACTGTGAAAGGAGTTAAATGGATATTCAATTGTCCGAATAATCCTGCAGAAGGTGGCATATGGGAGCGTATGGTAAGGTGTGTAAAGCGTTTCCTCAATGTAACTTTAAAGGAAGTTGCACCTCGCGAGCACACGCTACAGAGTTTGTTAATTGAAGCCGAGAACATCGTCAACTCCAGACCACTCACGCATCTGCCGCTATCATCAGATCAGGATGAACCGCTCACTCCGAATCATTTCTTGCTTAGTACTGTTGGTAAAGAGTTGCGCATCGCCCGACAGTTAAGAGACACGTTCTGGAGACGATGGATTCTTGAGTATTTGCCGACACTTACGCGTCGAATGAAGTGGTGTGAAAGACCAAAACCAATTCAGGTTGGTGATCTGGTATTTGTATGCGACGTTAACATCCCGCGGAAGCAGTGGTGCCGTGGTCGGGTAGAAGCGGTACAGCGTGGATCTGATGGCGTTATCAGGAGAGGTGATGTACGCACCAGCAGTGGAATCCTTCGTCGTCCCGTGTCAAAGTTAGCCGTTTTGGACGTGGAGTAAGTGAATCGGGAGAGGGGGATGTAACAAAACGGCGATTATTTATAAAGAACTTATAGTTAATAGTTTTAATCAGTTTAAAGATCACTGTGAATTATTAGTTTAAGCACATTATTGTGAATTATCGCAATGTCCTTTACTCCTGACGTTCGTTTTCGGTGTCCATACGGTTGGAACTCCGATTATAATTCACTCAATTTCCGAACGCCGAAGAGATAGGCTGAGAACTGCGGTAAGTTGATCTTGCAGATCATTGAATATTTGTAATAACCTTTTCTTTCTAGAAATAAATTTTTTTTGCTTATTTGTTAACACAATTAAATTCGCCAGCCAACGGAATTGAGACAAGCATTAAACCTCATTCTATAACCAAAATTGAAAATAGCTTTTATAAATGTATGTATATATGTATGTAGTACTATAAAACACCGAAGTTCATATTTATGCATCTATGTTGGGATATGGCGTAGTTCTTCTACAGAAAGACAGTGAGGACCAATGTCTCATCTAATACAATATATGAATAGGAAAACCAAGCCGGTCAAGGAAAAATACCACTGTTATGAGTTGAAGGTATTGGCAATAGTGGATGCACTTAAAAAATGGAGGATTTACTTAATGGGAGTTCATTTTAAAATTGTTACTGACTGTAAGGCCTTTGCTATGAAGTTCCAGTAAGGGTATCTCGTTGGGCGATGATTTTACAGGATTGTGACCATGAGATCGAACATCGCAGTGTTTTAAGGCTGCGGCACGTGGACGCCTTGAGTAGGATGAGATGTCCGTTGTTAAAAGTTTCATTGATACATAAGGTTATTAAAAGCTATTTACTTTATAAGGATCCGGCAAGAGTTAGTAGTGGTACCTTCATTGATGTAAGATGACATTATCCCAACGGCACACAAGCAGGGACACTTTTCCTTAAAGAAGACCCAAGCAGCCGTTAAAAAGAATTTTTTAATCCATTACTTGATTCAAAAGCAGCAGGTGGCATCGTAACTGACGCTTTCCATCTTGATCATGTAGGTCCAATGGAAAGAACGAAAAAGGCGTATAATTATATCTTGTTTGTAGTGGACGCGTTTCGAAACTAGTGTGGTTGTATCCTACCAAGGGCAACGGAGCCGAGGCTGTCACCGACAGCCTTTCTAAACAGGCAGCGATTTTTGGGATTCCAAGACGGGTTGACACCGACAGGGGAGCTGCGCTTACGGGTAACATTTTTAAAGGCTACTGTGAAAGGGATGGCATTGAGCACTCGTTAATTGCAGCCGGAATTCTAGGCGGAAACGGTCAGGTTGAGCGTATGCATCAAGTAGTCATACCACAGTTAGCAAAATTGTGTTCCGAGGAACTACCCAGGTTGTTGGTTTAAGTGGTGAAAAATGTAATTCATGTTTACGAGTCAGAATTAGGTACAAAAAAAGTCAAAAATATCCTGTTCCGAGAAATATTAATATATAAAAATAGCTATTGAATTTGTAGCTAAAACATTACCACTACTAATAACTCTATCTAAATCTAGGTGAATGACAAAACAAATCGCAGTAAAATAATTATACATATGGGCAAATATGTTTTTAGCTATAACTTGTTTTCTATATTAAAGGAGGCATTAAAGGAAAGAGCCGATCTGGCATTAAGGTTATTGAAATTGCTTTTTTTCTATAAAGTTCTATAAAGGGACAAGACACATATTGGAAAAGATGTATGCCTTAAAAGCAACGTCATAAACATGCAATTTGCATTTTACGCAAAAAAGTATTTTTTGGGACGAAAAATTGTCTTTATAAATATTGAAAGGATTTGAGCACATACGGGATACAATATATGTATAAATACTCATGTTATTAGCAGCAATTTCATCAAGAAGCAATTCCAAAATATGCTTTGGTCTAGGTAAAATAAATGCAGAAATCTACACTTACTTATTGGAAAATAAACTCCTTGATTTTGCTTGTTATTTGCATGGTGATGAATTAATTTTACAATGCACCTATCCAAATGCTTCATCTTGTCAGACAATGGTATCACAAACTCTTATTAAAAATTCAATACTATTTGATTTATAGATAAAAAGATATATACCTATTGAAATAATTTTTTGAACAATTACGAACTAACAAATCCTGCTTGCTTATTATAGGAATATTTCTTAATATAATTCTATTGAAATATAAGACTTCATATTTTTTATTCACACTACTTATTGTTTAACGAAATTTTGAAATCAAATCTTTTAAGATATTTTATTACTTAAGGAACTTCCCAAAAACAAACAAAATGTCCTCTGTGTTTTAAGTCGATAAATGTAGGACAAAAAAATAATAATTACATGCGTCCGAAAACGGCAACGTTTTCCCCCGTTGAGTCGGGGAGAAGTAACAAACATACAGTCTCACAAACTTTCGATTTTATATTAGTAGTGTGAAAAAGAAAAGGGAGAAATGTAAGCCGACGAGGTAGGCACGCTTTTGACAGATAAAGCTTTTATTCAAAGATCAAAAAAGCAAAAAAAAAAATAGCTTAAGTGACATTTATAGTTAATTTTATGACTCGCACGTTAAATTTTTTCCTGAAAATCTTCGAGCCCTATAAGATAAGCTTGTTACCAAAAACTCACCTTTATCTTGGAAGTGGTATAATATGATTGCATGTGTTGGTGATACTGTCATTTCTATTATCCGTTGCCCTATTTCGATAAGAATATGAACTCGTCCAGTTACTGTCCTCCAATTTAATGTTCTATTTCCTTTATATGCTTCATAAGCTTTAGTGTATTTTTCAAACTCGTTGGCAATTTCGTCAGGAAGCTCCAGGCTTTCTTTATTGAAAGTAGGCCAAAACTGTGCAGATATTGTGAATGCTGATATATCAAATATTTTATCTGTAAACAATAAGCATAAACAAAGTAAATATTATCTTAAAGTTTAATACTTATTTGTTTTTGGCCGATATTATAAAATTTAAAAAAAAAATTTTCCGTAATTTGCTTTTTCGAAAGCTTATATTTCCGTAAATATCCTGTGAAGTCGTATCTTGAAGAGTTTTTGGATGACAGCATTCTAATGAGCGACTACTCGGAGGTGCAGTCATATACATATGTATAAGTAAAACTTTAAACGCGTTGTTTTCGAAACGACATTTTTCAAAATTGATGTCATCATAACTCAACGAGAAATTAACCAATTGATCAATTTGGCACTAAAAACCACCATTTAAAAAAAAACGATTTTTTTTTTCAAAATTACGCCATTTTGTTAATTTTTGATATTTTTCAAAGATCGTAGGTCATTGTATAGGAAATATCCTTAAGTTTAAGAAACTTTTAAAAACTTTTTGTTTCAGCTACTCATTAAGCCGGAATCACGCTAACTGCTGGAGTGATTCCGTCACTTTTTTTTTTGGCACCTCCGAAGACAGCCCATAACTCCGTTACTTTTCAACATTTTTGTAAAAAAAATCTTAAAATATAATATATGCCTTATTACGTTCAAAGAAGTTCGAAATATTCAAAAGCGAACTTTCTCTTAAAAAAAATCACAAAAATCGCCTAATTTATCATGCGTCACACTGGTATAGCCCCTTAAGTTCGTACAAAATTAAACAAAGAAAACTAGAATTAAGTACAAATTTGTGATCCTAAACTTTCTTAATATAGGACCCATAGATATAAAAGAAATGTAAGGTACCAAATTTAAGAAAAAAATATTTGACTATGCCGAAGCTATAATACCGTTCCCAAATACAAAAGATTCGTTGCAATAACTTGCTTCCGATAAGTTCAGTTTGTACAAGTTATGCTATGGTTATCCGATATAAACAATTTCTTCGGAGTTTGCTATTGCCTTAGACAATAATTCATGTTGTGAAGATAACTCGTGAAATAAAAAAGTTTTCCATGAAATCACTTGATTCCGATCATTCAGTTTTTATGACAGCCATACGCCCTAGTTATCTGAACCATATAAAATTTCGAGAAGATATCTCATCAACTGAAAAAGTGTTTCATAATTGAAGTTGATTGTTTCGTTAATATGGCAGCTATAAGCCATAGTGATTACATATACATACATATGTACAACCAAATGGACATGGCTAAATGGTCTAAGCTCGTCACCCTGATCATTTAGATATACTGTATGTATATTTTATAGGGTATCTGACGTTTCCTTCTGGGTGTTATAAAGATCATCATAATTTTTTGGCTTACAACCAATGTGTCTACATCTTCTTCTTCTTCTTTACTGGCGTAGACACCGCTTACGCGATTATAGCCGAGTCAACAACAGCGCGCCAGTCGTTTCTTCTCTTCGCTACGTGGCGCCAATTGGATATTCCAAGCGAGGCCAGGTCCTTCTCCACTTGGTCCTTCCAACGGAGTGGAGGTCTTCCTCTTCCTCTGCTTCCCGCGGCGGGTACTGCGTCGAATACTTTCAGAGCTGGAGTGTTTTCATCCATCCGGACAACATTACCTAGCCAGCGTAGCCGCTGTCTTTTAATTCGCTGAACTATGTCAATGTCGTCGAATATCTCGTACAGCTCATCGTTTCATCGAATACGATATTCGCCGTGGCCAACGCGCAATGGACCATAAATCTTTCGCAGAACCTTTCTCTCGAAAACTCGCAACGTCGACTCATCCGTTGTTGACATCGTCCAAGTCTCTGCACCATATAGCAGGACGGGAATTATGAGTGAATGTGTCTACATATGTTCTCTAAATGTGTCTCGGTCATTTGCAGTTTCTATAAAGTTATTCTAGAATGCTTAGCATCTTCTTGACTTCTTTGAGGTCGTCCATCCATCTTGATTGCGGTCTTCCCTTTGCTTTAGGGGTGGATGCTTCTGTGCTCTCTTTTTGTCCATTCTCGTAATATGGTTGAGGTAACTGAGTTGCTGCTTTTTCATCAAGCGTATGAGCTCATTGTTCTATTTGTACTTTATCACCACCAGCCGTTATCTTTTATTGCTCCAATTTTTTTCTAAGGATCTTACTTTATTGCTTCTTGTATCTTATCATTGATACTCAAGCTTGTTGAGTTATCGCTACTGAGTTCGAAGCCCTGGTTCGTAAAGGCTTTTACAATTTCAAACATATATATAATATATATATTGGTAAATTTTTACTCCTGACCCTGCTTTATTTTTTCTGGACGTCATCATATATTTCGTTTTAACTTCATTGATTTTTAGACCAATTTGGCCAGCTGGCTTTTATGTATATCAGCGAAAGCTTGAATCAGGGCGTAACATCATTATGCTGAATCCCCTTGTCCTAGGTGATTATTTCTTTCAATGAACTCGATTACAACTTTCTGAAGTGTCTCTCTACTATTTTGTTCTTGTCTGTAAGAGTTACACCATTTCTTCTATTGTATACTTGTAAGTTTACCCTCGGTTGAAATCCTTGTTCTTATACTTTTGCAACCAGTTGCCACAGAGTATTACATAATAGTTTTGTGCACCTAACAGCTGTACGTATGACCTAAAACTAAACGAGATAGATATAGGATTATATACCCCAGACTGATAAGGGTGACGAGAAAAGTTGAAATCCGGTTGACTGTGTGTCTGTCCGTCCGTGCAAGCTGTAACTTAAGTAAACATTTAAATATCTTTATGAAACTTGGTATGCAGGTTTCTTAGTAGAAAAAAAGATAGATGGACGTAATCGGACCACTGCCACGCCCACAAATCGCCATTAACCGAAAACCTATAAAGTGCCATAACTAAGCACATAACTAACATATAAAACTGATACTTGGCACAGGGAATCGTAGTAAAAAAGGGAAAAAAGTGGACGTGGCCCCGCCCTCTAATAAGTTTAATGTGCATATTTCCCAAGCCACTTAAGCTACAACAATCAAATTTGATGAATACAAATCTTATAAGAATTTCTAATGATAGCGTAAAATGGATGAAATTGGAGGATAACCTCGCTCAATTCCCACATAACGTATATTAAAAACTACTAAAAGCGCGATAGATCAATAACGAAATGCGTCAGAGACGTAAAAATTTTCCGTCGAGATGGAAAGAGATAGCTTTATAGGAGCCGGTGTGAAAATTGGACGATGGACGTGGCACCGCCAAATTTTTGGTGAAATTCCATATCTCGGGACCCAACCAACCAATTTGATAAAATTGGTACGTGGCATTTTTTTCATATTCTTATGTCACATTGTGAAAATGAGGGAAATCGGACAATAATCACACCTACTTCCCATATAGCACAATTTTAAATTTCATTTGATTCCTTTAGTTTCCAGAATGCAAATCAAGAAGCAATTAATATAACTGGATTAAACTTTGCACGAATAATGCCTTTGGTGTATGCCACCTTATGACCAAAAATTATTCAAATCCAACAAAAACTGTTCAATGTCTGAGATATATAAATGAAATTCAGGGATAGTACTTCTCTGACAATTATATGCCTGTATGTCGAAATGGGTCGAATCGGACCAATACTTCCTTTACTCCCCATATATCTAATATAAAGATTTTCGAACTTCCGGGTGACTTTGTACCCCGTATATCGTCCAATATGTGAGTTATCTCAATGAAAATACGCTAGCTACTCATAACAGTGTCTCTGTATGCCAAAAATAATAAATAAATTTGAGCGAAAACTTGAATTACCTCCTATATAACTAATACATATCAGGATTTTCGAACTTCCGGCTGACTTTACCCTATATGATTAGTTTTTTAGTATGTGACATGTTAACAGTTCGTGGTATTGGGGAAAATAGATAAAATTTGGTCGATACTACCCCAACTTCCATGTACTACATAGAGTGGTTACGTTTTTCTAACAAACCCTATGTGTCTGTCAGCATATGAGTTATATATAGTATGTATATGTATATAAAATAGCTTGGATTTCGATCCTCAGGTTTACGTTTTACGTCTTAAGGTATTTCCTTTGCTTTGATTCTTGAAAATTGCAAGAGTATAAAATATTCGGTTGCACCCGAGCTTAGCGAGCTTAATTTTTCTTTAAATTTGAGGAATTATTTGTCGTTAAACTCTGCACACAGGGTTTCTAGCTCTTTTCTCAATTATTCTCTTTTCTTTTTTGACACCTTTTTTCATGATATAATTCTTTAGAAGCTTCTTTTTTGTAAGAAGCCAGTTCTTTTTTTAATTTTAAGATCTACCAACCTTCTACGCACTTCATCAAACCACTCATTGCTTTTAAAAGTGGTTTCATTTCCAAGTATATATGTATGTTGCACCAATTTTTACCGATTCAATGTTGTCATATGATTAACTTCTTAACTCTTCGTCAGTTTTGGTCTGATATTTGCTTTTGACCACGAGATCCACTCAATTACTAATGTTCCACTTTTTTGTCTTAGCTCTCTTGTTTTTTTCACGTTCCAGGTCCAAAGTTAATGCCGCAGTTTTACGGTTACTAAATAGTGAACTTTATATACCCTGTTCAGTATAATTTTTAAGTTAGTCGAGTTATTGATAAGGAATGGGATTGACTCCTAGGGTTCTTTAACTTTTGGCTTGACACGGACATAACTTGGAGGAAATCTGGCTTGGCTCGGCCTACATACCGCAAGACGATGAAGTGGAGCCACCACGATGAGTAGGAAAGCCATCAAACGAACACAAATGCAAAAGGTGGTTCCTCATTAGATTATATATACAAAAAAAACCTTTCCATTTGAAATAGGGTTAATTCCCCACTTTCGTGACTGTCAGAGGGGCGGAGGTCCTTGATTTTTCGCCATGTTCTTGGAATATTATTTCCTTGAACCCGGAAAGTAAATTTATAGGCGATAATTCCATCTTTGATCACAGATACATAAGTGTCTGACGCTATACGTCCAGAATATAGAACTTACAGAAATTTCAACTTCCAACATCGGAGCTAACGGAGATTAGATCTACGAACAGAACAAAGCCCTTAGAAGTGGCTCCAGAGACTATTGGGCACTGTATTCGGTAGGTCTGGTTATATGCAAGTTCGAATTGAAGAAAGCCAAGAGAGCCTCGTGAAGGGCTTCTGCGAGAAGTGTAGAGAGGATGTAACGAGTCCTCAAGGTTTAGGCGCATTCTTGCGAAAAATCATACTCCAATAAGGTATGTTAGAAATGCTTATGGTGGATGGACAGTAAGCAGCGCGGATTCGTTGAAGCTACTCCTGGATGCCCACCTTCCTTTGAACAACTCACTGAAGATGTGCCACCGAAGAGCGCTGGGAGGGCTGTAAAACCTTTTTTCACCTTCTAGAAGAACGCCACTTCGCATGGGCGCTGAATTCGTTCAAATCTTCTAAGTACACGGGCCCTGATGGCATAGCGTAACATAAGCATCAGGTGTTGTTGGTGGCTGACCAGCAACAAGACTACGTTAGTGTTCCAAAGGTGGAACTGCTAAAATGGCGTGCATAACGAAGATCAGTAAGACCTCTCACGTCGGTGACAAGTATTTAAGGCCCTTTAGGATATCCCCGTTTCTGCCTTCATTAAAGGAAGGTCTGCTTTGCACGCCGCAGTGACAAAGCTGGAAGAAGCTTTTCTGCACAAGGAATTTACTGTAGGCACATTTTAAGACATCAAGGGTGCCTTCGCAAATGTGGGTCTGGATGGAGCTATTAAAGTCCTCGAAAGGTTTGAGGTGGAATCGAGCCTCAAGCTCCTTATAGCACTTAAGCATCCCTTAAGATTAATAGGCTCTTTCCCCACTGCCCTAGATCTTGGTGGTTAATGATCTACTTAAAGAACTAGAGGAATGAAGCGACGTTATTCTTATGGTTGAGGGAAAATTCCTAAATACCATCTACGAGCTTATTGAAGGTTGCCTTAACGTGGTATCTAACTAGGCCACCTAGCTCGCCAATTCAAGTAGGTAAGTCTGAAGGAGCAATTTGACAAAGAACCGAACTACAAGATTTTAAAGGACAATAAATCTGCTTTTGACTCAGTGTGGCATGACGAGCTCCTATACAAAATGAATCAATTTAATTTTTCTATTGAATTAACTAAAATCGTTCAAAACCTTCCACAAACTACTAGTTAGTAATAAATAGAAGATTCTTTTAAACCGGCAGAAAAAATCAAGCAATTTTTTTGTAGAAAACGCAAGGCGTGGAGACATTCCCAGAGGGGTTGAGACTTATCAGTAGTACCAGAAAAATTCAGCATAGAATAATGCACCATAGTACTTGGCTGTCTCCGGATCGAAAAGCTACCAACCATATCGATCATGTTGTGATAGACGGAAGACGCGTCTCCAGTGGTTTAGATGTGTGTACTCCCCGGAGTCCTAACATCGACTCGGACCAAGATACGTACCCGCCCATGTGCAGAAAAAAACGCACATCCACAAACGTAACGAAGGTTCGACTTCCAGAAGTTGCAATCATAACAAACAGGCGAACGATTTTCTACTCGACTTGCACTCTTGCTCTCTGAGAGCACTAATCGATATAAGGGAACCATGGGGCGGTTGCAAACGAAACCATTGAATTTCGAAAAATGAAAACGAACGGATGGAACGATTAGGAGTGATAGAGAGAAAACAGACTGCCCACCTCGCAATGTTAAAATCAAGCACAACATGTGCGGGATAGGATAGATACCGAGAGTTGAAAAGGGAAACGAGACGCATTTGCATACACTAAAAGAGAGAGGTCGAAATGCATGAGTATGAGGAGATTGACAAGCTTGCCGTCAAGGGTGATGCTCGAAAATTCGAGCATATATAGGGTTATATAGAACGTATTGTGTGGGCAATAAGTAGAATCTTCTATAAGAGTGTATAGAGTCCATTACATCTGCTTTCTTCAGCCTGGATACAGAAAAGAAGCAAAAGGACAGTGGTAAAATGGACGAAATATCTCCTGTCATCAAACAAACAGTCGTCGCACTTGCGACTACTCTCCAACGCCACTGTTGACAGTCATAACTTCAAAGTCGTAGATCATTTCGCGTATCTTGTAACCAGTATCAACACCAGCAATAATGTCAGCCTCGAAATCCGAAGCAGAATAACTCTTGCCAACAGGTGCCAATTTGGACTGAGTAAGCAATTAAGAAATAAAGTCCTCTCTCGACGAACAAAGGACAAACCCTATAGGTCACACTGCTATATAATAAGAGCCGATGACAACATCTGATGAGTCGACGTAACGAGCTTTCGAAAGAAAGGTTCTGGAATATATGGTTCTTTGCGCATTGGCAATGGTGAATATCGCATTCGATGGAACGATGAGCTATATGAGTTACACGACGACCTTGACATAGTTCACGCTGGCTAGGTCACGTCGTGCGAATGGATGAGAACGCTTTAGTCCTGAAGGTATTTGACGCAGTACCGGGTGGAGAGGAAACTGGCTGCACTTGGTATACTGAATTGGTGCCAAATTGCGAAAAAAAGAAACGACTGGCGCGCTGTTGGAAACTCGACTATAGCTGCGTAAGTGATGTCTTCGCCAATACTCAATTGATGTTGGTCGCCTTGTCGAGGGGAATGGGCTTAAGTAATAGTTCAGTGTGTATCCCAAAGGAAACGCACTCTACTCTTACGAACTAAGAGGGACACCTCATAATACCCACAATGGTGATATGGATGAATAAACCCTAAGTTTCACGCTCATTTCCTAATGTGGAAGTACGAGGATACCCGCACCAGCACCACCCTAAGCCAAGGTGTTGAGGTACTCGTGGCGAGGGCTGAATGGTCAGCGGAAGGTAGCGAATAGCTGATCGGGAAGACGACCGTTCGGGATGCGGATGCTCTGGCGAGGTCGGAGGTATTAAACCTTCTCTGCGCATACCAGCTCTGCGGACGAGCGAGCAACCCTTTCCGGCTTACTTGTGGGAACAGACATGAACGAAACTAACATAAAAACAACAACAACAACCAATTTGACGACAACAGCGACGACAAAAAGAAATGCCATGACATATAGGAATCCTATAAGGGAATCCGAAGAAAACGAATTACTCTCTTCCAGCCAGGAAGCGAGTAAGAGTACTGCAGGACATACCAGCCAAAGTATACCGGTAGGTATAGCAGCGGAAAAATCCAATCTAAGGGAGGAAGCGTCCACCTCCAAAGCTGCCATGAGCACCAACCAAAGTGCACTGGCGAAAACAGGAGAAAACAGGAAAAAGAGTAAGAAACAGGAAAAGCGAAAGAAGAGGAAAAACCGGTACCAGAGGGCAGTCTTCATACTGGGAAAGATAGCCAAAGATCAGTCAGTCGTTATCCCAGTTGATGAGACAGAAACAAAGCTATGTGGAATACGAAAGCTTCCTGAAAAGGAAGAGAGCAAACAACAGAGCGATTCCCAAAAAAGGAATCGCTCTGTTACAGAACTGCAAGGAACTTTGCCCAAAAAACCAAGGCGGAGTGAAGGTGAACATGACAGTACAGCAACAGTAAGGCATTTCTGCGATGTAGCCAGAGATAGCATACAAGTGGCTATCATAGACGGAAATTCCTCCTCTCCGAGCACAATTTAGGAAAGATGGGTGGAGATCGACGTCAGATTGTCGAGTATGGCGCTAAGCTTTGTACTCGACAAATCTGCGGGTCCTCACCCAGAGTTTGACTCCTCTGAAACCCTTAGGAGTTACGGTGCCATCAAGTGCGCGGACCAGGCCTCTATAGATTTCCTGATGGGTAGTGTTGCTGAAATCAGCAACGCCTTTGCAGGCCTCCACCTGAAGCTTCCACCCGCCAGGAACATCCCGAAGAGATCTCGTACTCGCACTTGACTACCCCTTCTAGAGGAGCCGGACAAAGAATTCCTGAGATGCATTAAGCTGTAGAACAAAGCTATACGTGGTATAGATGAATGGCAGCTGATCAAGGAGGAAAAACCCAATAAAGCAAGCAGACTAGTCAGTTAACACAGACACCATCAAAAGGCTAAACAGCAGTAACTATAACCTTTTTTACACTCGAGGTAAACCTAGGGCATGCATTCTTATCAATAGAAGTATAAAAGCACGTCTTTGTCCAAATTACAGAACAGCACAGTGGAAAAGATGGAACAGAAGGAAAATCATTTCTTCCTGGTCTCGGCCTACATGGACCATGACGAGGACATACCACCGGTACCACTCACAAGCACTCCGCACCCGCGAGAAATACAGTACAGCATCCGCGAATACTCCTCTTAAATATCGGAACTCTAGAACAGCATGTGAAAAATTTACCAGTATAGCAACAAAATGCCTTGAAAAGGGAGGCAATAAGAGTATTAATAATCCCTAGGAACTAGATTCAGAAGTAGAGAAGTTGGAAAAAATCTTAACTACAACTTTCAATAAATGTACACCGCTAACAGTTCCGAAAAAGAGAAAGTTTCTTCCTTGGTGGAACAGCGAGCTCAAGAATTTAGAACACAACTAAGGAAAGTTTTCAATGACAGTTTTAGAACCAAAATCTGGCAGCCATTTAAAGATAAAAAAAAAATCAACATGTGGGCCAATCAAAATCCGTGATCACCGGAAATTCCATCAAAACAGTGTGTGAATTCATCAAAAATCAGCCAAAACATGGATTTAACGAATTTTGACCGAACATTTGGGCTTACGAAAGGTGTGTGCACGGTTTGTTCCACACAAATTGACTGACGACCAAAAATTGCTCAGAATCCAACATTAGAAGGCCATCATTAAAGAGGTTTATTTTACCAAACATCACATTCTAACCATTAACCACTCCCCGTATTCGCCTGATACGGCACTGTGTGAATTCTTCCATTTCGGAAAAATGCATTTGCCCATGAAAGGAAAGCGTTATGCAGACGTAGAGGCCACTCAAAAGACTTGCATAGGCATACTGGCGGCCATACCGGCTAACAAGCTAAGACACTATTTGACATGCTTTTGGACCATGTAACTATATATAGCTGTAATACTTAGCAGAAGGAGACTTTGATGCATACATAAAGGGCCAATCAACTGAAACTGGCCTTCACGAGGTGATTAGTGTAATTAAAAAATCACCATACCACAAACAATGCACCATGGCCGCATTTCTAGACGCAGAGGGTGCCTTCAATAATATAGAAGTAAATGCTATAATTAATTCTTTGACATATGGTGCGCAGGTGATACTGTGTGCAGATGGATACTATCGATGCTTGAGAAAAAAAAAGATTTCAGCATCAAACGACGTTGCAACACAAACAAGTTATGTGAGTAGAGGGACGCCTCAAGGAGGGGTCCTCTCTCGGCTTCAATGGGTTGTAGCGCTAAACGAAATACTACTCCAATCAAACGGTGGAGGAGTGAAAGCTGTAGCATATGCAGACGATATAGTGTTGTTGGTATCAGGCATGTTTCCTTCAACAGTCGACGAGATTATGGAAAGAGCACCACGAAGGTTAAACCTGTGTGCTAAAAACAATGGACTAGGTGTTAACCCGAACAAAACAGAAATGATGCTATTCACAAGCAGAACCAAAATCCCTCAGTTTCAACTTCCGGTACTTAACGGTACAACGCTCTCTCCATCCCCTACAGCTAAATACTTGGGGTGGAAATTGACACTAAACTGTCCTAGAAAATAAATATAGAAAAAAGAATAAATAAAGCATATGCGCCTACTATACTTAGAAGACAATCATCAGCAAGAATTGGGGCCTCAAACCTAGTATAATCATGTGGATGTATACGGCTATCATAAGACCTATACTTACATATGGATATCTGGTATGGTGGCCAGCGCTAAACAAACAATACAACTTTAGAAAATTAAATGGAATACAAATAGCAGCATGTGCAGGTGTTACTGGTGCAATTAAGACATGTTCGACTGACGCGCTCAATGCGGTCCTGCATCAACTACTCATAGATATCTTTATTCCCAAAACAGCAGCATTTTCGGTTTTAAGAATAAAATAATTGGGTGGTTGGAATCAGCAGAACTAGCAGAACTATGAACATAGTGGAATCCTAAACAAGCTCAACATTAATAAATCAGACTACATTCTCCCAAAGTTGGATTTCAATAGACATTTCCAGGTGAGGATACCCTCTAGACGAGAATGGAGAAGAGGCTCAATAGGGGAGGAACATACCATCTCCGTCTATACCGATGGGTCCAAAATGGTCTGCGGAGTAGGCATGGGGGTATTTTCCGTTGATCTAGACGTTTCTCTCTATCCGTCTACTGAGCTCGGTTAGCATCTTCCAAGCGGAAGTACTAGGCATAGAAAAAGCCTGCGAAGTTCTATTGGAAAACCACGAGACTATACGTAAAGCAGCAATATTTACGAATAGCCAGGAAGCACTCCTGGCCTTGTCTTCGCCCATGACGAATTCCAGTATAGTCCACAACTGCAAGAAAGCACTAAGCTCAATAAAAGTCAACCTCCAACTAGACTTGATCTAGGTTTCCAAAAAAGCAGACGAGTTGGCAAAGGCAGGTGCTTTCCTTAACTAATCCTAAGCTGAGCTAATACCAAGCTCGCTAGGACCGAACCAAAGGGAGATTAATAGACAATTTCAACAAGTTGCGAATAACAGATGGGAAAACATAACAAAATGCATCATAACTAAACAATTATAGCCAGCATACTATAAGAAAAGAACTAACGATTTAATAAATAGGTCTAAGAAAAGTACCTACAGAGTAACAGCTACCATAACAGGGCACGGGCCATTTGAAGAACATGCGTCCAAAATGGGTATGCCCTACAACAACACCTGCCGAGGCTACGGAATAGCAGGGAACAAGGAAACATTTCTTCACTTTATCTTTGAATGCCCAGCACTATCACAGATCCGACGCAGAAAACTTGGAATCCATCAAGGACCAAATCTTGAATGGATTTCTACTAAAAGCATATCAGACATACATAAGTAGCTTCATCGAAACCTCAAAATGGTTTGAAAGAGAAGGTAAAATGTGATTGCAGATACAGAAGGTTCTATGAATAGTGCATCAAAATGGCACAGCAAGTGCTAATTGACCCGAAAGACAACAGGGCTGCACACCTACCTTCCTCAATTTAATTTAAAAAATTGTATATGATGCTAAACAAACTTTTGAAAATGACACTGAATTTCCCTGGCACCATTATACTGTGAATCTGTACCTTTCGGCTAATACAGGGTAGGACATTTAAAGTTGACCCATCTGGCAACGCTGTAACTTTTAACAGCGCTGACAAATCGGCTAATGTCATACCGCGTTAGAAGCGTCATTCGAAGACAATTTATACCATGGAACAGTACACTCCAAAAGAACGCGCTGAAATTGTTCAGCTTTATATTCAAAATAACTTTTCAATTGTGTTAACTCAACGTGCGTTTCGCAAAAAAAATAAAGTGAAAAGTGCTCCAGTTAAGAACACAATTAAGTCTTTATACGCAAAATTTGTGAACACCGGTAATCTCAGTAATGCCAGTCATGCATCCAGACAACGCACAAGACGTTCTGATGAAAATATCGAAGCTGTACGAGCCAGTATTGAGGAGACTCCATCGACATCGAGTTATCGCCGCTCTCAGGAATTAGACATCTCTCGCACCACTCTCCGACGCATAATTCATAAAGATTTGAAGATGTTTCCATATAAAATTCAAATGGCACAAAAACTAAACCCAGCTGATTATCCGCGACGCCTTAATTTTGGCAAATGGGCAAATGGGTCAACTTTAAATGGCCTACCCTGTATATAGGTAGTGTCGCACAAGCTTCATAAACAAACGGAAAATTATAACTCCAAATGCTGTAATTCAGTTTATCAACACATAATAGAAGTTGTTTCATAACTTTAGTTACCTTTATATGCCTGTGTGATTTTAATTTTTTCTTAAAATGAGTTTCGTTCCTTAGTTTAGACTTCTAAACATACATTGTCATAATTAAGTTTATGGGTCAAACCACTTCAAATTTTGCTAAATCACCGATTTCGAAAATAAGTATTTCATTGGGTGAGGTAACAGATACATATATGTTCGATGATATACATATTTCGTCAAAATTAATTTTTCTGCTAAAGTTATTGAAGGTTGGATGTTAGAGTTTGATAATATTTTAAAATTATTTTATCATAAACTACTGCAGATAACTGTTTGTGATATATTTTTTAGGGTCAATTTGTTTAAATAACAATATTTTACACATATTTTGTTAAACAATTGAAAATTTCAAACTATGTGTCAGAACGCGAAAAACGTTCACCTTTAATAATCTGCAAAATTTGTATTCATTTATCCCATTCAGCAGATATTGAATTTTATCCTCTATTGCGCTCTGAAAACGCGCTGCACATTGACCGACACCCGGTATCGGCTTGCGATAATTACGAAAACTGCTTAGGCAAGTACGAAGAAACAAAACCTATGATCTTTGATCAATTAAAGATAATAAAAGCAATTGCACTTACTTCACATTCGAGAGTAGAGCTGACACAGAAGCATTTTATGGAGGTTATGAAGAATTACCGTTCTCCCGGGACATGTTTACAGCCGTGTATATCAAGCATCCAAAATTATCAAAAGCACAAAAATTATATCACCTCCGATACAAAACAAAAGGTCAAGCAGGCGAAATAGTTAAACAGTTCGCATTAAATGACGATAATTTTAATTTGGCTTGGGAATCTCTGAAAGCTAGATACGAAAGCGAAAGAATACTTGTCGATAAACAAGTAACGACACTAATGAACTTGCCAAAAATTAAGAATGAAACAAGTGTAGAATTCATCAAACTAGAATCCACTGTTTCAAATTGTTTGTCGATTTTATTGACACTAAACATTCCCACAGACAATTGGGACCCCACTCTGGTAAATACACATATGTACCGCAAAATTACCAGAAAATCCGTTACTTTTGTGGGAGTAATCGCTTCCTTCGAGAAGAATATGCCCAACGTGACAACAAATGAAAGATTTTCTGACTACCCAATATGAAATTGCGGAAAGATGAACTCTTCAATGCTTCATTACAGCACATATCCCATCTCACCCCAAAGAAGCGCTTTTACAAAAAGAACCACAGGTTTAATTGCAAAAGCAAATCCCGAAACCTAAAATTCAAAAAATTACAAAAAGAAACCATGGTGCTCAAAGGCACAAGAAGCTCAAACGCTGCACAGCGAAATACAAAGTGGACTAGTTACAGAACTAGTTACCTCCATACCAACTAAGGAAGGGTACAATTCAAACAAGTACCTTAATTCATAATTAAGAAAATTTCAAAGTTAAGGAAACTTTCCCCTATAATAAACAAAACTCTTGAAGATCAGTATTGTGAAGGCTTCTCTAAAGCCACAATTACTCGATCAAATAATGGCTGGTACATCATACGACTACCACTAGAACCACAATTTTCCAATACTCCAGAAATTGGTATTAAAAACAAAGTCAGAATTTCCTCTGGCATTCCCTACAAGGTCTGTCGCCAAAGTAACAGAACTTTTTAAATATAACTGTTTCTGGTGGCGCCACCTATTAGAGGGTATATGAGATAAAAAGTTTGATCTCTTGTTGACATTTCGTAAAAATTTTAAGACAATTGGATAACTACAATCGATATTATCGATCAAAAAGTGACAGCAGCTTTTGGTCATTGGTCGTAAAATGCCTTTTGAACAAAAAGCAAATATTAAATTTTGTTTTAACTTGGGAAAACGTTTACTGAAACATTTCAAATGATGAAAAAAGTTTATGGTGATCAGTGCCTATCCCGTAGTAATGTGCATGAGTGGTTTAAGCGATTCCAAGAAGGTCGTGAGGACCTCTGTGACGATTAGAAGTCGGGCCAGAAAAAGTCGTCTTCAGAAGTCAAAAATAAAGACAATGCTGATTTGTTTTTACGATCCTCAGATTATCGTACGGCAAGAGTTCGTCCCAGCTGGCCAAATGATTAATGCTGTGTTTTACCTTGGTGTTATGAAGCAACTTTTGTCACGCATTCGTCGTGCTCGACCGCAATACCGTGAGGCAGAGTCCTGGCGCCTGTTGCACGATAATGCGCCGTGACCGTCACTGATTTTTTTGACAGAAACCACCATACTAACCATTAATCATTCACCCTACTCACCTGATTTGACACCCTGTGATTTTTACTTAATTGGAAAACTTCATTTGCCCATGAAAGGACACTGGTTTCAGGACATTTCAGCTATCCGAAAGGCGACGACCGATATTCTCACGAGCATTCCGAAAAATTACCTTAAACACTCATTTGAAATGCAAATTGACCGGGCTGAACACTGTATCAAAGCACAAGGAAATTACTTTGAATAAAAAACTATAACTTTTGAAAAATATAAATTTTTTGTAGTTTTTTTCAAACAGTCCTGTTTCTTTTGCGACAAACCTTGTATATTAAAAGCACATACAACTTTTCGGCGCCGCACCAAAAATGATACAAAATTCTGATCCAAAAACCTTAAATATGGCGCGCTTCTACTTGCCAAATTAATGCATAAGCACTTAAACACATTATATAACAAAACTGTTCCAAAGAGATAGAAAATCGACACTTCTAATTTCTCAAATAGAATAAATAAAAAAAATTAACAAAAGCAAAGGATCGCTCTTAACATCCCTACATAAGCGCTCCACATAAGGGTAGTGGGTGGGAATCTGTTGGACAACCTTGAACATCCCATTCAAAAAAATATAATTCCAAATGAAGCCCTCTAATTCTAGAGCTCAAAGCTCAAGGCTAAGGAGCACGCTCTCTGGCCATATCTGAGTCAGACGTGACGTCGCTATATTTCATAATAATAAAGAAAAACAATCATTGCCGATAAAACGACGTAAGGAAAATTTACATAAAAATTATAAATGATAAACCCATAAAAGAACCAACCACAAAGCTGCTTTTAGCATTTGCAGCAAGAATTCAGCGCCATCGGTTACTCCACCAACAGTAAACGTTACACATATACGTATAATACTAGGCAAAATATTCGCCTAGGGCGGCCAGTATGTTTAAATGAGAAAAGCCTCCTACCACTCTACCTGTGAAAAACTGGCACACCCTAGCAAGACAGCTTAAGACAACACAGCACCAACTCAACTCACCACACCTTTACATTAGGGTGGGTCGATTCCGGACTTTTTTCGATTCGGGATTTCTAATAATAAATAAAAGTTGCCTTAGTACTTCCTGATTTCAACTTTTTGTTTTGAGATCGGATTGCATCTTCAACCCCAACTCCGACCTTGAAATTTCGGAAATTCGCCTAAAAGCGTGAAATCGTCTACCTAGCGCCTGAAATACGCTACGTCATTTGCTAAATGAATATTTGAAATGGTATACGTGATCATGGCCGTAGGACGAACCGTTCCCGAGATACGAGCGAAAAGGCAGCGCGCCACAGCGCAATGTGAAAATTGTTGCAGCTCTCACCCAGAACCCACCGCGTGGAGCTGGCTGCTCTTCGGGTTCCTCCCAAGCCCAACCCAACTAACCAACCATGTGTCAGGCTTGTTTTAGTCTGAATCTGTGTCAAATTTATTGATAAAATCAGATTTTGTACTAAACTTTGGCACTTGTTGCCTAGATTTCAGTGTAGAGCGCATAAAACGATCACGAGATTGGGAGCCAATAACTTTAGAAGATGCCTCTGTCACCAGTTTGACGGTTCTCTCGACTGCCACGGTGTGAGAGGGAAATTCACTAAATTTCTATACCTCTGCAATGTCTCCCGGCAGCCCTTTTATGAGTTCTTTGTTAGAAACTGAACAAAGAACTGGTGGAACAGTCAAGGTAATAGTCTTCCAGTTAATCATATCGTAATAATTATTATCTTTGAAATTCAGCTTTGGCACTTTATTACATCTAACCCTTCCATTTACAGTGTCAGACTCTGCTTCTCTGGCTGCCAGAACCAACTTTCTGACTTCTATCCGTTCGTCAGTCATCATACTAAGGAGAATGTTTTCTGGAAGAGCAAAGAAAGCATTCTGTTGAATGGATGAATCGACAACCTTGCGCAGTTTAGCAGGTAAGTATCTCAACCTTTGAATTGCAGCATAGAGATGGCGCGAGCCATCTTTGATTAAACTGTTGAATCTTATTGAGAACCACAAAGGTGAGTAAACTGTAAGTATGTACTTCACCAAAATCTTTATTTCCTTTGTTGGTTTGTCAGTAGAAATGTATAATCTCAGAATTCTATTTACACAGGTGAGCCAGCGAGATTTGCACATGTTACCTGGATGCATCGACGCTAAATCTGAGGAACATTGACCGGAAATAACAGCTTCTGATATTTTATAGAGATAAGCTTGGTCTGTGCTAAGTTGGGTCCGATTAATAACCTCAGAAGGTAATTGACAGGATGGAAAACTTTCAAATTTGACAACAGGCAACTTCTCACAATCAGGGAGCAGTTTACCTATGTCGCCAGAGAATGTATTTGGACTCTTTGAGACACCATCTAGGTGTTCGAAAAGAGCACGAAATGGAAGTTCGTTGAAATGTAGAAGACAAACAACCCACTGTAATGGCCTACCTATTCTTTCTTCTAGTTTCCGAATGATTCCACCTTTCCAACCTGTGTTCGTGTTGGTGCCATCATCACCGACAACTTCTAGATGTTCTACATCAACTGAATTGTCTTGTAAATGTTGCCATATAGCTTGCGTCTCATCCTCAGCTGACCCGGAAGGAGAGGTGACGTGGCCAAAGTAATGACAACCAGGTTCCGATATAAGAGAAATATGTTCCTCTTTGACAGAGTCGCGGTAGTACTTTTCACCTTCGCTGACTTGTGTAAGTGTATTGTCCTTGCGCCGTCAAAATACAGCCCATATACAGAGTCAATACTTTCGGTGTTTTGGAGCTTAACTCCAACACTTTTTTTTGCCCGACTAGTCTTGCATTTGTCAGTGACAAAGCTAGCCTGATCCTCTGTTATCAAACCTTTTTTGGCATCCAGAAAAGCAGATGAAACAATCAAGGCCGCTGCTCTATCACTTACTCCAAATCTTTGGGCAGCTAAAGCAGTGTGTTTTGTTTGGTTTTAGAGGATGGAAGAGAAAATTCATCATCAGCATCGTTTTTGGAAGAATCCATGTGCGACGCACCTACATTGTTGTCGTCTGTATGAGAGTCTGGCTGATCTGAATGGCCACGTGTTCTAGCTGGTAAGTGTTGATGTTGAAAGACGTTTTGAAAGCTTTTCTTTACGTTCATTTTTCTTTGTAATCTTTTTTGTTTCAGGTAGATCAACACTTCCAATGCAAACAATTCTTCTGGTTCTCTGGTCCATGAGAAATGGTTGTTCATTAATAGAACTTTCCTTTCCTTTAGACAAGTGCAGGAAGAAAAATAAAAGCAGCGATGGCAAATAATTTTCCGGCAGAAGAGACAAAGTCATCTCATTTAGAGCTCAAACCTATTGGGTTCCTTAAAAACATTTGTTTAAGAGTCAGAAATTTCTTATGGTATGTGGTGAGCATTTGTACAACTCTGGTGTGTGAAACTATCGGAATAGATGGCTTTTTGAAAGTATTTTCAACCTTTTTTGCAACTATTTCTGTAACCTCTTTACTCCTAGGTTCATAGTTGTCGCCTCGGAGTCGCCCTATACGAAATCTTTCAAACTGATAACACAAAAGAACATCCTTGTAAGTAGCTAACTGGGGCTCAGAGAGATTGTACGGATATATGCCAAACACAGGACATTTCTGTCTAAATTTAAATTTAGATACAGACATTATGAGTTCTGTGTTCTGTTGAGAGAATATAAGTGATAGCACTCGGCGAAATCAACAAGAGTGAAGGAACTCGATGAAAAAATATTTATGTGGAGACCAGTCCGAACGTGTCGTATGGCGCAGGGAAATAAATGTAAGTGATAGAACTCGGCGAATGTCTTATACATTTTGCCATGAGATGCATATTTCAGGCTAGGTAGACAATTTCACTATTTTAGGCGAATTTCCGAAATTTCAAGGCCGGAGTTGGGGTTGAAGATGCAATCCGATCTCAAAACAAAAAGTTGCATTGGAATCAGGAAGTACTAAGGCAACTTTTCCGCGCTTTAAAAAAATCCCGAATCGAAAAAATGCCGGAATCGACCCACACTACTGTACACCAACCCACTCCACAAAAAGGGTGGACAACGGGATGGCAGTTTTATACTTTATACATCGTTACACGCATCCATACTTACATTCGCCACCAACATTCGCTATATACTATACATTCGATCATCAAGACTTTCCGTTTGCAACACTTGTCTCGCGCGCTACAGTTTGAACTTCGACCGCATGTTATCTGGCGCGCTATCTACATACGCTACATTCGTTATCTAAATAATTGAGACATTTAATTTTAAGAAAAGGAACATTTTTATACAGTTAAATACTTCTTTAATAAACTATATTTTATAATACACACTTAATGCGGTGTTTCTATTTCAAATGTTCGTGATAAACATTTAGACAATTTAATGATTCGAAAAGTACAAATAGAGATACATATGTATGTATCTATTTGTTACAAACTTAAGCGCAATAAATAATAAAGAATACTAGGAGATATAAGATCCCTACTTTCGGGGGTTTATGTTTTCAAGCTGTTAATAATGTAAAATTCCTTGATAGAAAACTTTCATGCAGGAAAAATAATGAAGAGAGAGTAAGGAAGACATCAGTTACTTTATATTTCTGTAGAGGAGCTTTAGGGAAAAGCTGGGAACTATAACAAAAGATAGTGTTTTGGCTCTATGAAACTTGGAAAGCAAAGTCAATCATAATCTAGCACCCGTGGACATTGCCAATAGGTGTATTGCTGCGAAATGTGCTCTTAGGATCAGAAAATCTAGGTGTCCGAACAAGAATTTAATTGCATAAATGAAAACTTGGATCACTACGTCCTGTGAGACTACGGGCCCTTCATGCCTAGAGTAGAACGAAGAGATTTACTGAACTACTTGAGCTGAGCAATGCATCATCTTGCTACAAATAAAATATTGTCGGACAAATTGTCAACATCCAGGCACTTTCTTAAGCCTTTGCGAAACAGAGTTTGAAACATCTCGGCAATCTTACTTGATATGTGACACACACCGGATAAAATAAAACGAAAGAATGCAAGTGAATATGAATGGTAAGTATAATAACCAGCAAATACTATGCAAAATGTTTATTCTAAAAATTTAATATTTCCTTCTTCTTTATTTAGCACCAAAAAGAGGAGGCTGCCTTGGTCTGCAGACAGGGAAGTGGCTATTCTCGGTATTATGAATATACGAGAGAAAAAGCACGAATCAATTGAGAATCAAAAAAAAATTAGCTGATCGGTAATCGAGTAGCCGACTGTGTGAAAGGAGTAAACGGTTTCTGAAACAATCTGACTTAACTCAATTAATTTGACTGCGCGAAAAGGCTATTAAATTATCATAAGACTTCAGAGAATAATGAAGTGGTGAAAAAAAATTATCTCCGAACATTTTTCATATTGGAGACAGCTTTAACGCCTTCTTTTTGGCTAATCTATGCTATAAGCTGTAAAAAAGCTCATATATTATGTAAACTAACACCTAGGTTTGTTTCATATCTAATTATATTATATTTTAATTTTTAATCATCCGGGTGAAAAATGATTATATGTGACACTGCATAATTGGCAAATAAAAATAATTACAACATTAAAAACTCACTTTCTTTATATTTTGTATCACTTGAGATATGTGAATTAATTCGTTTTGAGTCTGTGAGATCTTTCAACATGACTTCACAACTGTGAAGTAACGAGTCTCCAAATCTTAGTTTAAGTAATTCCAAGTTTCTTATTTCTTTATCCGCATTGAAATCCAAGTAAGTTAGTAACCGATCTGCCATTAAGTTACGGTATTCGTTCATAAAAAGTTCTTTACTTCCATATATGTCAACTACCATAGATATTATATCGGCTGAACGGTTGACATTGATTAACTGAGCGCGTGCTGTCTGATCGATGCCATAAGAGTCTGGCAACCAATTTTCCCAATTGTTCAGTTCGTCATTAGGGTCTAGTTTCGCATTTTCTTTACTTGATTCTCCTTTAGCTAATTCTTCTGTTAAATCAGTAGGGCCTTCTTCAGTCAGACCTGTTACCACACGCCTCACAGTATCACTGCGTTTGCGAAGATAATCTCTTATTGGTGTAGTAACTGTTTCTAAAATAATTCCACTGTTATCAAGATATCTGATAGCTTTAATTGCGGCAATATATCCAGTTAAAATATCCATTGTATTAACGCCAGGATGTAATACTCGAACTTTTAATGTATTCGTCAGAGTTCGAATGAAATGTTTTCTCATATCTATCTTTTCCATGCAAATCTTTAAATCATCTATGGCAGGAATAGAATCCGGAAAATCTAAAATTAAAAAATAAACTTAAACTTAAAACTTTTAAGAAGCTTTTGCTGCAAAACGCTGAACAATGTCTACGAAATGTATGATGGGGACAACATAAAAATATTAGATAAACCATTTTCGCAAATGAGATTAATTACGTAATAAATAAAAAAACATTCTTAATCTTCATTTAGTCACCGGCTTACCGCCTTTCCGCAGTAACAACGCAGCTTTTATTGTTCTCATTTCAGCAATGCTGCTGTTTCAATGTAAATAAATGAAAATTCACCACCTGCTCTACCGTTCGTAACGTGATTATTTGCGCGAATTTATTTTTTTCCGGAGAAACGAGTTACCTTTCTTAAAAGCAGGTTCGCCAAACACATATAAGAGTTAAATAAAATTATTTTTAATAGGTTCACGATTTTTATACTCTTGCAACCAGTTGCTACAGAGAATTATAGTTTTGTTCACCTAACGGTTGTACGTATCACAACTAATCGAGATAGATGTAGAGTTATTTATATATAAATGATCAGGGTGATGAGAATAGTCGAAATATATATGATAAAACTTGGTATGTAGATTCCTTAGTAGAAAAATAAATCGAGTTTGTAGATGGGCGTAATCAGACCACTGCCATGACCGCAAACAAAACCCCCAACAATCAAACTCTCCGGTTCAAAATTATAAGAACTCTTACCGACAGTATTAAAATGGATGAAATCAGAAGATAACCCCACTCATTCCCCATATAACGGCACTATTCTACTCTAGAAATTCAAAAAAATCTAAATTTTTTTTCATAATTCGATAGTTTTGATATTCAAAAATATCTCCATAAAAAGATTTTTCAAAACTCAAAATTATTTTCAAATTTATAGCCATTTTAGTGACGTGGCAACTGGACCGGTTGAGCGAATATCGTATAACGTAAAACTTTAAACGTGTTTTTCTTGAAACTACTTTTTTCCACACGGTACCGGCATTATCTCAAGTTCTATACAACCGATTTACTCGAAATTTTGTGTGAACCTTCTTTATAATAATAATAATAATAATAATAATAATAATAATAATAATAATAATAATAATAATAATAATAATAATAATAATAATATAATAATAATACCCAACGGTTACCCTCCTCCCGTCCAACCGACGCGAGGGGCGCAATCCGCGAACGAGCGGAATTGGCCGAGTCATAAAAGGCAAGAGAGTTTTAAGCGTTGCGATCTTAAGCTGCTCAGCTACAGAAACAAAAATTTCTACAGCCAAAATTAAGAATTAAATTAAAGTTTATAATTTTTAAATGTTACTTGTTAAGAGTAGATAAGATAATTTTTTTAATTGTAGAAAGTGAGTCTGTTAAATCAAATGTGCTGGAATGAAAATTGAAATCATGACATATACGGCGGAATGGTTCGTTTAACTCAAAATTTGTTTTAGAAAATTTTAAAAGTAAGGGTCTAAACTGCCTAGTAGAGCGAGCGGGGACGTTAAAATTAATATCAGATAAGAGAGATGGGCTACAGACTGACCCATTCATGAGTTTTACAAGAAATATTATACCAAGCATCTCCCTACGACTAGCGAGTGTCGGGAGATTTATAAGTTTTAAGCGGTTAGTGTAAGGGGGAAGATTTAAACTGGAATCCCAATGCAAATGATTTAAGGCAAAAAGTAAGAATTGTTTTTGAACGGACTCTTTTCCCAAATGGACTTGGTAACTAGGGTTCCATACCACAGAATCATACTCTAATATAGGCCTCACCAGAGATGTAAAAAGAATCTTTGTGGCAAACGGATCTCTAAATTCTTTAGACCAACGTTTAACAAAACTAAGATCGTCTTTAGCTTTAAAAACCGTGGAAGATACGTGAAGATTAAAATTGAGTTCGGGGTCCATAGTTACTCCCAGATCAACAAAACTGCATACTTGCTCCAACCTAAAGTTTTGTATTGTGTATGAAGTTGGGTCTACAGATCTACGTAAAAAGCACATTGTTTTACATTTTTGAGGTTCAATGGCATGTCATTTCTATCACACCAAGAAACTAGGTTGTCTAATTCTGTTTGCACTGGCATCTTTCGTTGTTTGAAGCATACGTTTTAAAACGTTTTACATCGTCAGCATATAATAAGACGTTTGAAAACTTAACAACAGATGATATGTCATTGATAAATAACAATAACAGAATTGGACCAAGATGGCTACCTTGTGGAACGCCTGGAGGAACATTGATTATGTCAGAAAAAGTATCGTTAAATAAGACTTGTTGAATTCTATTGCTAAGATAAGAAGCAACCCATTTTAGAAATATTGGTTGAAAACCAAGAAGATCAAGTTTATTCAAAAGAATTGAATGGTTTACTTTATCAAAAGCTTTACTGAAATCTGTGTATATAACATCAGTATTCTTATTCTCCCTAAAGCCAGCTGATACATGTGCTACAAATTCAAGCAAGTTAGTTATTGTAGATTTCCCTTTACGAAAACCGTGCTGAGAACAAGAAATTAGTGGAGAGATCTGGAAGGTTATGTCGTCTGTTATAATTGCTTCAAAAAGTTTAGGTATTGCAGACAACTTTGCTATTCCCCTATAGTTTTCAATGGATGACCTAAATCCACTCTTATGTAAAGGAATTATAAATGACTTTTTCCATATGGGTGGAAATAAGCCTTGCATAAGAGATGAGTTAAATAGTTTTGTTAGGGGTTGGTGTATATATTTGGGACATTTCTTAAGAAAGCATGAGGGAATCATATCTGGGCCATAATTGTGTGATTGTTCTAACATGTTCAACTGATATAAGTCGTCTTCTTCGGAAATGGTAGGCGCATTAATGACAGAAATCGGACATAACTTGTGCTGAAGCGGAACATTTTTTGGAGATTTTGGAGAGTAATTGGACTTAAAGAATTCAGCGAACATATTAGAAATGGTGTGATTGTCACTAGACATACTAGACTTATATTTCATAGCGGACGGAAAGTTAGAAATCCTGCGTTTGGAGTTGACGAAACCAAAGAACAATTTTGGATTACGTATAATATTATTTTTTGCTTTATTTATATAATTTTTATAACATATTTTGTTAAGTTCAGCAAATTGTCGACGCAATTTAGAATATTTTGAATAGTCAGCAACTAAACCAGTTTTTTTAAAAAGTTTAAAAGCACGAGATTTTCTATTTTTTAATTTACATAATTCTTTCGAAAACCATATATTAGAACTCCTGTTTTGAGTAACAATACACTTCGGAACATATTTTTCAAATAAGTTTAAAATAGTTTCATTAAAGTGGGAAGCACTAAATTCAATATTGCCACTGTAATCTGGCCATATTACTTTAGAAAGTTCGTAATTAATCTTCTTAAAATTAGCTTTCGCAAAGTTGAACCGAACACAAAGGTCTTGTGTATTGTTAAGAGCAAAGTTGGTTATGATTTCGATGTTAATTTCCAAAGCAGGATGATGTGGGTCCTCTGGCCGAACCAAAGGATCACATCGGACAACGGAGAACATTGAAGCGTTATCAACATAAACTAGATCTAAGAACTTACCAAACTCGTTTGAAATTAAATTAATTTGGTTAAAACCCAACTCCGACATTTCATCTAAGAACTCGTTAAAACATAAGCGAGTACTAATAGGAATTGTATAATCATCATTAGAGTTCCATGATACGCACGATAAATTGAAATCTCCCAAAACAATCATGGAATCAGTATTATTAGCCATTGAGGAAACCTTCTTTATTAATGAAGCATGCTGCAAATATACAGATATGTCCGAGTGAGGCGGTATGTAAGATAAAGTTAAGTAGATATGGCCACTATTAGCGCAAATACGAATGCACTTAAATTGTATGAAGTCTGCATGCGGAACATCGACTTCTTCAGATGGAATTGAAGAATGAACAGCAAACAAGACACCACCTCCTTTTCTGTTCAGCCGGTCATATCTAAAGATTTCGAATTCGCTGTTGAATATTTTATTATCAAAAATGTGAGGCTTTAGCCAAGTTTCCGTGAAAGCAATGATTTTAAGGTTACAATGAATGCTGTTTAAATACAAATCAGCAAGTTTTGTATTAAGACCTCTATCATTTTGATAATAAACAATCAGCGAATTATTGTTAATTAGTTTTTTGTAAAACTGGGATTTCTTGGCAATTTGGTGATAACTACAGGGGGCTTATTACGTTTGTGCTCGAATTCGCGCACAAAAACCCCCGATGGCCAGAATGAGTTATCAAGTATCGACTGAAAACTGTCTGCGGATACGTTGATTTTAAACGACAAAATATCTCTGTTGTATTTGAAATTAAATTTACGGATGTCTGTGTCTTCCATTTTTAATTTCGACGAGATGTAATTTTTTATATCGTCGACTGTGGTATCCGCAGCAAGTATCGAGACATATATTGCCTTTTTCCGCGGTATTACCACTAAGTTTTTATTAGCAGATTTAGACGTATTTGCAGGCGGATCTTGGGAAGTTTTTCGCTTACTGTGTTCAGTAACAGTTTTCACTGTGTCCTGAGCAGACGGAACTTTCTCACCTTGAGGACAAGGGGAAGACAGATTGATAAGGTCGATAGTGGGTGGGGGCATTCGTTTTAAGGAATATACAGCGGTATCTTCATCAGACGGACGTTTAGGTTTTGATGAAGGTTTTTGATTCTCTTCCTGAACATTTAGGCATTTAAATGATTGAAAAAGCATTTCATAATGCCTAAATTTTTCAGTAAGGGTTTCAAGCTCATGGCCAATCTCCTTGAAACCATTGCGCGCTTGCTTAAAGACTTTAAACAATTCCAATTCAGTTGGTCTGCACTTTAAGCAAGCCCAGCGCAATCCCTTACTGTCAAGAATTGAATCTAATATCCTACCTGTCAGTCCAGCACATTTAAGATGGGCAAGCCCATCACAAAGCCAGCAAGAAACAAAGCGTTCCGACTCGCCTTTTACAGAGCAGTTCGGAAAGTTACAAGTCATAATGAGTAAAAAAAAAAAAAAAAAAAAAAAAAAACAAAAAAAAAAAACAATATTAAATAGAAATATAAAAATGGTAAATAATAAATGAACAACGAGCAATTACAAAAATATTTATGACAAATGAATGCAATAAAAATTGATGGTTATCAAAGATAACAACCAATGTAGCGATCAGTTTGAGATGCACTGTAATACGCGAAAAGTAAGAAACCCGCGAACAGCTGTGGACAAAGATGGAAACGAATAAAAACAAGAAAGAAATTTAAGTAAGGAAAGTAAATTAACACTAACAATTGCACTACTTAAAATGTAGCACAACAACAAATTTAAAATGACTCGGCGGAATAAATTCAAATTAGCCAACACACAATTACTAAATATCAATTGATTCAACAGCAATATATAACGCTGATACTTATCGTAAAAGATCACTTAATCCAGACACTTTCAAATAAAGCTTTAAATAAAATTAAACAAATTCGCCAGAGCACGAAACAAAGCACAGCTGAACACGAGAAGGGTTGCCAAAATATATAATCCTTTATCGTTCCTACCAGCATCGTGTCAAAATTTTTGTTTTTAATATTTAAAAAAAAGTAAGGAATTTCAAAAAAAAAGCGTAAAAAATGATTTTTATTTTCAGGTAGTCGCCATTTTTCAAAAAAATTTTCTTGTTGCTTATTAAGAATTTCTTTTGATTTTTTTTTTCAGACCACCAGGAGAGTCAGGATCAATGTCACCAGGATGCGCCATTTTATTACACATGTCTCTCCAAGCAATTAATATAACACGATGAAATGTTCAAGGCCCTAGACACCGATTAGTTTGTCCCCAGTGCCTATAGTTTACCTTTGATCGAAAATATTGGTCAATGTGTGAGATACATAATTGAAAATCACGGAAAAGATAACATAACCTTTCTCTGACAATGGTATATTTGTATGTCAATGTTGAATCGGGACGATGAAGATTTTCGAACTTCCTGGAGAGTTTGTACTGCATACATTGATAAATATGTGAATTAACTCCATGAAAATGAGAGAGCGTGTTTTACGTCTAACAGTATAACTTTGGGTCTAAAATAAATAAATAATAAAATGTGAATTTCGTGGAAAAATCAGGTTTGGAGCCCCGTACTACCTCGCCGGTGTGACTTTCGACTTTGTCGCAATGGGCACTTTTGTAGAGTGTTCAATTCTGAGAAATATGTGTCTAAAGTCAAAGTGATGCAATAAAATGCCTCTGAGCTATACAAATTTAAAGATAAAAAATCCCGATTGTCGTGTATTTTGAATGGAAAATTTTTTTTAGGGTATTTACATTTAATTTCATGATGGGATTGAAAAAAATTAGCAGTTCAAAAAAAAAAAAACACCTTAATGTGTATATATAAATACCTTAAAGTATTTTCCTGGCTTTAATTCTTGCAAGTTGTAAGAATATAAAATGTTCGGTTGCACCCAAACTTAGCTCTTTCTTACTTGTTTATAATTGAATTTAAATTTTGGCGATTACATTATGAAAGAATATAACAGAAAAGCTAGATGTGCGCAAAAACATTTATACAAATTGAGCAATGGCATCGTGAGGAGATGAGTCGATATAGCGATGTTCGTCCGTTTTGAGATATCAATGTGATATGGTGAACACGTCTTTCTCACAATAAGAAGCACGTCATATGATGGAACCGCCAATAGCAGGCCACTATAACATTTAATAGCCACACAAACTAACCGATCCAGATCAAGTTTTTGTATCAAAAATTTTTTTTTTTTTGCAAATTAGCTTTACATATTTTTGCATTGTCGAAGTTCAGACCAAACGATTGTAGCACAAAGCTTCCAAACAAACTGACCGATCAAAATCAAGTTATTGAATGAAAATCTTTTTTATAAGTTAACTGTATTATAGCTTACCAAAGCAATATAAATAATAAAATTTTTGGTTCACAGGAGGAATTTCCTAAATCATATTTACAATTTTGTAAATCATAATTTATTAATATGATTTAGTACTTACCAATTATTATACTAAAAAACTGTTCGATAATGCTAAGAGCCAAATGTTCATACAAAAAGTATGTTAATTTAACTTTGAATCCTTTTATAATATTAGTAGTACATGTATCAGGAGTTTGTGAATGCATGCATACATGACTAAAAATTTTCCTCAGCCAATTGATTATAGTCTCGTCCAGCCACTAGAAATATACAAAACAAAACTTTAAAGTTAAAAAAATATAAAAAGTAGGTAGGTAATGACTATTAGTGTATTTTATAATGGCCCAATATTTTTTACAACATTTAATACATACATATAATTGTTTACCAAAAATTTAGCAGTCATTGCTGTTTTTATTTTCCATCTGTTATTTATGTGAAAAATGTCATATAAAACCCGGATTTTACTATTTTTCACATAGCAAATTTTCTATCGCCAAAATTCAGCTTTATATAAATATTTATCAAATTAATATTAAACATTAAAATAATAGAAAACAACAAAAAAGTGCTAAGTTTTATTGAGTCGAAAATGTTATACTTTCGCAATTTTTGATTACTTAAACAACACTATATATATCTGAAATATTTCTTCGGAGATTCTACCGTTGCCTTGGATAATAATCCATACCATATTTAGTTAAGATAACTTAACTAATAACTAAGATATTTCTTATGTCACTTTGTATGGCAGCAACATGCTATGATGAGCCGATAACGGCGGTTTCGACAAATTTGCAGCTTCTTTGCGAAGTTTCATTTTTTTTCATTCAGATATTATTGTTTAGTGGCTCCAGTAAGTTCAAAATTTGATATGAGTTTTCATGAGACAATCACCCCTATACCGCACCTATCATCTGTATGAGTATAGATACCGAGCGACAACTCAGTTTTTTCACAAAGTAATTGCTATATGTTGTTTTTTTTTTAATACGTTTTTATTAGCTTCACTTGTATGTTTGTTTGTAACTTTCTTCAGTGGTACTGAAACTTTGAATATTTGAGTGACACTGTAAGAAGGCGGCCACAAGTTTTAGCAGCTCACCAAAAAGTTGCGCTTAAAAGAATACAACGTTTAAACAAAAGTCTGAACTATTGTTGATAACATTTGAATAACATACTCGTATACCTGTAAGAAGGCATGGAAACTGAATAATGCAAGAGGCCTTTTTATATCGAGAGAATCGTTTGAAGGAAATATTTTTATGGTACATTGTGATATATTTTGCATGATCGACTCTCGTTTGCGCCAACTGAAGAAACCGGACACTTGTTTTGGTGGTATAAATGTCTTACTCTTCGGTGATCTAATTTCTTTTTACTTTCTGTCAGAGGACATCAATTATTTCAACAGCTAGAACATATGAAACGTGCTATACATCTGTGGCGACAATTATGCCTTGTTGGACTTCAACAAAACATGCGTCAACAAGAAGACACGATATTAATATACAGTGGCTCACATCGTAAATCGGGCAAGCAATTGACAAATATTCTTTGCTTATTTAAAATATGTAAAACCTATATTCCCTTGTAAGTATTTATCGATTCTATTTACTTACTAATGATAAAACTTAGTATTGTAAAAACAGATTTCATAAACATAACGGTACCCCAGTAAGAAAAAAAGGAAAAATTCTTTATAAATACGGTCACACTAAATGTTGTGCAATTTATGCGCACGAAGCAGACAGAAATTTTTACCATTAGAATTGTGTAAACAAGTATTTTTTACACACGACAATTTTAGTTTGAATCTTCGTTTTGGTAGGTGAACTTTATATTTTATTTCTAAAATGGGACGTAAAATAAAACAATCCATGTGTGAGGAACGAGCGTAAATTAGTTGTTCATCATTATTTAAAAGGAAAAACAGAGCGAATATACATCGCCGATATACAGTCCTGGACACATAAATAGCACACTTGGTCATCAAATGAGAAAACTTTATATTATTCCATTAATTCTATTGGTTTCAGATCTGGGTTTTGCACAGGCCACTTATATATTCTAAATTTTTTATTGCCGAGGCCATGCTTTACTACCTTTGCGGTGAGGTGGATTGAAATACATATAACTCTATTTTATTTTTCAGTATATCAAAATACTAAAACTGGTCCACTTTACCATTTATTCGAACAATTGGCACTATGCCATGCCATGAAAACACGCCCCAGACCATGATACTTCCACTGCCGTGCTGAGCTTGTCGCTCAAAACCACCTTCTTGCCAGTCGAGTTTTGATGTGGCGTTTTGACAGGAGTGGTTTCTTATTGGTAATTTGTCCAATAAGTTGATATGCTTTGAGTCGTCTTCCTACAAGCTTTCTGGACACGTCCACACCATATTCGTCATTAACTTCGATCATAATTTATCTGGCTGACTTAAAAGGACCCACTTTGCTCTTCCGTACTGTGTTTTTGTCAACACTAATATCGGTTTTACGTGGTCCTGGTTTTCCTGATACCTTTTTATTGACACAAGGTGTGTCTGTTTTGTTGCATAAAGAGCATTTTACAGTTTCGGAGAGCAATATACTTTTTCAGCAATTTTGGCAGGATCTTTTCCTTTTTTGCTCACATTTGACACAAGGACTCCCTTTTCCGGCGTGGAATGTTTTTCCTTCTCATTTTAATGAAATATCCATGAAATAATTATATATTTGCAGAATTAAATTAAAAACATGCGATAACCTCATACAAAATTCAAAAAAACTGCGAACTTAAAAATGTGCTATTTATGTGTCCACCTCAAATCAACACTATACGCAATAAAATTATCGCGTAGAAAATTAATAGAAAATAAACAGTATTTTTGTGCAGGGAAATGAGCCTCATAACGGAGATAAATTATAATTAATATGGGATTCAGATGTGTGCTATTTATATGTCCATGGCTGTAGTTAATAAAAGTAAGTCCACTGTACATGTAGTTTGAAAAATTCATCTTAAGAGAAGTTCAGAAAGATCCTTTTCTTTCTGCGCCACAACTAGCGATTGCACTAAAAGACAATTTTCAACTTCATGTCCGCGTGGAAACTGTTAGGAGAGTTCTTCCGAAAATGGACATTAATGGGAGAGTAGCTCAAAAAAAGCCTTGCATTAGTTCGAAAACCAAAAAGGAGCCCCTTGATTTTTCACGCGAACACAAATCGAACGATTTTTCATTTTGGAGCCAGGTAACGCACGAATCCAAATAAAAAAAGCTTTCCTTAGTGACTATTTCTATTTTAAAAGTGTTGTTTACAGATGAGATGAAGTTTAATTTGAAGGCAGGCGTTATGTGTTGCGTAAAAGTAATCAGAAGTACAACAATAAAAGTTTAAGTTTAGGTAAGTTTAATTTATTCGGATCCGAAGGTAGGCGATATGTGTGGCGTACAACAATAAAAGTTTAAGTTTAAGTAAGCTTAATTTGATCGGATCCGAAGGTAGGCGTTATGTGTGGCGTAAACGTAATCAGAAGTGCAACAATAAAATCACAAAAAAGACAGTGAAGCATGGAGGAGGTTCCGTTATGGTCTGGGGATCCATGGTTGCGTCAGGTGTAAGCAAACTTCATTTTATAGATGGAATAATCCTAAAGTTAAACGTAAAGGAAAGGGTGCACATGTTGGCAGTTTCCGATAGTTTCAAGTTCTATCAGAACAATGATCCAAGCACTCTTCGCTGATTGCAAGGACCTAGCTTCTATATAATTGCCCCAAAGCCCGGACCTTAATGTTTTAAAACATCTGTGGGACGAGCTCGGTGGCAGGGTGAAAATAAAGGGTGCTCCAATAAAAATCAATTGAAGGCTGTGTTACAAGAGTGGAAGAACGCAACTAAGTATTGAGTTGTCTAATTTTATCAAGAATTAGTATTTTAAGTTGTATTTGCCGACTTTCACCCTGAAATGTTTTTTATTGAATTTTTATGTATTGATTTCTATTTCCTTTATTATTAAAAATATCAAATTCTTTTGTATTACAAAATATGTATAAATAAATAACTTCGAAATAAAACCAGTATTTTATCCATATAATTTAGATTTAACTAAACAAATTACTAAATAATTTAATGATTAGGCTTGCCCGACTTACGATGTGAGCCACTGTATGTGTTTAATGCTTTAAGTGTTTGAAATTTGACATCTAAGCATTTTGGAGTTCTTTTTGGAAAAGTGTCAACAGATACCACTGAAGAATTTTCGATTGAGAAAGCTTTAAGAATTTACCAAACTAATTACCAAGTTGTTAGTCATAATGAAAAAATTGTCCAGAGTTTTCAAGATAAAGGATTTGTTATTTATACGATAAAAAGCGCAATATCAAATCATTGATCTTACACGAAATTTAGGTAATAAGGACTGAAATATTATAAAACAGGAAGTTTTCCTAATATATTGAATATATTCATTGCAGCAAAAGTGATTTTAAGGTCGAATGTTTTCAAAGGGTTTAATGAATAGTAACATAGGCTTCGTTACAGAAATTATCCAGCCAAATTTTCGAGGGAACCAAGTATATGCCGAAGATATCCCGCCAGTCTGAATTAATTTCGTCTCAGACGGTGAACACGTAATTAAACCAATATTGATACAATTTCCATCAAAATACTGTTATGGAATTTCTGAAAGCCGAATGTTGCCAATAATACTGTGTTGGACGCCGACCGTTCATAAGATGCAAGGTTGTACAGTTTATCGTGCAGTAATTTATCTGAGTTCTCTACTGTTTGCTGCCTTATGTATCACTCAGTCGTTGTAAATCTTTGGATGGTATTTGAATTGAAAAAATTGACTGCTCAAAGTTGACAAGTAAAACCCCATGTAACAGTGAAGACTTAGAAGAAATCATTTCATTAGCCCTGCCTTCACAACGTACGTCTGAGAGGCGTACGACCTTTTTACATGATTTTGCTCTCCCTACTACAATTTTTTACAACGCATGCATATTTGCATTTATCTCAGTCGTTACATACAGTATTCCAGTGGTAGTTGACTTTTGGTAGTAAGTTTTAAATATTCTGAGAAATTGCCAAGCCATACGTCTCCGAGACGTATTTTTATGCTTTGTGCTATTTTTTATAATTTTTGAGTGATTATTAGTTATTAGGGAAATTTAGAATCTTGTGCATCTGAGTTTGTAAAATTATGCAATTGCAAATATTTACCATCAACAATAAACGTATTTTTTGTAGTTTCCGTGCAACTATTGCAAAGTCCATTAATTCAAAGCTGATCGGTGAAGAAAAACATTGTTTGTAATCAAAATTTTCGCACAAATTGGAAAATATGCCGAAAAAAAGTTTTAGGGAAAAATTAACTGACGCTTTACTTCATAATAATAATTTCTCCGTTTCTTCTCTTTGTTTACAATGCTTTTATTTTTGACAGCAGCTGATAATTTGCAAACCAGTGTTGCAAATAATACAATGGCTTATTTGCAAGGGTGTAGCAGGTGCATCGCTATATATTTTGTTAGTGTAAAGGCAAAATTGTGCTCCCTAATTTGCAATTGCAAAGATGGAAGACCATTTGCACCAGATTCTGAATTACTCTATTGTGATTCTTATTCAAATTTAGTACATAATAGGTTGTCAAAAAGTCTTGCGGTATTTTCGCTAGTTGGCGCTGAAAGCGCGTAGTTCTAGTTTTATTTGTCGCATCGGGTCATGCTATACCTTTCACGCGCTAACACGATTGATTGTCGTTTCTTTTAAATCGTTCGTGAGTTATAGCGTCGCAAACATGGAGCAAAATAAAGAGAAAATACGGCATATTTTACAATTTTATCGTAGTATAAAGGCAAAAATGCATGTCAAGCCGCCAATAAAATTTGTGCAGTTTATGGACCCGATGCAGTTTTCATTTCCACCGCACAAAGATGGTTTCAACGTTTTCGTTCTGGTGTAGAGGTGGTCGAAGATGCGCCACGCTCCGGAAGGCCTGTCGAAAATTGCGATAAAATCGCTGAATTGGTCGAAAAAGACCGGCATAGTAGCAGCCGTAGCATCGGTCAAGAGCTGAGCATGAGTCATCAAACCGTTATAAACCATTTCAATAAATCATTCAATAAAAATACCGCAAGACTTTTTTGACAACCTAGTATAAGAGCAAAATGGAAAAAGATGGAATATTAAACGACTCGCTAATAGCTGCTTATCTATCAAATCAAGATGAATGTAATTCGACAGAAAATGAAAGTGAAAAAGGAGATGCTGTATTGGAAGATGGTATTTAAAGTCACGGAAGATGAAGATTTCATCCTTCAATGCTTTTTTTACTGACGAAATAATATCAGAAATAGTTCAGTGGACGAATGCAGAGATATCTCTATCATAACTAATTTGACTAGGAAGACGTTCGCTGGTGCAAATTATCTTGAATTTCGTGCTCTTCTTGGCGTACTGACTCTGACCGCAGTTTTAGAGGACAATCACTTGAAAGCTAGTGAGTTATTCAATAAAACCTACAATGGACATAGGTATATTGCTGCTGAGTCGTGATAGGTTCAACTTCCCCTCCGTACAACTAGCAAAGAGCTTGCTAAAAGAGCCATATAAGTTGACCATTGTTGGAACAACAAGACCAGTTGGCAGAACAATGTTTTGCTTTGATGGTCATTTAACTTTTGCGCCATATAAACCTAAGCCATCATAGATGGTATATTTGCTATCTTCCGGCAATCAACCAGGCACAATAAACCAAACTACTGGAAAGCCTGACATTATGTTACACTACAACCAGACAAAGGGAGGTGTCGACACATTCGACTAATGTCGTGTTCCAGAAAAACGAATAGGTGGCCCATGGCTGCCACAATATGATTTCCACCAGCAAAAAGCTGTTGAACCGAAAGAAGTTTATGAAGGTACTCCCTATGTCATTACCAATGCCTTGGATGGAACAAAGACGAAAATACTAACATTGTCCAAAAGTTTGCGATTCAGTATACTACATACAGCTACTATGTTTGCGGAAGCACCTAACCATGATAGCAATAGTAACGAAGAACCATACTCTTCCAAGAACAGAAAATACTCCAAAATGAAATGTTTAAAGTGTGAAAAATGAGTATGTAACGATCAAAAAATTTTACTTTGTAACTCATGTATATAAATATTGAAATTGTGCAAAAATGCTACAAAACATGTTACCAGCTCTTTAAAGTCAAGAAAAAAACAAAATAAATAAAATTTATCTTAATATTTAAACTAACACTTAGTTCCATTCGGAGAAGACTGTTTTTTTATGTAGGCTTTTTGAAAGAAACGAAACTCGTCAAAAAAAACAAAAGAAAGAAATAAAGTAATTGAAAATGTATTGAACTTTATTTAGTAAGTAAGAAACAAATAAATTATCTAAGTATAAAGTTTCGTGGTATCTAATAAAAGCCCAAAGACAACGATACGTCTTCCAGACGTATTATTATGATTTGAAGGGTTAAAAATAACGTATGAAGGCTGGGTTAAGAAGTAAGACTTCATAAAGTTGTCAATAGAACTTGGTCGCAAATAATAAACAATTGGTCACTGAAATGTTCAGAGTAGAGTTAAATACTGCCTAATTATTGATTTACTTTAATAATACAACATGTCATAGGTAATATTTGAACAAATTTGGGGTTTCTCACATCAAGCTAAAAAGTGAAAAAAATTTCTTAGTATAAGCTAACAATAAAAATTAACCAAAAATTCGTGTATTATTGCAAGAAAACCGTGGGGTGCCCTGTGACATATTTTTCATATCGAGCATCCGACGCTATTTTCACAATAATACACCAATTTTTTCAAGCAAAATGGATGTCAAGAGTATAGATATCTTTCTTTTTTGTAACCGGTCTGTGATCAATAACATAATCTAATCTAGGAGAAATATAGCCTAAAGAGCGACTCTAGGTGGTAGACTGGAGCTTTAGCTAGCGGCTCTTTAAGTTGCTGATACGCTATAATTTTTTTTTTATTGAACCTAAATTCTATGTCTTTTTATGAAAATCGTTTAAAAGCCTAGCAATTAATGCATACTCTTCCACGAATAACAAAACGGAATGTATTACTCTTTTATTAGAATTTATGTCACTTTGCCTAGAGAATGATTTTGCACTTAACTCATTTGTCTGTAGATTAATAAATATGGTCGCTCAATACACTCCGGTAAAACAATCCCAATCCCCACTTGAAATGAAAGTAATTTTGTGAGATAGGTATCAATAGATACTCAGGTGCTTCACTAGTGGTACTGGTATCGAAGAAAGATGACGCAAAACGATTGTGTCAAAAAGTTAAATGAAAAGATATTGAGTGACACAAAACGTTGCACCTTATTCGTAACCTACAGTGGGCAGTATGAAACTAATTTCGTACTTTTCGGAATTCTCCTACCGTATTTAGTCGCTTTGAATATCGGGGTTTTGCACAGCTAGTCGCCTCTTTTTCTCTACTTCCTTGGGATTTTTCGGTTTTCATCCCAAATGCCCTGGTTTCGTTTTTAATCTTTTCTTTGAACTGTAGGATACCTTCTGAAAATATATCATCCGCTAACTTCAAAATATCATTTCCGAGGATCACTTTATATCTCAAGTCGTTACTTGTGGTAAAATGGAAAATTATTGGTGCTGTAAGTCTGTCTAATTAATTTTTTGTTTTACTGCCTCTACGTGTTCAGCCTAACTTCTTTTATAGCGCCTAATCGTCGTTTCTCGAAACTTGATAATGAGCAATTAAATTTTTTGAAAATATCGTATCTAAGTAAGCTTAGATCACAACTGATGTCAAACATGTCATCAACATACATATAAATCTCTCATCTCGAAATTTTTAAAAATTAGTCCACTACATTTACTATATAGACAAAAATTAACTATAATCTTAATATCGATTTTTACCAGCCTACCTACATTGCTGTATTGCTATAAAGAAATGTGACAAGTGTGGAAGTAGCTCCCAATCTGAAAGATTGTGGTATAGATAACAAACAATATATGTAAATGTTTTAAGTGCGATCAACTGGGATATCGCAATTTCGAGTGTGACAGCAATATGGGTCTTCTTCTTTTTTACTGGAGTAGACAGCGCTTACGCGATTATAGCCTCACTAGTTCCTTGCCCAGAGAGACCTTTTCCGTATTTTGATTACATTGAGTTCTGTTTGAGTAGTGTCGTGCATCATTAACTCGTTCGTAAACTATCACATTTTCTTTAAAATCTTTAATCGTCTATGCCTGGTAAAGTATAGTTTTATTAGGCTAAGAGTCGGAAATACCTTCCACAAAGTACCCTATCAAACTCATTTCGTTTAGATTAATTGGCTTGGCTATTTCCATCTAAAAACGTATAAATATTCCCCAAAAGATTTGCTACTCTTCTTTTTTATTCGTAATATCCTATGAATCTCTAATGCAGATAATTTGGTGCCAAAATCATCAACAATAGCACTTTTTGACGAAGGTCAATTTTTTATGCCCACCTGACAGCGCAAGCAGTTGCTTCGCATTCACATACTTTTGAAGCTTATTCCAATCCAAAGTATCAATGAGGGAAAACTATCGATATCCTTAAAGGTAGTGTTGGATTTGGTGACAACCATTGTCCATTAAAGGATTAGCTGTATCTTCATAATTGCTTTCATTTTCACTCCCCTCATCGTCACATTATATTGCAATTTTAAATACAAAATTACATACTACATATATCTCATTCGGATGTACTATTAATGTAAACAATCTTATTTGTACGTATAAATGCGATTATGTTGTATCCATTAAGGAAATAAATACATTAAAAAATTTAATTTAATTAGTATCGTGTGGTTAAAGTAGTAATATTAAGAAATAGGAATGTAATTGAAACTGTTATTACGTATGCTTTTATAAAAATTTATCTTTGCAAATGTGCTTTGTTTTTGTTTTGCTTTGACCATACCTTTCTTACAAACACGACAAGCTACACTAAATCACAAACAGTTCTTATTTTTCTATTCTTATTTTGATGTGTTTCTCTGTTTTAATTTATTCTTTATCTACATACATGCTATTCTTCACTTTTCTATCCGCTATTTTACTTTACTTAAAACTATTACCAGCACTACTGATGTTTTTTTTCTTCAATAAGTTTCTGTGCTGCGAATTCTGAATCGATTTCTGAATTCAAACTTATCCACTCTCCTGCTCTCATGTTTGCGTTCACTTCATTAATTTGTTGTGCGACAAATTCTGCTAACACTTTAAATTTTACCGCTACCCGTTGAGTGTTGCTATCTGGCTTGTTTTCCTTTCCTTAAGTTGCTGTGCTGCAATTACTTTCAAATTTCACATTAACTCGTTGATTTCTGCTGTATTTTCTCCATCCTACTCAGTATATTGCTGTGCAGAGAGTTACACTTCAATTTTAAATTTCAAATTAACTCGTTTTTACCATTAACTGTTGCTTAACTTCTCTAACATATGGATGTATGTTCGTTGTTTTCAAAAACTTTGTATGTACCCGTCACCTCAATAAGTTCTCTTTGTAAGTTCTAGAAAACTCTTATGTGCCAGAATCAATAAGTTCATATCACCGCACACACTTTACTTACTCTAAGTAAAATCAAAATCTAAAGTGTTTATTGATGCATTAATATAACAAAAATAATATTTTTATTTCAAATATTTTTGCTTATACTCCACATTCTTATAAGTATATTTGATAGTTACCGAACAAATTTAAAAATTTTATAAAATTGTCAATATTGATAAACTGAAAAGCTGAGTCAACGCAAATTCATTATTTTCTACTAAACCCACCTATTTTAAACTCTATTTACTTATGCATAGTTTTATTATTGCAGCCAGTATACTATACATATCTGTGTCGTTTTACCATAACATCTTAAGTCTTAAAATTGAGTTTTGAGATATTGGCGATTTTCTCTAAAATCTATTGTGTTGAAATTTAATGAGTTAATTTTAATCAAGGAAAAAGTAAAACTATTTCTTAAGACATTTTATGCCGATTTTGAAAAAAACTATGTTTTATTCGTTGTTTTGTACATAAGATTTTTTAAAAAACGAAAAGCTAAGAAAAATCAATTCTTAATTTGACTTAAGATATTTTGTCAAAATGAATTCTTCAGTTGGATAATACTTAAGTTGACATAAGAGCTTTTGCTAAAACTGAAACAAATTACTCATTGGATATAAGATTTTTGTATTTGTTTATTTTTAAAACAGAAAATTTATTCATAACAAAAATATACAGCTTCATGTATTGTTTCTTAAATTATATTAATAAGTTCAACTCATAGTACAAAAAATCTGGTTTCAAAGCAAATTAAAGCATTAATTATTCATTAGTTTTATCAGCTTCTGTAAGATCTGGATGACAATCTAACTGCTCTTCTGTTGCTAAGTTTATATAAAATGGCTTATACACTTCATCCACAAGAGGTAACATATCTAAAAGATCTTGTTTCTTTTTTGTTTGGTGCGTCGTAGCATATTTTTAAATCTGTCATTCTCACGCAGTTTATTCCTCGTTTAGATATGTTTATCAATTTAAAAGGTTCTTCTTCATTTAAGGATTTTTTAAAATAAACCTTTCCAGTTTCATTGGTATATCTTAGCCATTTAATGTCGATCCAGCTATACTTTTCACCACTGTCATCTACTTTTTTCCATGTAAATAAATTCTTTGATGCAAAGTCATATATGTTCGACTGTGCCATTTCATTAACAACAAATTTTTTTGTTACGCCAATTGTTCTGATAAACTGGTACCAATCACGGGGATGGTGAATTTCGGTTGAAGTTAGTTTTTTCTTTTTTTCTATCAAAGCATGGTCGCTATCACACTCCTTATGAGTATGACCAGGGACCAAGAATTTATGTATTATTTTTAATTGCATAAAAATTGCAAACATAGTTGCAATTAAAGAATTTTTATTTTGTCCTGGACATGAATCACTGTATAAAACAACGTGCTTTGCATTGGTATTTAATGTTAATAAATGATCAAACACGCACGATGCTATTTCATTACCCCCTCTTTTTGCTATTGCTTCATGCCACATGCAGCATGAGGCCTGATTACTTGCACAATCATGCATAGTAAGATTAAAAGTCCACAAAGGCCTTTTGTACAAAGAAAGTGAGGTTCTTAATAGTGGTGTAGGTCTAAACACAACACTTTAAGTGTAGCATCAGCTAAAGCTCTCTGCTTATCATTTTTTTTTTAGCATCATAAGCTTTTTCTGCTAAATTTACATGTTTAGATTGCCCTAGTTGTAAAGAGTCCAATTCTTTGGATTTAGCAACTTGTATTTTGCATTGGAGCAAATCACACTTATGACAAGTGACAATTTTAGGTTTTTTAAATTTCAGGTTGAGTGTGCTAAACAATTGCGAAAATTTTGAAATTGAAACGGAATAAGCGTATTTTTCACAATAGATGCATTTCATTGACAGATAAATCACTTGGCAAATAACGTTTTCATGTGTTCCTTCGAGTTGGGACTCATACGATGGGAAGCTTTTAATAAAATCTAAAATTTCATTCTCTTTTGTGATAGAAAGTTTTTTAGCGCATTTATGTTTTCCACGTCCATCGCCGATTACACGCCCATCAAGTTTTGCACTCACAACCGTTTTTATAGATTGTTCTGTCTCGGATAATGTGAATGTAAAGCATTTTTTGCATACTGCGATTTTATTACTACTACTTAATTGTATGTATAAGGTCTTAGCCTTGGTTTTAAGTCATGTTTAGCCTTTTTTACTGTTTTTGTTTCTTCAACTTCAATTAAGCCACCAAGAAATGTTTTGCGTAAATTGTATGAGCCTAGTTCCCAGTACTGTGTGTGTATATATTGCTGTTCTTCAAAAGTGATTCTATCTGCGCATTTCTTTCTGCACGGTTTCAACCTGCGCACTGCACGTGTCTGAACAACCTTACCAGCGCTTGAGGTGTAACTTTGCCCTTTATTCCTGGAATCTTTTGCATCTTTCTTTGAATATTTTTATTTGCAACACTTATAGAGTTTTCCTAATATTAAGTTTTTATTAAAATCACTTTATAAATGCAATCACTATAAAACTTACATCATTATTTTCGGAACTGGAACTTGCTGCAGTACATCCACTTATATTAAAATTTGGATCAATAATAGAATCATCACTATCGAAATCTACATTGCTTATATTATTCAATAAATCACTTTCCATTTTTGAAGTTATTAGCACAACGACTTGTTTTCAACTGATCGCTTATGTGCGCAATAATGCGTTGTGAGCACGCATCCAAACAAACTTATGTTGAGTTAAAATGCCGTTACGTTCGAAGCGAATTATTGCATAACATTTTAAGTAGACTTAAGATGTTTTGCAAAATATAAAAAGTTCTCTCTTTGAATATTCGAGTTTTTTCAAAACAACTTATGTCCATTTAAGTGAAGAAATTATAAGAATATAAGATTAACATATTAGTGTAAGAGGGCATAAGATGTTTCATTGAATACATATTTTTAATTTTTTTTTTTATTTTAATAGAGCTTCAGTTGACATAAGTTTAAATGAAGAAACCTTTAACAACCAATAAAGCATCTCATAAAATTTAAATTTACTTAAGATGTTTTAATGTATGTAATATTTTCAAAAATAAAGATAAGAAAAATACAAAAGGCGATAACTTTCTTTAAAATTGGAATTTTTTAAATCGGATTGGACACAAATATGAACTATGAATAGGAGAACTAGAATATGACCTTTACTCTATTTTAACTTATGTAAGTCGACTTAAGATGTTACGGTAAAACGACACAGATATTTAGCAATGCTACTAAGTACCTTGAAGAGTGCTTCCCATAAATGTAAACTCAGCAGATAATACTGCGTTTTAAGTACACTGACTTCTGTATCATTCAGCAAATAACAATAATACTGTTGAAGAATTCAAGGAAAAAATAACTTTTATCAACAATGGAGGCGTTATTTTCATATCCGAGATATTTGTGAGAAATTACAATCAATCTAACGTAAATATCAATATTCATCATATCAGTGTAATCGGAAGATGCATAGTGATGTTCATAATTTTTAATTAATACAATATATTTTTTCTGAAATTAATTGGTATATTGAGTTGTATGTGGTATAAATTCAACAAAAGGGTTGAAGCTTAACATATTGGATTATGAGGGATAAGGATATAGGATACCACTATATTAGAGGTTTGAAGATTAGATTAAAGTCCACGCCGATTTGATTCGTATCCAATTTATGTTAAAAAAAACTATTGCACTTACATTATTTTAATATCACTCAATTTGACCTAAATGGACAGATTTACCGATACAAAAAAAGCAAAAAAAGATAGTAACTGTGACATATGTGAAACTTGACCAACCAGCCAAAGATTCATTCTTAGCCGCCCAGCCGGTGCAGTCCTCTTGGGATAGAATTCGCAAACTACAATAAAGTAGAGAAAATGTTACAGCTTCAGATGGTCAATAATTTGAATAATACTATGTACATGAATTTCAATTATACATCTACGAGTTTAAGATGTTTTCGGTAAAATATAACTTCCACGTCACTGCTGACAGTCACACCTTCGGAGATAATTTCGTCTATCTTGGAACCAGCAATAACACCAACAATAATTACAACCTCGAAATCGAACAGCGCAGAATAACTCTTGCCAACAGGTGCTACTTCAGACTGACTAGGCAATTGAGAAGTAAAGTGATCTCACGAACAATAAATATTAAATTCAATAAGTCACCCATCATCCCAGTCCTGCAATATGGTGCAGATGCATGGACGAAGTCATCATCTGTTGAGTCGGTGTTACTATGTAGCTTTCGAGAGGAAGGTTACATATTGATCGATGCACTGTAATGAATATTCTCTCAAATTCTGAAATGGAAATTCAAATTATTACGGTCGAACGGTCGAAGGGAACAGAGTGCGGAACGCTAAAACTCCAATCTTTAAACACGTTTTTCTAAGAGTGGTGTTTTTCAAAATGGTTTCCACTCTCAAAGGAAGAGTTCAAAGATATCTAGTTCCAATTTGGATAGAACAGTTTTACCGCCATTCTCTATCCCGCTATGGATTATAATTTTTCTAGAAAAACTGTCGAAAAAAAGCAAAATTCGAAAAAAATGAAAACTTTCCATAGCGCAAAAACGACTTTCCTACAGATTATTCATCTTTTTGAATTTTCGAAATTGTGGGTTGTAAGGTCAAACAGCACGAAAAAAGGCATGTTTTTCTAACGACACAGTTAAAATATATTTATTTAACGAAAAGTACATTAAAGTATGACATTTGAGGAATGCCTCATCAAATTTTTATAAAGAAATATTGAAAACTATGGCAATGGTAGCAATTGTTCGGACGTGTCTCGCAAATAAGTTGAATTGCGGTGCCCTTCATAACTCGGTGCTGGATCATCTGAAATCAAAAACCCAAGTTCATTGGTTAGATAATAGTTTGCCCCAGGTAACGCTGTCGAGTTTTTTTTTTTTTAATTTCAATTTTTGAATTTTTTCGAAGACTTTGAAGTGAAAAACACAATTTTTTGAGAAAAAATCGGCTAATTTGTCATTGTAAAATCAAAATTATGAACAAAAAAAAATCGACAGCGTTACCTCGTAAAATATGTACAGAAATAGTGTTTAAAATTTCAAAAGGATTGGTGCAGTTTTGATTGGTTTTGAAGTTATGAGGGGCACCGACTTTAAAAAGTGAGTTGTAGGAAAAACGCTTAACAATAACGCGCTCGAGTTGGGTCAGGTATATGTACGAAAATCGGGCAGGTATACAAATGCTCATAACTTCATCAATTTTGCTTTAATTGACTTGAAATTTTAACACAATATTCTTCAGATATCGTATATTCAATTTAAAATATAAAAAAAAAGTGAAAAAAAATTAAATACGGATGCTATGGTAAATATCTCGTTTTTAAATATTATGCGATTGTATTTTAATTTACTGTAATTTGTTTTTTTACAGATGCGGCTAATATTGAAATCAAAGGGTGCAAAAGGCAGTGTGGACAGTATGTTTTCTGACGGGGCGCAAAGAGAAGGAATCCCTACTAAAGCTAAAGTGCGTAAGGTTAGTTTTTGGTAAGTCTTTTAACTGATATATTTTTGAATTCCTTAACTTATAACTTTTCATTTTAGAAATATTTCCTGATTAGGACAAAGACACTATCTGTGGGGAGCTCTGGAGATTTGTGACCTTAAGCCACAATCGTAATAAATTGATATACGTTTTCTTATTATTAATTACATATACTTATATATTAGCTTTAAGTTGTAAATATTAGTTTTAAGTTGATGTTTCTAATATCACTTTTAAAATATAAATTATTATAATTTTCATTTTTGTACTGAAATAACCTTATTCTTATGTTTAAGTAAATGTTTATTATTAAATAAAGCGAAATAATAAGAAAAAACTGAGTTTTATTTAAAAGAATTGAATTTGCTAGAAGTAACAAATGGGTAACAGATAATCTTGTTACTGCTTGTTCTTTCTAACATGTTTATATGTTATAGATAACAAACTGATAAGAAAATAATAACACTAACAGATATTCGGGTAACAAATACTTTTTGTTATCCTTAACACATAGGTAAGCTACGCGCTAACAAAATAATTTGTTACCCGTAACACGCTGTGAAGAGATTTGTTAACAAATGTATGTATTCTGTTAGAACAAGGCAGACTGCGATATTTGCCATTGGTTAGAGCGAGATAACCATTGAACATCAAATAGCTATGTGCTACTTTTTTTCCACTCTCTGAACAAAAGTAACATATATTTTAACGAATGCAAAAGCGAACAATAACAATTCGCTTACACATTTGCTAACAGCTACCCGTCTTGCAGGGTATATTTTTGTGCTTAGACACTGGCAATTGATAATGTCATACCACGCAAATATATTTTTACTTGATAAGTTTTTATTTTTTTGGAAATTATTTTGTGTTCCCTTTCTAAAGTGCGAATTATTATTATTTTAATACATTTAAGGATCTTTACAATTTAACAAAACGAATATAGAAAAAAACCTCAATTCTTTGAATATTTTGGTACAACAACCAACCTGAAAATATCACAAATCGTATGTTTATATAAGCATTTTCAATAAATGGAACTGCGATATGTTTAAAGAAAATATATATTATGGTCACAAGTATCTTTTCTTTTTTATCCCTTTCGGGACTACTGGGATAATACATCCCAACAAATTTCTAACTTTCGTATTTTTTTTACTGTGCATGCGATTGCCTATGTAATTAGTCCCACAAACAGATTTAAGTGTATATTTTTAATTGTAAACAAAAGGATAGCGGTAAATTTCAACGCATAGACGCCACATGACAAAGTATTTCGCAATATACGTGAAATTTGATCAGTTGTCTTCATTAATTTGCTGAAATCGGTCGAAATAAAAGCGTGATTAACAAAATTTGCATTTTTTTGCTTAAAAAAGTGTTCGGTTTGTTACATTTAATTGTTTAGTGGTGTTTTTTTGCTATTATAGGGTAAGTTAGAGTTCATTTTATAAAATTGGGACATATTATCCCAATAAGTTTTTTACGTGGGGTTACTTGTCCCAATATGTTTTTTAGATGACGAAAAGGTATCTAACTCAGGAGGATATTGAGCGTAGTATGTCTGAAGAGTCAGACTCGGACGTTGATTTTGAGGACTCTGGGAGTGAATATTTGCTTGAAAGTTCCGAAAGCACTGAATCTGCATCAGAAACTGACGATAACATCAATGGGGCGGATAAGCCCACAAAAATAAACGACGATATACTGCCAGTTGCCCAGTGGGTAAATGTTGCTGCGGACGATTCTCAGAACTTTAATCCAAAGTATGAAATCCCAACTGAGAGAGACTGCAAAATCCTTTTTGATTTTGCTCACGATTGCACCGAGTTCAAAGTGTTTTCCACGATATTTCCTTATAGTTTGTGCATTCGAATTGCGGAATGTACTAATCAGCGTCTGACAGCTATGAATCGTTGGGCTCAGTCAAAGCGAAATTTAACCGATGCTAATGAAATTTTGGTATTTCTGGGCGTTTCATTGATTATGCATTATAATAAGTTGCCATCTCTGAAGGACTATTGGAGCAAAAATCCATCGATGGGAAATTCAGTTATAAAAAGTGTTTATCACGAGATCGCTATTTATTATTGTCATCGAAGTTATATTTCGATGACTACAGTAAGCCCGCCGACAGTTACAGAGATTATTATATCTCCGATGTTGTGCAATGTCTGAAACAAACATTTGCAGCTGCTCGAAGTGAAAGTTCATTTTAGTCTATTGACGAGTGCATGGTAAAATTCAAAGGTAGATCATGTATGAAGCAATATATGCCAATGAAACCAATAAATCGCGGAATCAAAATTTGGATGCGATGTGAATCAAAGACAGGATACGCTTACGATCTTAATCTTTATACTGGTAAGGAAGCAAACGCTGTACAGTCTGTACCTACCACTCTCGGAGAAAAAGTCGTTTTGAAATTGGTTTCTTCAATTCGTGAGAAGGAAGTTTGTTTAGCCTTTGACCGCTTTTTTACCTCAATTAAACTGTTAGAAACTATCCCGTATCCCGCACTTGGGACATTCATGCAAAACGGAAAGAATACACCCAAATTTGTCGGAAAGTTGACAAGAGGAGAAAGTCTGCTTCAAACCAGCTCTGGTGGCATTTTGGCAGCTCGATGGATGGATTCAAAAGAAGTCCTCTTAGCTTCGAACTGTCATGAGCCATCGCTTGTAGACGTTGAGAGGAAGCAAAAAGACGGATCGAAGAAGAAAATTAAATGCCCTAAATGTATCAGTGACTATAACAAAATTATGGGTGGGGTCGACTTGGCCGACCAAAAGACAACCGTTTATGATTTCAATCGCAAATCTCAAAAGTGGTGGAAAAAGGTGTTTTTCAAGCTACTAATGGTTAGCGTCACAAATTCATGGATTGTTTATACTGAACATAAGAACAAAAGTTATCACTAAAAGACTTTTTTGTGCCCCTTGCTGAAGCAATGATTTTCGAAGGAAATTACCATTTAAAGTTACCCCTCCTGTGTATGAGATCAGAAGTTCTGCTCGTCTGACTTATTGGAATGAAGGAATGAAAATTGTCTACTGTATCGATTGTTTCAAATTTGCTCAAAATTAAAAATAGTTATCAGCTTATAAAACTGGTTAGAAACTCAAAAAGTTCATAAAGATTTTTAATTTTATAGGAATCCAAATTACATTAAAAACTTAGATTTTAGTGACCCACAGTATGCTAATAATGTTTCGGATAAAAGGCGTTAGATGAGTGTCAGACAGATTGAATATAGCCTCAAATCACAAGATGAAAACCTTATTGTGAGACATTGAAGCGGTTTCATAAAACGTCCGAATGAGTTAATTGAGAATCTAAAAACTTATGACTCTTGGCGTATAAAGCATTGGAAAAGTTTTCAATTCAACAAATGAATTATTTACATACATTATCATTTAAATTTCTATTCCAAATACAGTGTGAAATTCACGAATAAGCATATTTTTTAGAATTCTTTTGTAATTAAATCCAAAAATTTTATTTAATCCCAAGTATAACTTATATAGTTTTTCCAACAGTAAAGAATTTTAGACTATAACATAATATAAATAACGAAGAAAAAATATTTTGTTAGCTTTCCTTTGCAAACTCTAAAATTCCGATATAATTAGTAATTATAAAATTTGATTTTAGTTCACAGTCAACATGAGATAAAGTTTTCCGAATTTAAGAAAATGAATTAATGCATCAATTGTCAAAACTTTAAAATAGAAAATATTCGTATTCTTAATTTTTGTTTAAATTTATTTTTAGTCTTTATTTTTTTAAAATTTCCCTACACAAATAAATAAAACAAATTGGTTAAAACTGAAATAATTATTTTAGCAACTACAATTGTAACATTTTAATTATCGTCATTTTCTAACATTAAATAAGTAAAATACCTGCATTTTGATAACATTGCAATATTAGGTTTATATCGTTTGAAAATAAAAAAATTAAAAATGGTTTACTTGGACTTATTAAACATAACAATTACTTACAATTTCAAGCTGCCTCAGAAAACTTCTGTCAAATATTCCATGGCATGTCTCTTTAATGTGCCCTTTTATGCATTTTTGAACCAGTAATGTCAAACTTTCTCCTGCTATGCCATCTAAAAGTTCCATTTCTCGTAACGCCTTATTTGTTTTATTTATTAATACATCCAAACTTTGGCACTCACACCCATTCATTTCATTTTTACATCCAGAACATTCTTTTTTACTTATCATTAATTCAGCATCTGAAAGAAAACAACAATGAAATATTAAGTAGAAAACATAAATATATTTAAAAAGTTAAAAATAATATTAATATGTACATATATCAAAAAATATATGAGGTTCAAATGTTATTAGAACCTGAAAAATATCCAACCTGCTTCTATGAAACATATACATATGTAACTTTGTTCATAACTTTATCATTCTTAATTTATTCTTCAAAATCTATGTCGTCATCCTCAAAGTAATACCCCTGGTCCAATACACTTGTGCCAACTTTTTTCCAATCCTCGAAACAGTTGTTAAAGTTAATTACCGGAATAGCCTTCAATGCTCGTGGCGATTCAGGTTTAATGCCTTTAATTGACTTAAAACGGTTTCCCAGGAAAAAGTACATATATATATTAGGGTGATTAAAATGATAGGTTCCTAGACACCTCTAAAAAAGCATCTCCAAGCATTAGTTCTTAATTGTAACCGGAAGGCCCTCCTACATATAGTTTTCTATTTCTTCTTATTATCAGATAGAAAAATTTATATCTCGCTTCCAAATACTTGAAAAAATATCTTGTTCCTTAGGTTTTGTAGCAAATTCAATGCTCTACAAAGAAGGTCTCCACGATTTTGTCGTAAACCCAACCGTTTAAAAGATACTAACGGTTGAAGTTTGATTATTTTTAGGAATTTTTTTTATTTTTTATGAATTTTATAACTCAATGAAAAAAAATTATTATGAATGATGAAACTCATAGTTTTGTACGAAATTTACTGCTCTATAAAAATGGTCTCTTATATCATATATTTTCATATTCATAATGATTCTTTTCATTACGTTATAAAATTCATAAAAAATAAAAAAAATGTCCAAAAAATTATCAAACTTCAACCGTTAATATCTTTTAAATGGTTGGGTTTACGAAAAAATCGTAGAGACCTTCTTTGTAGAGCATTCAGTTTCCTAAAAAACTTAAGGAACAAGATATTTTTCAAGTAGTTGGAAGCGAGATATAAATTTTTCTATCTAATAATAAGAAAATATAGAAAACTGTTGTAGGAGGACCTTCCCGTTACAATTAAGAGATCTTGCTTGGAGAGGCTTTCTTAGAGGTGTCTAGGAGCATACTTTTCCCGAGTACGAAACGAAAAAATTTTTTTTGAATCACCCTAATATATATAAATGACCTGCATGACGAGCTGAGCCGATTTAGCCATATCCATCTGTCGCCTTCATATACTAGTCTCTCAGTTTTTAATATTATATATGGATGTGAAAATTTTCACACGTTCTTTTCTTCCCAAGAAGCTGGTAATTTTTTTTAATCGTCAATCTACCACTACTGCTATAGCTGCCACACAAACTAAACGATCGGAAACAAGTGCTTGCGTGGAAAGATTTTTCATTTTTGGAAATAACTTTAAGAAATGATTTATTGTTTGAAGCGCTTTCAATAATCCCCAGAGAAATTCACCTTCTTCTTCTTTAATGAAGAAGACACCTCTTTGTTCCTTCTTTTCGCAATTTGGCGCCAATTCGATATACCAAGAGCACACTCCTTTGCCTTTTCTTCACCTGGTTTTTCCAACAGGTAGAAGGTTTTCCTCTCCCTCTGCTTCTCCCGGTGGGTACTGCGTCGAATACTTTCAGAGCTGAAGTGTTTTCATAATTGCGGAGCATAGCCCCTGTCTCTTAATTCGCTGAACTATGGTAATGTCGCCGCATATCTCGTACACCGCTCCCTAGAATGCGATATTCGCCATTGCTAATGCGCAAAGGACCATAAATCTTCCGCAAAACCCTTTTCGAAAACTCGTAACGCCGACTCATCAGTTGCTGTCATCGTACATGCCTCTGCATCATATAGCAGGACAGGGATGATGAGTGACTTGTAGAGTTTGGTCTTTGTTCGTCGAGAGAGGACTTTACTTCTTAATTACCTACTCAGTCCGAAAAAACATCTGTTGGCCGGGATTATTCTCGATTATTCGAGGCTGACGTTGTTGTTTGGGTTAATGGTGGTTCCAAGATAGACGAAATTATTTACGACTTCGAAGTTATGAATGTCAACAGTGACGTGGGAGCCATGCAGCGAGTGTGACGACTGCTCATTTAATGATTTGGTCTTTGTTCGTCGAGAGAGGACTTTACTTCTTAATTACCTACTCAGTCCGAAAAAACACCTGTTGGCCGGGATTATTCTCGATTATTCGAGGCTGACGTTGTTGTTTGTGTTAATGGTGGTTCCAAGATAGACGAAATTATTTACGACTTCGAAGTTATGAATGTCAACAGTGACGTGGGAGCGATGCAGCGAGTGTGACGACTGCTCATTTAATGATACGAGATATTTCGTCTTGCCCATGTTTACTACCAGACCCATTTGCTCTTTCTAATTTCAGAAACTCTTTGGCAATTGAATATCTTTAAAGGGTATTGCCACCATAGAAGTCTAAAAATCCCCTTTTTTAAACTATGTTTTATTGCCATAAAACTTACCCAGTTTTATTGCCATAAAAATTAGTTTTAATTTTAATTGCAGAAATTTTTTTCAAACTTTGAGCATTCAGCATTTACTACAGTAGCCATATAAAGGAGCGAAAGTTCGGGGTGGGATTCGTGGTGGGAGAGAAACTTCATCGCCGAGTATTGTCATTCACTCCGGTGGATGAACGTCTAGCCACAATCCGCATCAAAGCTAGGTTCTTCAATATATCGCTAATTTACGCCCACGTCCCGAAGGAAGGGCAAGACGATGTGGCCAAAGATGCCTTCTATGAGCGCTTGGAGCGCAACTATGGGTAGGACAAGAAGGTATTTTTGACACAATAGTCAGTAAAGCTTCCACCAGGAAACATCCTCAAATGTGTTGAAGCTGATCGCCCTCGCCAGGTTATCAATAGTACCAGAAAAATTCAGCATAGAATAATTTACCAAGCTACCCGGCTGTCTCCGGATCGAAAACCACCAACCAGATCGATCATGTTGTGATGGACGGAAGACACGTCTCCAGTGTTTTAAACGTGTGTACCTTCCGGAGTCCTAACATGGACTCGGACCAAGATACGCAGCAAGAAACGCCCATCAACAAACACAAGGAAAGTTCGACGTCAAGACTTGCACTCCTGCTCTTTGAGAGCACTCATCGATATAAGGGAACTATGGGGCGGTTGGAAATGAAACCATTGGACTACGGAAAATGCAAATGAACAGCCCGCATTGCAACGTTACAATCAACAAGGTGCGCGGATAGGATAAATACCAAGAGCCCGCAATGAGTGAGTATGAAGAGCTTGACAAGCTTGCCGTCAGGGGTGGTGCTCGAAAATTCAACAAATGTGAAGTGATGAGGAGCATGCATAACCTCCAATATTTTTTTGTTCTTTTTGCAATATCTCATTATTTATTGAATCTGCTTTTTTTCGATGTTCTACATGCAGACTTCATAGAATTTAAATGTATTCGTATTTGCGCTAATAGTGGCCATATCTACTTAACTTTACCTTATATACCGCCTCACTCAGACATATCTGTATATTTGCAGCATGCTTCATTAATGATATCTTCTCGATGGCTAATAATACTGATTCCATGATTGTTTTGGGAGATTCCAATTTACAGTGCGTATCATGGAACACTTGTGATGATTATTCAATTCCTATCAGTACATGCTGTTTTAACGAGTTCTTAGATAAAATGTCGGAGTTGGGTCTTAACCAAATTAATTTAATTTCAAACGAGTTTGGTAAGATCTTAGATCTAGTTTATGTTGATGACACTTCAATGTTCTCCGTTGTCCGATGTGATCCTTTGGTTCGCCCAGAGGACCCGTATCATCCTGCTTTGGAAATTAACATCGAAATCATAGCTAACTTTGCTAATAATAATACACACGACCTTTGTTTTGTTTTGTTTTCGGTTCAATTTTGCGAAAGCTAATTTTAAGAAGATTAATAACGAACTTTCTAAAGTAACTTGGCCAGACTACAATGGCAATATTGAATTTAGTGCTTCCCACTTTAATAAAACTATTTTAAACTTATTCGAAAAATATGTTCCGAAGTGTATTGTTACTCAAAAAAGGAGTTCTAATTTATGGTTTTCGAAAGAATTATGTAAATTAAAAAAAGAAAATCTCGTGCTTTTAAACTTTTTAAAAAAACTGGTTTAGTTGCTGACTATTCAAAATATTCTAAATTGCGTCGACAATTTGCTGAACTTAACAAAATATGTTATAAAAATTATATAAATAAAGCAAAAAATAATATTATACGTAATCCAAAATTGTTCTATGGTTTCGCCAACTCCAAACGCAGGATTTCTAACTTTCCGTCCGCTACGAAATATATGTCTAGTATGTCTAGTGACAATCACACCATTTCTAATATGTTCGCTGAATTCTTTAAGTCTAATTACTCTCCAAAATCTCCAAAAAATGTTCCGCTTCAGCACAAGTTATGCCCGATTTCTGTCATTAATGCGCCTACCATTTCCGAAGAAGACGTCTTATATCAGTTGAACATGTTAGAACAATCACACAATTATGGCCCAGATATGATTCCCTCATGCTTTCTTAAGAAATGTCCCAAATATATACACCAACCCCTAACAAAACTATTTAACTAATCTCTTATGCAAGGCTTATTTCCACCCATATGGAAAAAGTCATTTATAATTCCTTTACATAAGAGTGGATTTAGGTCATCCATTGAAAACTATAGGGGAATAGCAAAGTTGTCTGCAATACCTAAACTTTTTGAAGCAATTATAACAGACGACATAACCTTCCAGATCTCTCCACTAATTTCTTGTTCTCAGCGCGGTTTTCGTAAAGGGAAATCTACAATAACTAACTTGCTTGAATTTGTATCACATGTATCAGCTGGCTTTAGGGAGAATAAGAATACTGATGTTATATACACAGATTTCAGTAAAGCTTTTGATAAAGTAAACCATTCAATTCTTTTGAATAAACTTGATCTTCTTGGTTTTCAACCAATATTTCTAAAATGGGTTGCTTCTTATCTTAGCAATAGAATTCAACAAGTCTTATTTAACGATACTTTTTCTGACATAATCAATGTTTCTCCAGGCGTTCCACAAGGTAGCCATCTTGGTCCAATTCTGTTTTTGTTAATTATTAGTGGCATATCATCTGTTGTTAAGTTTTCAAAAGTCTTATTATATGCTGATGATGTAAAACTTTTTAAAACGTATACTTAAAACAGCGAAAGATGTCAGTTGCAAACAGACTTAAACAACCTAGTTTCTTGGTGTGATAGAAATGACATGCCATTGAACCTCAAAAATGTAAAACAATGTGCTTTTTACGTAGATCTGTAGACCCAACTTCATACACAATACAAAACTTTAGGTTGGAGCAAGTATGCAGTTTTGTTGATCTGGGAGTAACTATGGACCCCGAACTCAATTTTAATCTTCACGTATCTTCCACGGTTTTTAAAGCTAAAAACGATCTTAGTTTTGTTAAACGTTGGTCTAAAGAATTTAGAGATCCGTTTGCCACAAAGATTCTTTTTACATCTCTGGTGAGGCCTATATTAGAGTATGATTCTGTGGTATGGAACCCTAGTTACCAAGTCCATTTGGGTAAGAGTCCGTTCAAAAACAATTCTTACTTTTTGCCTTAAATCATTTGCATTGGGATTCCAGTTTAAATCTTCCCCCTTACACTAACCGCTTAAAACTTATAAATCTCCCGACACTCGCTAGTCGTAGGGAGATGCTTGGTATAATATTTCTTGTAAAACTCATGAATGGGTCAGTCTGTAGCCCATCTCTCTTATCTGATATTAATTTTAACATTCCCGCTCGCTCTACCAGGCAGTTTAGACCCTTACTTTTAAAATTCTCTAGAACAAATTTTGAGTTAAACGAACCATTCCGCCGTATATGTCATGATTTCAATTCTCTTTCCAGCACATTTGATCTAACAGACCCACTCTTTACCATTAAAAAAATTATCTTATCTACTCTTAACAAGTAACATTTAAAAATTATAAACTTTAATTTAATTCTTAATTTTAGCTTTTGAAATTTTTGTTTCTGTAGCCGAGCAGCTTAAAACTCTCTTGCTTTTTATGACTCGGCTAATTCCGCTCGTTCGCGGATTGCGCCCCTCGCGTCGGTAGGGCGGGAATCGTTGGGTATTATTATTATTTACAAGCTTTTCAATTTCTCTATTAGAGACTTTTCTGATACCAAGCGGCTTACAGCTTTTGGTTGGTGTTGCTAAGACAGCTGCGTTAGTCCCGAGCATTATATCATTGAGTTCTGTTATGCTTTCGTTAATATGTATTTATTTTGTACTCAATATTAATGTGACTGCTCACGTATGTCTCCTCAATGTCACATAAAGGGTTCTATAGAACGTATTGTGTGAGGAATAAAAGCTCACCGTTAACAAACTAATTACACTTTATCAATGTGGCTTTAGGCCTGGAAAATCAACAACTCACCAGGTATTCACCATGCGGCAAATACTGGAAAAGGTATGTGAAAAGAGGATCGATACACACCACCCTTTCGTCACTTTTAATGTTGCTTTTGACAGGACAAAAAGGAGCTGGATTTATACTGGTATGTCTGAATTTGGTATCCCCGCAAAACTAATACGGTTGAACAATACTAAAAGCTCAGTCAGGATCGGGAAAGACGTCCCCGAACCGTTCGATACCAAGGCGACTTTCTATCGTGCGACCTTTTCCATCTGTTGGGGGAGAAAATAATTCCAGCTGCAAAGCTTAGTCGAGCAGGTATAATCTTATATAAGAGTGTACTGCTGCTGGCGTACACCGATGATATTGATCCCAGTGGCCTCAACATCAGCGCCATTAGATCTGCTTTCTTCAGCCTGGATACGGACACGAAATATTTCTTGTCATGAACCAAAGAATCGCCGCACTCGCGACTACGCTCCCACGTCACTGTTGACAATCATACCTTCAAGGTCGTAGATAATTTCATCTATCTTGTAACCAGTATCAACACCAACAATAATATCAGCCTCGAAATCCAACGAATAATAACTCTTGCCAACAGGTGCTACTTTGGACTGAGTAGGCAATTAAGAAATAAAGTCCTCTCTCGACGAACAAAAAACAAACCCCATAGGTCACACTGCTATATGATCAGAGGCGATGACAACATCTGATGAATCGACGTTACGAGTTTTCGAGAGAAAGGTTCTGGGGTAGATTTATGGTTCTTAGCGCATTGGCAAAGGTGAATATCGCATTCGATGGAACGATATGCTATATATGAGTTATACGACGACCTTGACATAGTTCAGTGAATTAAGAATAGTTGCTACGCTGGCTAGGTCACGTCGTGCGAATGGATGAAAACGCTCCAGTCCTGAAAGTATTTGACGCAGTACCTGCCGGGGTAAGCGGAGGAAGAGGAAGACCTCATCTCCTTTGGGGAGTTCAGGCGGAGAAGGACCTAGCTGCATTTAGTATATTGAATTGGCGCCAAATTGCGAAAAAAAGAAACGACTGGCGCGTTGTTGGAAACTCGACTATAGCTGCGTAAGTGATGTCTACGCCAATATCCCTTTTATGTTGGTCGCCTTGTCGTAGCGCAAAGTGTTTATCCGAGTGATATGAATGAATAAACCATAAGTTTCACGCTCATCTCCTAATGTGGAAGTACGAGAATACCCGCACCAGCACCACCCTAAGCCAAGGTGTTGAGGGCTGATTGGTCAGCATGCGGGAATGAATAGCTGATCGCGAACGGTCCCCTCCGATGCTCGGGCGAGGTCGAATTTATTAAATGCCTTCTCTGCGCATACCGGCTCTGCGGACGAGTGAACAACCCTTTCCGGCTTACTCGCGGTAACGAAACTAACATAAAAACAAAAACAACAATTTAACGACAACAGCGACGACTAAAGGAATTGACATGACATATAGGAATCCTATAAGGGAATCCGAAGAAAACGAATAACTCGCCTCCAGCCAGCAAAGGAGTAGGAGTACTGCCGGACATACCAGCCAAAGTATACCGGTAAGTACTGCAGCGGAAAAAGCCAATCTAAGGGAGGAAGCGTCCACCTCCAAGGCTGCCATGAACATCGACCAAAGTGCACTGGCGGCTAAAGGAGAAAACAGGAAAACGCGCAAGAAATCCCAGATTCAGCAGAGGAAATACCGGTACGAGAAAGCAGTCTTTATACTGGGAAAGATAGCCAAAGATCAGGCAGCCGTTATCCCAGTTGATGAGACAGAAACAAAGCGCCTCAAAACCATATTGGAGGAAAACGTAAGCTTCCTAAAAAGGAAAAGAGCACACAACAGAGCAATTCCCAAAAAAGTAATCGCTCTATTACAGAACTGGAAGGAACTCTGACCAAAGCACCTAGGTGGAGTGAAGGCGAACATAGCAGTACAACAACATTAAGGCATTTCTGAGATGTAGCCAGAGATGGCCTACAAGTGGCTATCATAGACGGAAATTCCTCCTCTCCGAGCACAATTTAGGAAAGATGGGTGGAGATCGACGTCAGATTGTCGAGTATGGTGCTAAGCTTTGTACTCGACAAATCTGCGGGTCCTCAGCCAGAGTTTGACTCCTCTGAAACTCTTAGGGATTACAGTGTCATCAAGTGCGCGGACCAGGCCTCTATAGATTTCCTGATTGGTAATGTTGCTAAAATCAGCAACGCCTTTGCAAGCCTCCACTTGAAGCTTCCACCCGCCAGGGACATCCCGAAGAGATCTCGTACTGACACTTGACTACCCCTTCTAGAGAAGCCGGGCAAAGAATTCCTGGTGTGCATCAAGCTGCAGAACAAAGCTATATCTGGTATAGATAAACGGCAGCTGATCAAGGAGGAAAAACCCAATAAAGCAAGCGGACCAGTTCTGGTGGCCATTTGCGATGAATCCATAAAGGCTCTTAAAAATACTGACGACGAAATTAGCTTCGAAATTCCCAAGGCTAAGCTAAAAATCTTCCAAGGCGACAAAGCGGCTGACGAATACGACACGGGAGAGGTCAACGACGCCAGTCAGCTGCTACGGAACGTGGACATCAAAGAAAACCGAGATCCCAATAACCTAAGATTCGTACAGATCAACCTGCAGCACTCGAAGTGTGCTACAGCGAATCTGTCAACCCTCATAAACGAGAGGGGAATCGACATCAGCCTAATACAGAAGGCCCTACGTTAACGAAGACACCATCAAAAGGCTAAACAGCAGTAACTATAAACTTTTTTACACTCGAGGTAAACCTAGGGCATGCATTCTTATCAATAGAAGTATAAAAGCACTTCTTTGTCCAAATTACAGCACAGCAGATATCATAGTGGAAAAGGTGGAACAGAAGGAAAATCATTTCTTCTTGGTCTTGGCCTACATGGCCCATGACGACGACATACCACCGGTACCACTTACAAGACTCTTCAGCATCCGCGAGATATATAGTACAGCATCGGCCCAGTAATCCTCTCAAATATGGGAACCCTAGAAGAACGGCATGTGGAAAATTTAACAGTATAGCAACAAAATGCCTTGAAAAGGGAGGCAATAAGAGTATTAATAATCCTCAGGTACTAGATTCAGAAGTAGAGAATAATAATAAAATCAATAAATGTACACCGCTAACAGTTCTGAAAAAGAGAAAATCTCTTCCTTGGCGGAACAGCGAGCTCATGAATTTGAGAACACAACTAAGGAAAGCTTTCAATGACATATTTAGTAATAAAATCTGGTAGCCATATAAAGATAAAAAAAAAACCAACATGTGGGCCAATCAAAATCCGTGATCACCAGATATTCCATCGAAACTGTGCGTGAATTCATCAAAAATCCGCCAAAACATGGAGTTAACGAATTTTGACCGAACATTTGGGCTTACGAAAGGTGTGTGCACGGTTTGTTCTACACAAATTGACTGACGACCAAAAATTGCTCAGAATCCAACATTAGAAGGCCATCATTAAAGAGGTTTATTTTACCAAAAATCACATTCTAACCATTAACCACTCCCCGTATTCGCCTGATACGGCACTGTGCGAATTCTTCCATTTCGGAAAAATGCATTTGCCCATGAAAGGAAAGCGTTATGCAGACGTAGAGGCCACTCAAAAGACTTGCATAGGCATACTGGCGGCCATACCGGCTAACAAGCTAAGACACTATTTAACATGCTTTTGGACCATGTAACTATAAGTATTACAGCAGAAGGAGACTTTGATGCATACATAAGAGGCCAATCAACCGAAACTGGCCTTCACGAGGTGATTAGTGTTATTAAAAAATCACCATAACACAAACAATACACCATGGTCGCATTTCTAGACGCAGAGGGTGCCTTCAATAATATAGAAGTAAATGCTATAATTAATTCTTTGACATATGGTGCGTAGGTGATACTGTGTGCAGATGGATACTATCGATGCTTGAGAAAAAACAGATTTCAGCATCAAACGACGTTGCAATACAAACAAGTTATGTGAGCAGAGGGACGCCTCAAGGAGGGGTCCTCTCTCGGCTTCAATGGGTTGTAGCGCTGAACGAAATACTACTCCAATCAAACGGTGGAGAAGTGAAAGCAGTAGCATATGCAGACGATATAGTGTTGTTGGTATCAGGCATGTTTCCTTCAACAGTCGACGAGATTATGGAAAGAGCACCACGAAGGTTAAACCTGTGTGCTAAAAACAATGGACTAGGTGTTAACCCGAACAAAACAGAAATGATGCTATTCACAAGCAGAACCAAAATCCCTCAGTTTCAACTTCCGGTACTTAACGGTACAACGCTCTCTCCATCCCCCACAGCTAAATACTTGGGGGTGGAAATTGACACTAAACTGTCCTGGAAAATAAATATAGAAAAAAGAATAAATAAAGCATATGCGTCTACTATACTTACAAGACAATCATCAGCAAGAATTGGGGTCTCAAACCTAGTATAATCATGTGGATGTATACGGCTATCATAAGACCTTTACTTACATATGGATATCTGGTATGGTGGCCAGCGCTAAACAAACAATACAACTTTAGAAAATTAAATGGAATACAAATAGCAGCATGTGCAGGTGTTACTGGTGCAATTAAGACATGTTCGACTGACGTGCTCAATGCGGTCCTGCATCAACTACTCATAGATATCTTTATTCCCAAAACAGCAGCATTTTCGGTTTTAAGAATAAAATAATTGGATGGTTGGAATCAGCAGAACTAGCAGAACTATGAACACAGTGGAATCCTAAACAAGCTCAACATTAATCAATCAGACTACATTCTCCCAAAGTTGGATTTCAATAGACACTTCCAGGTGAGGATACCCTCTAGACGAGAATGGAGAAGAGGCTCAATAGGGGAGGAACATACCATCTCCGTCTATACCGATGGGTCCAAAATGGTCTGGGGAGTAGGCATGGGGGTATTTTCCGTTGATCTAGACGTTTCTCTCTCTATCCGTCTACTGTACTCGAGTAGCATCTTCCAAGCGGAAGTACTGGGCATAGAAAAAGCCTGCGAAGTTCTGTTGGAAAACCACGAGACTATACGTAAAGCAGCAATATTCACGAATAGCCAGGGAGCACTCCTGGCCTTGTCTTCGCCCATGACGAATTCCAGTATAGTCCACAACTGCAAGAAAGCACTAAGCTCAATAAAAGTCAACCTCCAACTAGACTTGATCTAGGTTCCCAAAAAAAAGCAGAAGAGTTGGCAAAGGCAGGTGCTTTCCTTAACTAATCCTAAGCTGAGCTAATACCAAGCTCGCTAGGACCGAACCAAAAAGAGATTAATAGACAATTTCAACAAGTTGCGAATAACAGATGGGAAAACATAACAAAATGCATCATAACTAAACAGTTATAGCCAGCATACTATAAGAAAAGAACTAACGATTTAATAAATAGGTCTAGGAAAAGTAACTGCAGAGTAACAGCTACCATAACAGGGCACGGGCCATTTGGAGATCATGCGTCCAAAATGGGTATGCCCTACAACAACACCTGCCGAGGCTACGGAATAGCAGGGAACAAGGAAACAGTTTTTCACTTTATCTTTGAATGCCCAGCACTATCACAGATCCGACGCAGAAAACTTGGAATCCATCAAGGATCAAATCTTGAATGGATTTCTACTAAAAGCATATCAGACATATATAAGTAGCTTCATCGAAACCTCAAAATGGTTTGAAAGAGAAGGTGAAATGTGATTGCAGATACAGAAGGTTCTATGAATAGTGCATCAAAATGGCACAGCAAGTGCTAATTGACCCGAAAGACAACAGGGCTGCACTCCTACCAATTTAATTTAATTAAAAAAAAATTGTATGTGATGCTAAACAAACTTTTGAAAATGACACTGAATTTCCCTGGCACCATTATACTGTGAATCTGCACCTTTCGGCTAATATATAGGTAGTGTCGGACAAGCTTCATAAACAAACAGAAAATTATAACTCCAAATGCTGTAATTCAGTTTATCAACACATAATAGAAGTTGTTTCATAACTTTAGTTACCTTTATATGCCTGTATAATTTTAATTTTTTTCTTAAACTGAGTTTCATTCCTTAGTTTTGACTTCTAAACATACATTGTCATAATTTAGCTTATGGGTCAAACCACTTCAAATTTTGCTAAATCATCGATTTCGAAAATAAGTATTTCATTGGGTGAGGTAACAGATATATGTTCCATGATATACATATTTCGTCAAAATTAATTTTTCTGCTAAAGTTATTGAAGGTTGAATGTTAGAGTTTGATAATATTTTAAAATTATTTTATCATAAACTACTGCAGATAACTGTTTGTGATATATTTTTTAGGGTCAATTTGTTTAAATAACAATATTTTACACATATTTTGTTAAACAATTGAAAATTTGTATGCAAATTGCAAACTATGTGTCACAACGCGAAAAACTTTAATAACCTGCAAAATTTGTATTCATTTATCCCATTCAGCAGATATTGAATTTTATCCTCTATTGCGCTCTCAAAACGCGCTGCACATTGACCGACACCCGGTATCGGCTTGCGATAATTACGAAAACTGCTTAGGCAAGTACGAAGAAACAAAACCTATGATCTCCGATCAATTAAAGATAATAAAAGCAATTGCACTTACTCCACATTCGAGAGTAGAGCTGACACAGAAGCATTTTATGGAGGTTATGAAGAATTACCGTCCTCCCGGGACATGTTTACAGCCGTGTATATCAAGCATCCAAAATTATCAAAAGCACAAAAATTTTATCACCTCCGATACAAAACAAAAAGTCAAACAGGCGAAATAGTTAAACAGTTCGCATTAAATGAATATAATTTTAATTTGGCTTGGGAATCTCTGAAAGCTAGATACGAAAACGAAAGAATACTTGTCGATAAACAAAACTTGCCAAAAATTAAGAATGAAACAAGTGTAGAATTCATCAAACTAGAATCCACTGTTTCAAATTGTTTGTCGATTCTATTGACACTAAATATTCCCACAGACAATTGGGACCCCACTCTGGTAAATACACATATGTACCGCAGAATTACCAGAAAATTCGTTACTTTTGTGGGAGTAATCGCTCCCTTCGAGAAGAATATGCCCAACTTGACAACAAATGAAAGATTTTCTGACTACCCAATATGGAATTGCGGAAAGAGTTCATATCCGAACAGAAAACACACGTCATGCGAACTATGCAAAATAGGGCATAAACTTATATCTTGCGAGAAATTTAAAAACTTAACGATTAACAAACGAAATAATTTTGTCAGGTCAAAAAGACTTTACACAAATTGTTTGTTACATGCGCATACAAATTGCAAAAGCAAATTTAATTGTTTATATTGTCCAAAAAGGTTCCATTCAATGCTTCATTACAGCACATATCCCATCTCACTCCAAAGAAGCACATTTACAAAAAGAACCACAGGTTTAATTGCAAAAGCAAATCCCGAAACCTAAAATTCAAAAAATTACCAAAAGAAACCATGTTGCTCAAAGGCACAAGAAGCTCAAACGCTGCACAGCGAAATACAAAGTGGACTAGTTACAGAACTAGTTACCTCCATACCAACTAAGGAAGGGTATATTTCAAACAAATACCTTCATTCATAATTAAGAAAATTTCAAAGTTAAGGAAACTTTCTCCTATAACAAACAAAACTCTAGAAGATCAGTATTGTGACGGTTTCTCTAAAGCCACAACTACTCGATCAAATAATGGCCGGTACATCGTACGACTACCACTAGAACCACAATTTTCCAATACTCCACAAATTGGTATTAAAAACAAAGTCAGAGTTACCTCTGACAGTCCCTATATTAAAAGCACAAACAACTCTCATTCGCACAAATCAATTGACTGCGGAACAGTAAACATGTTTTTAGTGATTGTTTTTCTCCTATTTCGTTCGCGCTCAACATTTTTGTTGTTGTCAAGTGTCAATTTTATAATATAGTGACTTTCTCTTAATAATTAAACATATAATTAATCAGTGAAAGCTAAAATATAGTGAATTTTGTGTAATTTAAAAAAAAATATTTGTGAATCAACCATGGCCTACGATCGGGGTGTAAGGCAGGTCGCCTGCGAGCTGGTGCACCCTGGGTAACGCTAAATGACCTGCGGCCTTCACGGCCTAACAACTCCCTGGACGACTTTGACTTTGGACTGGTTTTTGAGAAACTTTTTTTTTATTGGATTCGGTAGAACCCTGGACTGGTGGTGGCGGCATTCTGTCACCTGAGTACGATGAGGTGACACTCATCAGAAATGGCTGACAGGATAATGTCGCAACTGCCCCCGTCCCGTTAAAATACTGGCAGGCCTCAGAGTACGTTCTCCCCCCGTCGTCGTTAAGTTGGCGTGGTAGGTGTATGTTGAGATGACCCCTTCTTTGCGCTGGTCGGCTCTGAACGTAATGCCTCATAAGGGCGTACGTCAACCCTCGCCTTAGCCTCGTCATTGAGATAACCTTGGGACCATAAAAGGCGACTACCTTTCCGGGGGACGGATAGCGGCTCTGAGTGGGGACACTTTTGGCATGGACAAGTTAACAAACAACTAAAATGACGGAAGAATGACGAAGGGAGGTGAAGGGCTGTCGAAATCGGCACCTAGATCCAACCCAGGCGGGGACGAAACCGTCACCGAGATATGGCAGCAATACGACAAAGACTCCAGTAGGTGTCTCCTCAGGTAGCAGACTGGGGGTAACCGGCGCTAACCCGCCGGCAACAGAAGTAGCGAAGGGTGGATCCTTCATACGCGGCGGAATCGCCAGCACTAGCTGGGGAACCTCAGCTAGAGTTATGAAGGGATCCTCAGGGGGTAAAAGCAAAGCAGCTTTAGCTAGAAAGCTAAAGTCAGACCGTCGATTGGCGGCCAAAATCGTGGAACACTACGGTGACAAGCATGTTGGTCAGGTTTCTGAGCGACATGCTAGTACACTTGAGTGGGCCAAGAAAGTGCTGAGCGAGGACGATAGGGTAGGACCGGAAACCAGCAGGACAGAACCGGCGGTCAAGCGGCAGAGCTCGCACGAGGGAGAAACCTCCCTTGTTAAGAAACCGCGAACGGGAAAGGCGCCAACCTTTAGCGAAATAGCCAAAGGCGCTGGGGCCATAGTACTGGGGGTGCTCGACCGTAGTAGGGAGAACGGTGCCATCTCCCATGATGAATGGAAGAGGGTAGCGGCGGCTATCTCGTCGGTCTTCCTGAGGGTGGTCAAGGAAAACCCGGGGCCACCGCCGAAATGTGTCAGTGCCGGTTGCACCAGGGGCTGCACAAGATCACAAGTTGCGCTGAGGAAAGATCGGCCATCTTATACAAGAATCTCTCAGATGTGGCGAGTGTTGGGGGCGGTTCGTCCATTGGCGACTCCGTCTTCAGCCTCGAACAACTGTTTGAGGAGGTTCGGGTCGATCACGACTTGGGCGCTGAAATAGCGCTCCTGGGGGAAAATCTGAAGGATGAAATTCCTCCAGATTAACCTCCAGCATGCAAAGGCGGCCTCCGCCAACCTATTGCTCCGTCTGGAACAAGACGGAGCTGATGTCGTCCTGATCCAGGAACCGTGGCTGACTGGCAACGGAATCTCTGGATTGAGGACAAAGAGCCATAGGCTCCTGACGGCCAATGTTGCAGGTAGGATCAGAGCCTGTATGCTGGTAAGGAATGAACTAACGGTATTTCTTTTACCTAATTTCAGCAGCGCTGACATAGTGACAGCGAAATTGGAGTGTGACACCGGAGATCTCTGGCTTATCTCCGCATACATGCCACACGATGATGTGGTGGAGCCACCTCCTTTACTGCTGAGGAGGACCTTAGCCGAAGCGTCTAAGACTGGCACTGGCGTCATCACGGTTCCGACGCTAACTCGCGGCACCAGATCTGGGGAAGCTCGGATACTAACAGTAGAGGTGAGTCGCTTTTTGATTTCATTATTGGCGAAGATCTTTGCATTTGTAATAGAGGAAACTCCTACTTTTGTGATCGCAGGCAGGGAGGAGGTCCTCGACCTCACCCTTGCCTCACAAGCGATTGCCCCGCTGATCTCGAACTGGAGGGTTCTCGGTGATCACTCCTTTTCGGATCACAGGTACATCGAGTTTAGTCTAGTCAGTGAAGGTCCTCCTAGGAAATCTTTTAGGAACCCTAGGAACACGGTATGGGTAGGTTACCGCAGGAGGCTTCGGCAAACTCTCCCTTGCGCACCGGGGGTAGACTCGTTGGCCACTACCGATGCGGTGGAGGAGTGCGTCGAAGTTTTCAGCTCGGCGTGTAATGATGCGCTGGAGAGGTCTTGTCCACTGAGATCACCGAAGGGCAAAGAGAAACCTCTATGGTGGATACGGAGCTCTCAGAGATCGGGGCGTCTTGTAGATGGCTATTCAATAAGGCCCGCAGAAGGTGGTTATCTGATGAATGGGCTTTGTATAAAGTAGGACTTTCAATATATAAGTCCGAGTTAAGAAAGGCCAAGATGACCTCGTGGAAGTGCTTCCGTGAAAAAGTGGAAGGCTGTCACGAGTCCTCGAGATTCAGGCGTATTCTCGCAAAAACCCCAGTGTCCCTGGGGTATTTCAAGGACGCTAATGGGAAGTGGGCCCTCAGTAGTGAAGAAACACTTCAGACGCTTCTCGACGCTCACTTCCTGAGCAACATGTCCTCTGTGAGTGGTCCTCTCGGGATGCTGTATGACGATTGTGCGGCCTTTGTCGGCATTCTGGATGAGCGTCACTTGACGTGGGCGATTAACTCGTTCAAACCATTCAAGTCCCCGGGACCAGACGGCGTCATACCAGCGCAGCTGCAACAGGCTGTTAAGGTGTCATGCAGCTGGCTGGCACCTATCTATGCGAACTGCATCAGATTAGTATACATCCCGGGGGCCTGGAGACGAGTCAAGGTCACGTTCATCCCGAAGGCTGGCAGGGTCTCCCATGTCACGGCCAAGGATTTCAGGCCAATCAGCCTCTCCTCCTTCTTGTTAAATACTCTGGAGCGGCTGATGGACTGGTATATAAGGAAGAACATTCCGAGAGACTATTTGTCAAGAGCACAACATGCTTATCACAAAAGCAGGTCAGTGGACGCTGCTTTGCATACTATCGTTTCATGGCTTGATATTGAGGGAGCTTTCAACAATGTCCTGCCTGAAGCAGTATTAACTGCTCTTGACGGTCTTAGGGTTGAATCGAACCTGAAGTACCTCATTCTCAGTCTTCTGTGCGACAGAGTAATCGAAACGCAATGGGGCAGCGCGCGTGCGAGGCGTAGTGTGAGTAGAGGAACACCACAAGGTGGGGTTCTCTCTCCTCTTCTATGGATCCTAGTCGTTGACGAATTGCTCAAAAAGCTATAGGATCGCGGCTGTCGGGTGATTGCCTACGCAGACGATGTAGCACTTATGGTCAAAGGAAAGTTCCTTAGCACCGTGTACGAGTTGACGCAGGGTTATCTCAGCGTTGTAACAAGGTGGGCGGTCGCAAGTGGGCTCGTCATAAATCCTAGCAAAACAGAAATGGTTTTATTCAGCCGAAAATATAAAATCCCGGTGGCACCGTTGCCGCAGATGGGAGGTATTCGCGTGCAACCGGCGGATACAGTGAAATATTTAGGGCTCATCCTAGATAAGAAGCTTTCATGGAAGCCGAATATCGAGGAGAGAGCAAAAAAGGCATCTATTGCCTTATACTGCTGCAAAGGTGCTATTGGCAAAAGATGGGGTCTTTCACCGAAAGTGGTCCTCTGGCTCTATGACACCATAGTAAAGCCCATCTTGTTCTATGGTGTCTTCATGTGGTGGAGGGCTTTAGGGAAGACCACACTGGCCAAAAAACTCGAAAGCGTTCAAGGGGCTGCGCTAATTAGCATATGTGGTGCATTAAGATCTACTCCAACCATGGCACTTAATGCAATTTTGAATATAACGCCGGTGGACATTGCCGGTAGGTGCATAGCCGCGAAGGTGGCTATAAGACTCAGAAAATCTGGTTTCTTAAAGGAACGCGCATCTGGTCATTCGGATATCCTCACAAACTTTGACTGCATACCGGATCATCTGGATCATGGAGTCAGCATACCGAACTCTGGCGGCTCCTTCTCTACCCATATACCGACGAGGGAGATGTGGGTGGGAAGAAGCCGTTGGAGGAGGGGGGCAGCAAGCTTCTTCACGGATGGGTCAAAGCTTGAGGGAAAGGTTGGTGGAGGGGTCTACTGTCGGGAGCTCTCCATCGACTCCTGTTTCAGACTACCCGACTACTGTAGTGTTTTCCAGGCTGAAGTCGCAGCCATCAAAGTTGCAGCTGATTTGCTGCTACAGAGTGCATCCACTTTCAGAGAAGTGACTATCCACTCAGATAGCAGAGCGGCTATATTAGCCTTGAACTCATTCACAGTGCGTTCAGGGTTGGTCGAAGAATGTCTAACGTCGCTATCTCTTTCAGCTAGAGCTTTTGTGATTAGACTGGTGTGGGTGCCCGGCCATAGCGGAATTGCAGGCAATTGCAAAGCTGATGAGCTAGCAAGGAAAGGCACCCTAGAATCATTATCGGTAGAATGGGAACGGGTCGGTGCTCCTGTTTCTTCTTGTAGTCTACTACTAGACAGCTGGGCCACGCGGATGTTCGTCCAACGCTGGGCCAGCATCGCCACTTGTGCGGTTGCGAAAGCCTTCTGGCCCAGGATAGACCGCAGGAGATCTAATGATCTTTTGGCCCTCAGCAAGGCTAACCTCTCACTGATAGCGGGTCTTTTAACGGGTCACTGTCCTATTGGCGTACATGCGGTAAGAATGGGTATCTTACCGGATGCCGACTGCAGAAGCTGTTTGGAAGAAGATGCGGTAGAAACAAGCCAGCACTTCCTGCTTGACTGTCCCGCTTTTGGGAGGTCAAGACTCAGACACTTGGGGGCGCATACCTTTGGACACGCCACCGAACTGGCGGGTGTTGAAGTTAAGCGTCTGTGTAACTATGTATTGGCTACAAAGCGCTTCGCCAATCTGTAAGTCCGAACACGGGAGTTCCTCTTCAATGGCATCACAAAAGACTAATTGTTAGTCTACGTGCGATCTTTGATCAGCCATCTTACCTAACCTAACCTAACCTGTGGCCTACGATCCTGGAGGTGGTGACCAAAACTACTTTGCAGTCTTGGGAGCGCAGCCATCACCCAAACGGAAAATTCCAATCCTCAATATTCCACACGACTTCCCTCATTTAAGGAAAAACAACAAAATCCTGAACCTCTCCCCTTCCTCTTGTCCCGAATTGCTAATAATTAAAAACAAAGACAGTCAAAAAGCTTCAAAATCCATTAACATATCCCTCCTCCAAAAAGCACTAGAATCGATTACTTATGAACCACCCAGTTCTGTCTCATTTACCAGAGACAACACTGCCAAACAGCTGTGAAATTTCCGTTAATTTACACTCAACACTAAACACGGTGAAGGGCGTTATATATGCAAGGTGGTCTTGCTAGCTTTACTGAAAACGAAATAGTGGACGGCCGGTGCAAAAAAATTACGAAATGATAAAACTATAAACACCCCTCTTTACATCATTTCCTTTAATGCATACGAATTACAAAAGAAGTTAATGTCGCTTGGCTTAAAGTTAAAGTTGAACCTTATTTCCCATCCCCAATGCAGTGTAAAAACTACTTTGTTTTGGGCAATACAGCCAAACATTGCAAATCCGATCCGAAGTGTAACGTTTGCTCCTCCTCAACCCATAATCCCACTCCATGTAGTAAAGTAGAATGCATTAACTGTAGACAACGACATAGATCGGCCCACAAACTATGTCCCACCCTACTTAAAAGGAAAGACATTCTAACACACAAAACACTAAATAAATGTAGTTACAAAGAAGCAACTGAAAAAATAAACAACAAACGCAAAGAATACGTCTCACCAACAGAAAATTTAGAAGAAGCAATAAATAAAAAAATCAGAAAACCAACCAATAATACACACAACAATCCAACTACACAACTGTTTCAAATAAACACTCACATAACATATTCTCTTCCAATTCTTCTTTATCAAACAACAATAATCCAATCTCCCTTTTAAACGCACGCACTTTTCACACACAACACTTAAGCAATAATACAGTACTACAAAACACCGAAGACAGAATTGCTATCCAATTGACACATTTGAGTGAGTGAAGTGGACGTGTTTTTTACGCCCCTTTTTTTCACAGTGAAGACACTAGATTTTTGTGTTAAGACTTACCATAATTCCGGACGATCCAAGTGGATACTAAACCTAAAAACTTAAACAAAATTTATTTTGCAAATACCTTGCCCCTTTTTGCTGCTAATTTCCAAATTTTTTAGTAATAATTTTTTATTTCCCCTAATAACAGCGAATCAAACGTGCGCTAATTTTTAATTTGTCGTTTTTGCCTTGATCAACCAGCTGTTCTCCGTTTTTTCTTCTTTTCGTTTTGCTTTTGGTTTAGGCATTGCCAATCCTCTATAATATAAGTTAGGTTTTAGCGGCAGGGACTGAACGTACCCTCTTACAGGTGTACCCAAACTATTTTCTCACTGAGATATGGCCTCCGAGAATAGTATGGGGCGTACACCAGAAAATCCTTTTCGGAGGAATTCGAAAATTTTGAGAACGCCCCCAAACGGCAGAAATGAGGAATCCACCGCTGCTGGATCAACATTTAGTGAAACTACTGACCGGGCGAGCAAAAGCGAAGAGAAATTGCTAAATAATGAATCCTCCAACTATTTCAACAAGCTGGGTTACAAAATAAAAGAATTAGAAAATATGATGGCTGGTCAAAGGCACGTAGACCAGGCAATGCGCGATTTACTTAATAGCATAATGTGCTTATATAATAAAGCCGAGAAACCGGTAGAAAAAACTATGGTTGAGAAAGCAACACAGCTTTCTAATATTTTCATAGAGATTAATACCCCAAAGCGACTGCGAGAAGCATCGGGAGAACTACCCCCCACAATAAGCCAAAAAAGGCTATTGAAAAGGGGCAACAAATGACCAGCGAGGCCACAAAAGTGATAGATATTACGGCTCAACATAATTCATGTGAAAAATGGGTGGATGTTGTTAAAAAGAGAAAGCCGATTCAAAAGAAAATAAGAGCGAAACCGGACGCCATCATTATAAGAAAAAAGGAAGGGTCGGCGTATGCTGATATTCTCCGGAAGATAAAAAGCGACAGCGGTCTTGAAGAGTTGGGATCAAACGTGACCTACATTAGAAAAACGATGAAAGGAGACCTACTGATTGAGCTCAAAAATCAGGCAGACAAGAGAGCCGAATCATTCCAAAGCGTCTTAGAGGGAGCGGTGGGTGAAATGGCGCTGATACAGCTAAAAACCCATAGCATCACAATAGTGTGTAAGGATTTAGATGAAATTACTACATCTGAAGAAATCTGCGAGGCGCTAAAAAAAGAGTGGAGACATCAAGCGTCAAAAGTATGAGAAAAACCCGTAGTGGCACTAAAATTGGGCAAAGTTAGGATAGGATGTCGTCTTCGAGAATACTCGCCTATTCCTAGATGCTTTAAATGTTTCCACCTGGGACACATGGCGCGCAACTGCTGCAGTTTGACAGACAGATCCTCTCAATGCACACGGTGCGGAACCGCGGGACATTTATCAACGGTATGCACCAACGTTTCGAGCTGCTTGCTCTGCAAAGGTGAACACTCAGTTTTGAGCGGGGGATTTTAATGCATGGTCGACTGCATGCGGTAGCAGATATACAAACCATCGCGCGCGCCTAATTCAAGAATTCCTAAGTCAAACGAACCTAGCAATAATAAAATCAAAATATCAAATATATACACACACAGTGATCATATGGCAAATATAGCTCAAATTTCGTGCACCCCAGAGCCGGAAACCCTCAGCAGAAACACTTCACGAAAGCGAAGCTGGAAACAACAGAGTTCGATCTAGACCTTTTTGAGCTAGTCTGGAGTGCATCTAGAGTACCAGAAGACGACGCCTCCCATCTGGCATCTACTGTGCGAAAGGAACTAGTCGCAGCATGTGATGCAACAATGCGCAGAACAACACAATATAACAAACGGAGGCCTGTATATTGGTGGAATGTGGAAATTTCCACGCTGAGAAAGCTTTGTCACTCAGCTAGACGGCGTCTACAGCGTAATCAGGTTAAAACCAACGAAAATCGCCTAAGAGAGGAATTTAAAAGACACAAGAAGCTCCTGAAGTCGGCAATTACCCGAAACAAAAAGTCATGTTTTGAGAAGCTCTGTAAAGAAGCAAACATTGACCCTTGGGGAACCGCTTAAAAAATATGTATGTCAAGATTTAAAAATAAGCAGCAGCAGCCGAAAGATGCAGCTTTTATGAGGAAAGTCGTCGAAACATTATTCCCAAAACACGACCAGATTTCATATTAAAGGCGACAAAATGAAGCCGCAGAGTCATCCCCGTTAGTCACAGAAGAAGAGCTCCTGGCCATAGCAAAGAAAATAAAAAACAACAGAGCACCTGGATTAGATGGCATACCTAATATAGCCCTGATGGAAGCTATAAGCTCAAAGCCTCAACTATTTGCTAAAATGTACAACGCTTGTATAAAGGAAGAGGTGTTTCCCGACTCGTAGAAAGTACAACGTTTGGTTCTGCTCCCAAAACCAAAGAAGCCACCTGAAGAACCTTAATCGTACCGACCTTTGTGTATGCTCGACACAATGGGTAAAGTGTACGAAAGTATAATACGAAACCGCTTGGAGTTAGTAATCCAGAAAGCCGGCGGACTATCAGAGAGATACGGCTTTATAAAAAAGAGATCCACTATTGACGCACTACGAGAAGTCGTCGATACTGCGAAATGTGCAGTAAGTGGGAAAAGATGGAAAGGTGGCACGAAAAAGTACTGCGCGCTGATCACCCTGGATGTCAAGAATGCGTTCAACACGGCAAAATGGGCACACATAATCAAAGCCCTGGAAAAAATTCGCGCTCCAGAATACCTCTTAAATATTATAACGAGTTATTTTAAAAACAGAAGGCTGATTTATGATACGAACGAAGGAGCCAAGAACTACTCTTTCTCGAGTGGGGTACCCCAAGGGTCAGTGTTAGGCCCTCCGTTATGGAACCTCTTGTATGACGGGGTGCTAAGAAGGCAGCAACCAAAAGAGGTGAAACTAATAGCATACGCGGACGATCTCATGGTGGTAGCAGTGGCAAAACAATTAGTCGACCTAAGAAGCAAATGCTATGAGTGCGTAAATGATCTACGGCACTGGTTCTCTTCTGTGAGTCTGGAAAAAAAACTGAAGTTTTACTTATAAGCACCAGGAAGGTAGAAGAGCAAATATAGCTGACCATAGGGGAGTGAAAGATTACTTCGCAGCCGCAGCTGAAGTATCTGGGGGTAATTTTGGATTCTAATTTAAAATTCAAAGAACACCTGGAGTATTCCTCCAGTAAAGCAAAGAAAATTTAGAATGCGCTATCGAGAATGATGACCAACACAGGCTGTGTGCGTTCCAGCCGGCGATTCTTGATAGCGAAAGAAATGAGTTCCGTAATAATGTACGCAGCACCAGTATTGATACAGGCAATGAATACAAAAGCGTATGCTAAACAAATAATCGCAGTGCATAGGCTCTCTGCCATTCGCGTAATAAGTGCTTTCCGGATTGCATCAACCGACGCAGCTGAAGTATTAGCCAGCATGCCGCCCATTGACATCCAGGGAGATGAACTCGAGCGTTTATATCATCTATCAGCACCTAAAACAGTATCGGCAAGACCGAGGAGAGGAACAAGAGCATTAAAATGTGGCAGGAGCGGTGGAATTCTTCATCCAAAGGGCGTTGGACCCACCGACTTATACCAGACATCCACTCGTGGATAGACAGACGACATGGAGACCTAGACTTTCAACTGACCGAAATACTTAGTGGACATAGGTGCTTTAGAAGCAACCTCTTCAGATTCCACAATGACATCAGTCCGAACTGTCCGACGTGTACAGAGCATATAAGTTAACACAATATACATAAATTCATATAAATTCCCTGACACAATGTCTGCATAATTAGGAGTCAACTTACAGTTGAGACTCCTATTGTAATCTTAGCTCAATGGAATGCGCTACACGCGCATCCGTTCTCACAAATATTAGGTAGGTGAGCGAAACACGCGCAAACCTAATTTTGATGACTAGGCAATTATAGGGCTCGAGCTAAGCTTGATGGTGGCTTGCAATAGAATTAAGTTTTCAGTTTTTAATAAAGCTCAAGAGAAGCACATAGTGCTGCCTAATAAACGCATTGTTTTATTTTTTATGTGGCGCCCGAGCAGGGACCGCGAAAGTTAAAATCGTTCACTGATTTATATCCGCGGCTTCTAAAGGAAAAAAAATTCTGGTAGTTGGCCCGTAGTAAGAGCACAACACGTGTTCACGAAAAGGACGGTCCGTACGGACCCGCCAACCGGAAGATTAACATAATCAACAAGAATAGAAAAAAAAACTTTTTTTACATTTTTAAAGAAAAAATAGAATAAAATTTTTAAAAAAATTTCTAAAGAATACTAAAATTAAACGAACTTAAAAGGCTAAAATCATCAAATAACGAAATCAACAAATAAAGTTAAGTGCAAAAGAGACAAAAAAAAGTGCAACAACATTCATCAATGTCTGATTAACAATCTAACTACAAACAGTAAAATCATCAAATAATGAAATCAACAAATAAAGCTAAGTGCAAAGAGACAAAAAAAAAGTGCAACAACATTCATCAATGTCTGATTAACAAATCTAACTACAAACAGTAAAATCATCAAATAACGAAATCAACAAATAAAGCTAAGTGCAAAAGAGACAAAGAAAAGTGCAACAACATTCATCAACCCAGGAAAAGAAAAAAAAGAGTGCAACAACATTCATCAACTTACTATTAACCAGCAATCAACCATCTAAGGACATAGTGCAGTGGCTAGGATTAATGTAAGTTAGTCTAAATAAAATATTTGTTACTAAATAGATAATATAAGGAAAAAATTATTAAAAATAAATTTTTTA